>JACEVL010000018.1:780000-1167500 GCA_020284085.1 Aporrectodea caliginosa | reverse complement strand
TCTAGTGTATGTATGTATTATGTATGTATATGCACATGTATGTGAGTATGCATGTATGTATGCTTGTAAGTAAGTAAGTATAATATATTCTCTATTACACCACCTGCAAACTTGTATACGTATGAACGAAAAGCTCCTCTCAAGAACAAAGGAAGCAAAAATGTTGTGACGCCCAATGAAAAGGAATCTAAAATGGCGTGACATTCATTCAGTCGTGAAGCGTTGATGAAGGATTGAAGCTAATAAATTCAGTGACAAACGACCAGAATGGAATCGAGGCTAAAAGGGCGCTATAGAAAAACCTCTGCATAAACAGACTCGTCATGTTCGAAGACGGAAGGCGTTGTCGTTGGGTGTGGAGTGGTCTTATGGCCTCCCCTCTGGTCTTATGGCCTCCCCTCTGGTCTTATGGTCTCCCCCTCTGGTCTTATGGCCTCCCCCTCTGGTCTTATGGCCTCCCCTCTGGTCTTATGGCCTCCCCCTCTGGTCTTATGGCCTCCCCTCTGGTCTTATGGCCTCCCCTCTATGGCCTCCCCTCTGGTCTTATGGCCTCCCCCTCTGGTCTTATGGCCTCCCCCTCTGGTGGTGTTTTGATGTCAAGGCGTTCAAGGGAATATCGGTTCTACATCAACCAGAGAGAGGGAGATAGGCAGGCAGACAGGCAGACAGACAGACAGAGATAGAGAGAAAGGCAGACATACATACATAGAGAGACAGAAAGAGGGATAGAGACAGAGAGACAAACAGAGATACAGAGGAAAACACAGAGATGCACTGAGATAGAGAGATAGAGAGGATGAGAGAGACAGAGAGACAGAGACGGACAGACAGACAGACGGACAGACAGAGACAGACAGAGAGACAGACAGACAGAGTGAAAGACATAGAGAGACAGAGCGAGAAACATAGATAAACAGAGACAGAGAGACAGAGAAACAAGAGGCCAAGAGACAGAGAGGCAGGGACATTGACAGAGACACAGACACAGACACAGAGAGAGACTATGCGTGCGTTAATCGCCAGTCGTTAAAATTCTCATATATGTGGTCATAATTCTTGTTCGTCTTCTCTTCGTTCTCTGAGGAATTCCACGAATTCAGGAGACGAGGAACAAAGAAGAGGACGAGAGGAGGAAAGGAGGAGGATTAGAGGCAAGGAAGGAAGGGAGTATAATGAGGAAGAATTAAGTAGGAGCAGGTTGAGAATAGGGAGGAAGGAGAAGAAGAGAAACAGGTAGAGGAGGAGGAGAAGGAGATGGAGAACGAGGACGATGGAAATGGAGAGACGGATCAACGATGTTGAGGAGGGAAGGAAGGAGGAGGTAGGAGAGGGAGAAACAGGTTAAGGAGGAGGTGAGAGGAGAAGGAGAAGAGAGAGGGAGGGAGAGGGATAAACAGGTATAAAAGGAGGGATGAGGAGGAGAAAGAGGGACAGGAAGAGGGAGAAGCAGATACAGGAGGAAGAGTAGACGAAGAAGGAAGAGGAGGGAATGGATTAAGAGGTAAACCAGGTGGAGTAGGAAGGGACGGAATAGGAGAGAGATGGAGAGGAAGAAACAGGCGAAGGAGGGAGAGGAAGGAGTAGAAGGAGGAGGAGGCAGAGGAAGAATGAGGATGAAGGAATAGAAGCTAAAGAGGAGTAAAGGTGACCATCGATTAATGCCTTTTGCATTGCCATCATGGCGCTATAGAAGTTATGAGCTTAACCTAGACTTCTAGAACTCTTGGTCTTATTGAAATCTATGTAATTATGCGGGTGTTGTGTGTGTGTTGGTACAGAGCCAAAGAAACCTGGACCCCCGACCAACCTGACTGAGGGCGATAATCTCATCAAAGGCGGTAAAGTTACCGTCTCTCTGCACTGGTTTCCACCCAAGAAGTCAGACCTGCCAATCACGCGGTACAAGGTATGGTAATATTAATATACATGCAAATAAGCTGGGGTATACGTTAACAATGTCAAGACATTATGATAACAGGGTAGGCTATAAACTTATGCTAATGAGCTCAGGTATATGGTAACATGGCTAGAGGTTTGTTAGAGGTTAAGATACATACTACCATGTTAGGGCATATAACTACATATTCATATCGGATATGGCATGCATTGAAAAGGAAATGAATATGCTAAAATGGTACAGTAATGCATACATGTATATAAACATGATAAGCTGTGCTAGCAATGTAGAGCATATGTTAACATGGTACATACTGGTTATGGTAACAAGGAAATGTGTTAACAAGGTAAGGTATTTGTGTACAAGGTATGGCATATGCTATGGAAGTAGGGCATACGTTAACAATGTATGCCATACATTGTATGGCATATGCTAACGAAGTAGGGCATATGTTAACAAGGCAAGGCATGTATTAACAAGGTACTGTATCTGTTAATAAGGTATGGCATAACATCCGCATAAGTTAACGAGGTAAGGCGTATACGTTAACAATGTTAGTTATGTGCCAACAAGGTAATGCATATGTTAACAAGCTATACTTTATGTTAATATCATTGGTGATGTATATATGTCTGATGAAACTGTTATAATAAGATTTACTGGAGTCAGAAGTTGAAGACGACGTCTGGTCATCTGACGGCTGTTCAGGAGCATCGCCAGGTCCTTCCAGGAGACAGACTCAGCTTCCAGATCCCAGACCTTGAACCAGACACAACGTACTTCGTCCAGGTAGATCATACTGCCATGGATCATACACCTCATCGATCGATTATTCACTGGCGTAATTAGGGTTCTAATTATTGTGATTGTGATGAGGATAGGGTGATGACGATGAAAAGGGCGATGATGATGATGATGATGCTGATGATGATATTGGTGATGATGGTGATGACAATGATGCTCATGATGATGATGATGCTTATGATGATGCTTATGATGATGATGATGCCTATGATGCTGATTATGATATTGATGATGATGATGATGGTGATGATGGTGATGATGATGATGATGATGATGATGATGATGATGATGCTTATGATGATGATGCCTATGATGCTGATTATGATATTGATGATGATGATGATGGTGATGGTGATGATGGTGATGATGATGATGATGATGATGATGATATTGGTGATGATGGTGATGATGATGATATTGGTGATGATGGTGATGATAATATTGGTGATGATGGTGATGATGATGATGATGATGATGATGACGACGGCGACAACGACGACGATGATGATGATGATGATGATGATGATGATAGCTGATGGTAGATAATAGTGATGTTAAATGTTGTTGCTGCTGATGGTATTGATGATCATGATGATGATGATGATGATGGTGGTGGTGGTGGTGGTGGTGGTGGTGGTGGTGGTGGTGGTGGTGGTGGTGATGGCGATGACGATGATGATGACGATGATGATGATGATGATGAGCAAAATAAGGATGATGATGACCGCAATAATGATGGTGACAACGACTGTATAGGAAGTCAGAGGCAAAACTCAGATTCATTTCATATGTTCGTTCAACTTCGTTGTTCATTGCAACAGTTGCAAGCGATCTGCCAATACGGAGATGTGAAGCTGAAGAGCGAGCGGGCGACCATTTCGATCACAACCTACCCTCTTCCGAAGTCAACTGATCAGCGTAAGTATACCCAGGGTCCGATTTGTCAAAAAAGAAGCAGAGGGGTCAGAAATCTATAGAACTATTAAAAATTTTCGGAACCGCAGTAATATTTTTTACCCCCCCCTCTTATGGGCCTTCCCAGCCAGAGATGGGCACGATTAATTAAATTGCTTATCGATTAAAATTAGATTTAGCAAAATCTTGTAGCTAATCGATCAGGAGTGGAATTAGCTGTTTAGCTAATTAATTAGCCAATCGATTAGAATTTAATCGATTAGTTAGCCTACCCATCTCTGTTCCCAGCCTCCTTTATGTTTTCTTCCCAACACCCATCATCAGTATAATATACAATACATGTATGTGTATATATATAAAATTATGTATATATACACAATACAAAGTATACAGAACACCATGTGGAAATTGCTACAGTACAATGCAACTTTTGTTAACAAAACAATTGCCTGCTGTCACTGTGTGTTTTGCTTCAATCAGATATTTCAAATGAAATTGTGAAGATTAAATTAAAATAAAAACCTGGGAAGCCACCACACCTTGGCCACTGTCAAACAGCCACAAATAAGAATATGTTCATACCTTAAAACACTTAATAAGCTTATTTGATTAACAATGGAGCTTTCCTGACATTTTTCTGCAAAATTTCTCTTGACAGTTTCAAAATCAATTTTCTGGCAATACTCAAACTGGCCAAATCCACAAGATAATCTTCTTGAGACATTGCAGACCTTACAAATTCTTAATTAGCTTGAATTTGCTGAATGATCTCTCTGCAGACGTTACTGTTTCCGGAATTAACAGTATAACCTAAACTCACACAAACATTTGGAAATAGCTCTGAAAGATTGACTGTGTTAATAAGTTCAACAGGTCAATGGTGTAAATTTTGGGCACATCCAAAAATTGTCTTATGTACGGAGGGTAATTGTTTAATTTCTGTTATGAAATCCTGACCATTAAGGAAAGCAAGATATTGCTTTGCTAAAGTTAAAGTTTTTCTTCCAACAAACAGGCAGACATGGTTAGATATAAAATTATTTCCACAAGAAATCAAACCTTTCAGGGCTCCTGATCTGTCACCATACATTATGGACGGCTTATCTACAACTTTTACTTTTCATATCTGAAGGCTTAAATAAATATATGCATAAAATGGAAAAACTGCAAAATAAGTTCTATAATGTCAGACAGATGAACAGCAGAAGAGCTAACCTTCCTGATGATGAGGCTGGCCGCTGGTGATGTTGGAAACTGGATCCTATGACTCATTTCAATTGGGGTGCGTGTAATGAATGGTGGCTGGGGCCTATAGGAGACTGGAGAAAGCTGTAGTAGCATTGACCTACAGATGTGAAGGGCACTGTAGGCTAGCAGGGCACTATCAATCATACGCTTGCTGGACCTTGATCGGTAACTCCTCCGGCTCAGCCAGAAACTATACTCCCAGCCCTCTGGGCCCAGGAGCAATGAACCGGCTGCACCCTCTTAGGCCCTGCCCAATATCTTTCCACATCTTGGCCCTACCTGTCATAGTAACCAAGTGACAACGCAGATGAAAGTACGGTGGCCGAGGGGAACCAAGTTGTATTATCTGAAAGGATAACCCTATTCCGTAAAAAGTATATCCCAATATCAACCTACATCAGGCCGATTGGTCATAATGGAGACTATATTTTTTATTATGGAGTCATTTGGAGTAGGACTGTGGGTAATGAAAGTGAGGGGGTCCAGCCGACCCCCCCGGGGGTCGGCCAAAGACCAGAAGCATGGGGGTCAAAATGAGAAGCAGGGGGGTCCAACCCCCCGACCCCCCCGGCAAATCGGACACTGAGTATACCTGACAAGTCTATAAGGTTGAATACGGACTATCCATCCATGCCTTGCCATGCAGGGCCTAAAACAATGTGCATGTTTTCAGACACAAAGTCTGAGATTGAGATTGTCGGGTGTGTTGTTGACATACATACATACATGTACATAATTACATACAAATGAGCTGAACAATCATTTTCTTTATCAATAGGCCTTAGTCTTTAATACATTCCTTAGCCTCTTAGCCATTTGACTATCATTTTTCTTTAATCCATATCTAAACTGCAGATTCTGTACCTTGTTGCGTTTGTGTCAATGCAATAAAAGCATAGTGTCAGTAATAATAATAATATAATAATAATAATAATATAATAATATATATATATATATATAATATACTAGTGTCAGTAGTAATATGCAAGAGGCTACATGCGTATACTCTGCGATGTATTACATTACGCTGTGGTGTGTGTATTGTAGTGGCTGAGATGGATGACATGTTGCCAGAGAGTAGTATTCGTCCTCATCCAACTCCTCCCTCGGTCCTCTCTCTGACTGCTGACAGACCGTTCTACCACAACGGAATCCTCAAAGCGAACGTCTCCTGGACGGCTCCAGAAGGTAGGACGTCCGAACATCAGTTGTAAGGTATACAATGTAATGTAATAAGTCTTAAACTCTAATTGCTCATCACGGAGGTCATGCGTTAGCGCCTCTCTCTCTCTCTCTCTCTCTCTGTCTGTCTGTCTGTCTGTCTGTCTCTCTCTCTGTCTCTCTCTCTCTCTGTCTCTCTCTCTCTCTCTCTCTCTCTCTCTCTGTCTGTCTGTCTCTCTCTCTCTCTGTCTCTCTCTCTCTCTCTGTCTCTCTCTCTCTGTCTGTCTCTCTCTCTGACGTCTCTGTCTCTCTCTCTGTCTCTCTCTGTCTGTCTAATGTCTCTCTCTCTCTCTCTCTCTCTCTCTCTAATAATAGTCTCTCTCTCTCTCTCTCTCTCTCTCTCTCTCTCTCTCTGTCTCTCTCTCTCTCCTCTCTCTCTCTCTCTCTCTCTCTCTCTCTCTCTCTGTCTCTATCTCTGTCTCTCTGTCTCTGTGTCTCTAATATGTCTCCTCTGTCTCTGTCTCTCTGTCTCTCTCTCTCTGTCTCTCTCTCTCTCTCTCTCTCTCTCTCTCTCTCTCTCTCTCTCTCTCTCTCTCTCTGTCTCTCTCTCTCTGTCTAATCTCTCTCTCTCTCTGTCTGTCTCCTCTCTCTCTCTCTCTCTCTCTGTGTCTGTGTCTGTCTGTCTGTCTCTGTGTCTGTGATGTCTGTCTGTGTAATGTCTGTGTGTCTGTCTGTCTCAGTCTGTCTGTCTGTCTGTCAGACAGTCTCTCTCTCTCTCTCTCTCTCTCTCTCTCTCTCTCTCTCTCTCTCTCTCTCTCTCTCTCTCTCTCTCTCTCTCTCTCTCTCTCTCTCTCTCTCTCTCTCTCTCTCTGAGGCTCTTTGACGCAACTGCTCTCGTTTCTTAATCGTAATTGTATACTGGACATTTCTCAAGTGCTTCTTAAAGCCTCAAGTTTATTATTATTTTTAATTTGTTTTTATATTTATAATTATAATTATTATGCATTTATTAAGCGCCACTGTCTAGTGACCAGCATTTAGAGATTAGAAAGAATACCGGTTGGCAGAATGCCAGAATCCCTTGCAATTACTATGCACTACATGCAAGAATCGAATGAAAAGGAAGCAAGGGCAGACCAAGACTATGCTGGATAGACAGTATCAATGAGGACATAACATCACTTGAACGAACACTGAGGGGAGCAACGGACCCGACAAATGACCGAAGACATATATTCGTACCCATCGCCGCCAAATGGCTGGCCTCAGGAACTGAAGATGATGATGAAACGGCAAGCCCTACAATGCTCTGGCCCCTCAGGACCATGACATTCGACTGTTGCTGACTCAAGTGCCAAAGAGCAGGATATGAGTACCCCCTTCACACACACAACCATACGTTCCGCAGCTTCTATACTATAGGCTGCAGTCATGGGACGTTTACTCTATTCACTTTACTTTATTTTACTTATTAGTATATAATAGATGATGGTATACTTTCAGCATTCAACGAGGAACCAGATGGGATTGAAGTAATCGTACACTGGTCCCCTGAGGCCTGTATTGCTGACACTCTGGCAGACAGCGGACTGACAAAAGTCATGTCATCCGTCACACAGGTAGGCTATAGCTCTCAGTGACAATTTACAGAGGTACTGTATCCTGTTGGTAAGATGCTGAAACCGGATTCAGTAAACGAATGAAAATTTAAAAAAAATAAAAAGATCTTGATATTGATTTGGTTATGGCATGTTTTGTGCGACAATATAATAATAATAATAATAAAAATAATAATAATAATAATAATAATAATAATAATAATAATAATGCTCCTTAAGCAATTTTTCCTAAATCCTGAGGGATCCTTGATACCTCGGGTAAAAAATAATAATAAATAATAAATATTAAAAAGATCTCGATATTAATTTGATTACGGCATGGGTTTGTGTGACAATAATTATATTACGCCTCATGCATTAGACACCGGCTCGATTAACACGTTACTAATTAATAATATTAATTATTATATTGTACCATGTTACACTGCAATGCACAGTGTCTCTGTCCTTGCTTTCGGATAATTTCCTGTCCATTACATAACAATACATTGCATCCTTTGTGTATTTGCTGGTCTTTCCTTTACTCCAGGAGAATTTCCTGACGTTGACTGATCTGAGGTTTGACTGTCGTTATCTGGTCCGCGTGGAGCCAGTCAACAGCCGTGGAGTGTCGGGGGTGGCCTCCAATCTTACCCTGTCAACTCCGTCCTGCAATCACGTCATCGTCGTCGGCAAAGTCAGACCGGACTGTCCAAATACCGGTCAGCATCTGAAACCACACCCTTTGGCCTTTGCCATAGTAGGCTATAAATGCTATCAGCCCTGGTAGGCCTATAGTCTATCAGTTGCAGAACTCCTCCACTGCCCCTACTATGGTAGTACCAGTCCCTATAGCCTGGATTAAGAGGAGGGCGACTGGAAACTACTTGTATCAGTTGGAGGTTCGGAGGAACCATGTCTCCTTCCACTTGACTACTTTAAAAAGTCAGTGTGTTCTTCTGTAAATTAAACATATATGTAGCTTTTTCTTCCTAAATAAAGTAAGTAAGTAGCCTCTGTTTCCATTCTTCTGTAGGGGTTCTCGCACTGGGAGCATTGCTGATGATGATGATGATGATGATGATGATGATGATGATGATGATGATGATGATGATGATGATGATGATGGATGATGATGATGGATGATGATGATGTTGATAATTATGACGATACACGTTTGATCATGTTATAGCTAATCCATTAAACGGAACTTCTTTCTAGTCTGTCAATTTGTAACCCATGGCAGATATATAGGCTGTTATAAGAACTGGATTTAATATAAACACACACACGCACTCACACATAGCCTACAATCTATGCTTATAATTTAAGTCTTTTTCCTCATATGGCTGCTGCTTTAGTTGCTTGGTTACTGTTGCCATGGTTACTTTTCCCACGGATCTCGTCGGATTTGTTCTGCTCAATTCGTGTTGTTTGTTCGTGATTCAGTGGGATGTCAAAATCTCAGTTTGATGCACGTGATATATATATATATATATATATATATATATATATATATATATATGTATATACATATGTGATTCATATCATGTTCCATCTGCTCCGTGCTATAGTGATTCATTTTGCTTTCCAGCTGCTAATTTCCATTTTGTGATTCCAGATGTTTCCTTCCCACTTAGTTATTCACTTTTACTCTGGTTCTCTCTCTGTGACTCAGAGTATTATTGGCTGTTGTGACAGGAATGGGTGGGGCTAACAAAGCTACAGTGAATCGTGATTGGTTATAACGTAGAGGCATATGACGTCATTGTATGCTAGTAACGTGATTGGATATGACCATGGAGGCTTAAGCAGCGGTTGGGTGTGTCCGTGTAAGCTAGTGACCTGATTGGATAGGACGATGTAGTTACCACTTTAAATGACCAATAGCAGTAAGTTGACTAAATATACTACCAACCAATCATGCTTCTTGATATCAAAGTTCTTATAGGCTTTATTATTATTTAATGTTGATTCATCTTTTCTATATGTATCGTTATAGTAGGCCTACTCGTAATCGTAATCTAGAAATGCGAGGTCGCGGGAACCAGCTTATTCACCGGCGTTTAGTCAAAATAAAATAACGATAGGTGCTAGGGAGGGTAAAAATCGTTTCCAGGTTAAGATCCAAAGGGTCCTACAGGCAGACAGTCAGAAGACTAAGTTGGGTGGTGTTTAGAATTGAAACAGCAAAGGAGGTCAGAGGAAGAGGAGGAATCGGGATATAGGATTTATGAAAGAGAAGTGTATTCAGTTTTGACTGTAAGACCTGTGGAGTCTCAAGGTATAGCGAGATATGAGGTATCAGAGATGTGCACGATTAGTTAAATTGATACCCGGTAATCGATTAAAATTAGAATTAGCTAAATCGTGTAGCTAATCGAATTAGAATGGGCAAAACGAAGGGAAATAGCTACTCGATTAGTTCAATTGCTAATCGATTAGAATTCGTAAAAGCACGTAGCTAATTGATTAAAATTAGAATTAGCTGCTGCTTGCCTAATCAGTTAGCTAATCGATTAGAATCTAATCGATTAGTTACCCGTCTCTGTGAAGTATGTAGGGGCCTATGTTTTATTATTATTTATTAATTATGCTGGTGATTCTCTTCCCCACCCCTCTGATTGTAATTTATTGCATTGTATTTAAAGACTTACAAGGCACCTCTCGCAGCGCACACCAATCAGAGGCGCTCCCATGCAGTGATCCATTTCTCATTCTGACATTCCAGCGAGCGACACTAACCTCAACCAACTCGACTCTTCCAAACTTGATTTGATATAGCGCCCGTGTAGGCAGAGCTCTTTTATGTAGCTCTGTGATATCTAAGATGTTTATTTTACGGTGGTTGGGGGTGGTGTGTTGACAGTGTCGAGAGTTCCTCCGGAGCCACGCGGTCTGCAGCACAGCTTCCTCATCAGCAACTCAAACATCACAGCCCGACTGACGTGGGAGACACCGGATACGGAGGTTCCTGTGACCGGATACAGGGTCATCTGGGGATTACTGATTCAGTCACACAGCTCCAAGATGGACAAAGGGTCATCGCTGACCAAAGTCCTGCCTAGGGTCTGCTCACATAATCCAATCTAATACTCTCATCTGAATGTACCGTAATTTAATGTAGTGTAGTGCAATGCAGTGTAGTGTATTTCAATGTAGTGTACTGTAGTTGACAGTAGTGATGTATACTATAGTACAGTAGTGTAATGTGTATTGTAGTTTTAAGTAGTGTAGGGTGTTGTGTAGTACAGTGTAGTTTACAGTAGTGTAGGCCTAGTATAGTGTAATATAATGTGGTGTGGTGTAGTACGATGTGGTGTGAAATGATACGATATAATATTATGCTATTAATAATTAAGATGTTTACATTACATTTGAAATGTATCACAACATACGAATTTTTTCCATAATCTAATCCAGTGACTTCTATAGCGCCGTTATCATAAGAATGTCCAAGGCATCAATCAATGTTCGCTTCATAGAGTGAGATCACAATCAGAGCTCATAATTAATCATTGGAAAAGTAACTGCAGGTCGAATTCATCCAACAGATCACAGAAACCAGAAGCCAATATATACGGTGGCTATGCAAAACATGTAAGCGTAAAATGTAAACGTTTTATATAGCGCCCGACAGGGATGGGCAAATTATTTGGAAAAATGTAATTTAATTAATTACAAATTACAAATTACTTTGGGACATGAAATTTAATTTCAAATTACAAAATACATGGGAAATGTAATTGAATTAAAAAATTACAAATTACTAATTGCGCAATTTCAAGTAATTTCAATTACGTAATTTCATTTACTGCCCAACCCTGGGGCCCGACCAACCCTGCACATTTTTCAATCAATTGATCGGGTGAGATCCTTCACCACTGCTGCCTGTTTGAATGGAGCGCTTTATGATCATAACGAATTGAATTGCATATGAATTGAAGTTATTATAATTATGACGCCTGTAGATCGTTAGATGTTGTTGGTAAGGTTGGGTTGTCTGTTGTTTGAACCTGTAGGAGTCGAAGTCGATCAACATCGGAGGTCTGATGGAAGCCACAACGTACGTGGCCCACATACAGGCCCTGTCTCGTCTCGGTCCTGGTAGAACGGCCTCCATTCAGTTCATGACACCTCTCCTACAGGCATCGCCATTAGGTAAACACATAGCATAATTTAATTATTTTAGTATTATTTTATTATTATTATTATTTATTATTATTGCTATTTTTAATGTTTGCCCGAAGTAGGCCTACCTCTAATTTGTAGTCAAAGACCTGAGCAGATATACATAAGATGCAGTTTTGGTAAGTTCGTAGAATGGATCAGAAACTACGACTACTAGGCCTATACCTGTTGGCTCCGTATCCAGGAGGACATTAGAATTCATCCATATCCGGCTCATAACACGTATACGCCTTTCTACGTTTCAGATCCACCCTACCACGAGCTGGAGGTCAACCAGAAGGACCTGGAACAACAGCAGCGCCTGGAGAACGGGCGCAGAAAGCAGGAGATAGCCGCTGTCTTCGCGACCGGCGGCGGCGTTTTCACCTCAACGCTCGGATCGCGTCCAGAGATCCTGCTCCGGAATTCGCCAGACAAACAGTCGGCGAAGCATTTCGTCAGAAACTCGGCTTCTTACTTTCATGGTTGCCTTCAATTGACTGCAGTGTTGTTGTGGCTGGTCGTCTCTCTAGTAGTAAGCCGTCTCTTACAGTAATCGCGTGCTTGTGAGTGATGTATACTGTGAGTAGGGGTGGATCCAGCGAGGAGAGGAAAACACGGCCCTGGTCCTGCCCCCCATCTGACTTTGGAGGGAGTCGAGCTACGGGGGTGTTGTATTGGCCACAAAAAGTGATTAGGGTGACGGTTGGTTGGCTCCTACTAAACTGGGAAATTAAATACGTTCAGAAACTCTGGGGACTGCAAAGCCGTATTTTATAACTATTAATCACAAATCTATTTTATCTAAAAGTCTGGTATATTAATTTAAGTCCTCATGAATATGAAAAATACTAAAGAAGAAAATTCACACAACGTTTGTTGCACCAACGTAGTCTAGGTGGCCCGCGAGGTGCCACGGGTGGCCACTCTAACAGCTGCCTATTTGCAAGGTAGGTTTATAAAGGAATGCCACGTGACAATATTACCATAATATGGGCTCCGTATGTATGTATATATACATGTATATATGCATGTATGTATGTATGCATGTGTGTAGGCCTATGTGGTTATATTAACTACACCGACATTTAGTTACCCCACAAAAGCATTGCCTGTGCCAGGAATGACGTTGATATCATTAACCCTATGACGCACACCTTCCTGGCCAACACATTTAGCACACCTGGGGTCAAATTGACCCCACCGATAACACGGGTGGATTTGATACCATTTTAATAGAAAGTCAAAATGAATGCTCCAAGTTTAGGTTGGACAGAATGCGTGCATGTACGGAAAATGTTTGAATCATGATACAATGTTAGATTCAATGTACGAAACAAAAAATCGTTTGTTGTAACCTAGGTATTCGTCACCACAGTGATCGTTCTAATGCTGGAAATGAATGTTCTTGTGACGTCTGTGGTATGTATGTATGTTTGTATGCATGTATGTATGCATGTGTGTATGTATGAATGTATGTATGTATGTATGTATGTATGTATGTATGTATGTATATATGTATGTACATATGTATGTATGTATTTATGTACGTATGTGCGTATGAATGGAAGGATGAATCTATGTATGGTGGGATGGATGTATGCATGTATATTTGTATGCATGCATGTATGTATGTATGTATGTATGCATGTATGTATGTATGAATGTATGTATGTATATATGTATGTACATATGTATGTATGTATGTACGTATGTGCGTATGCATGCAGGGATGAATCTATGTATGGTGGGATGGATGTATGCATGTATATTTGTATGTATGTACGTATTTATGTATGTATGTATGTATGTATGTATGTATGTATGTATGTATGTATGTATGTATGCATGCATGCATGTATGTAAGTACGTATGCATGCATGCATATATTTGTATGTATGTGTGTATATACAAATACTAATGAACGCATGAACATGTATATATAATTATATGGATGTATATTGGTATGTATTTATATATGTGTGTGTATGTATGTGCGTATGCATGAATGTGTGTGTAGGCAATGTATGTGTTATGTATGCATGCATGTATGTATGCATTCATGTATATATTTTCTATGTGTGTATATGCATGTATTCATGTACATGTAGCCTAGGGATGTATGTTTGTATGTATATGTGTGTGTATTGATGGATGTATATATGTATGTATGTATGCTTGTATGTATGTATTTATATATGTATGTATGTATGCATGTGTGTATGTATGTATGTATGTGTGTATTTGTGTATGTAACGTAGCCTGGTTTATGTTATAGCCAATGTTACAGCCTGGGGTCAGATTGACCCCAGGTGTGCTAAATATGCCCGA
The DNA here is from genome assembly GCA_020284085.1 of Aporrectodea caliginosa. Classification (NCBI taxonomy): domain Eukaryota; kingdom Metazoa; phylum Annelida; class Clitellata; order Crassiclitellata; family Lumbricidae; genus Aporrectodea; species Aporrectodea caliginosa. Next base: position 1,153,376 of record JACEVL010000018.1, on the reverse strand, counting down.
GTGTCATTCTTATTTTTATATCATTGAACCTAGAATTCTAAACTCTTCGAATTTTTCCATATATGTAGAGGGATGAATTGCTGAGCAGTGATATTTTACTTCTCAAAATAATTCCTAATTCAGTTTTAATTCAGTTCTGTGTCCTTGAATTTTACTTCTAATTCTAATTTTACTTCTCAAATAATTTTACTTATCATTCCTATTTTAGTTCTCAATTAATTTTACTTCTTATTTTAGTTTTCCAAATAATTATTAATTTCAGTGCAGTAAAAAGTTTCTTAACGTTACTATAGGATATCTTAAATTTTTTCAATTTCAAGAACACTCTCATTTCCGGAGATTTTTCATGCGATTTCTTTGTCCATCAGTAAAAATTCCACATACAGAAAAATTCTTTCCACAAAAGCCTGTGAGACTGGAGCTGATAAAAGATCCTGTGCAATGGGTGCATTTTTGCTGTACGTAGCTCACCTTTCCTTCCAGAAAGCAAGAGGATTCCTAGTATCGTTCTCCCTTATGTCTGTCAAATAACTTTTGACGAGATCATCAATTTTTCTGACTTTTACAGAAACTGCTGTCTTATGAGCGTGTCCATTTTAGCTGATCCTATATAATAAAAATAAATATAAATAATATCCGGGAGGTCGTTGTTAGGTTGGTACGCACGCAGGCGGGACATTTTTTAGACAACGAAGACCTAGATTATTACATAGAGAATGGTATGCGCAGCACCTTCATCTCAAGCAGAATTCAATGGATTATGTGTTTGGATCGCGTGTGATTTATTCGCCTTCATCTCAACTTAAGCGCCACAAGAAGTAAAATGATTTTACTTCTGAAAATAATTCCTAATTTCATTAATAATTTTACTTCTGCAAATAATTCATAATTTAATTCCTAATTTAGTTTTTTAAGCCAAAATAATTCCTACTTTTACTTATAATTTTCGTTAACGAAATCCTTTATTTTTACTTCTAATTTTAATTTTCGTTAATGAAAATATCACTGTTGCTGAGGAATTTGAATTATTTTAGATTTTTACTATTTGTATCAACGCAGCTATTCAAAAAATTCCATCGCTGGGGTCAAATTGACCCCAGGTGTGCGTCATAGGGTTAAGACCAAAAGGTTAATCAATAAACGTAGGCCTACAACATTCAGATAACTAGAAGAGTCACCACTGACAAGCTCCCGCAGGCACGTAGAACACAACCGATGGATTCCCATCCTGAGCTGGTAGACACAGTGGTCAACTTATGGTCCCATATGGTAGGACCCATTGTGGGGCGCGGTGGTGTAGGGGTATGTTCGGTGCCTTGCAGCCGGAGGGTTGTGGGTTCGAATCCACCTCAAGCTGCCGCGTAGGGACCCTGGGCAAGTCCTTCACTCGCAATTGCTCATGCGCTTCGGCGTGAAACTCCGATTCAGTGTCCGCGCTGTAGTCGAAATCTTAGTAGAAATCTTGAAGGGGCCCTATAACAAGTGCTCATACATACATACATAGCCTACATACATACATGAGGCACATAGGGGGATATTGTCACATGGACTTCCTGACGCTGCTCTACAGGTCCAAAATTAGCGAACATAAAGGTTTATTTTCCTCCGAGAAAAAAGACAAAAGGGTCGTTAAGATTATAACTAATATAAAAAGTCACCAAGTGGTATGGCCCTTCCCTCCTTGAGTAGCTTGACTGCGGGACCCTCATGATCCTCATCTGTAAACTTCCCTTTCCCGCTGACTGTTCGTACCGTGTGTATGTTTTCCGAGAAAGTGGTGATATTAATTGGAGAGTTTGACGCTTTTTGTACATAAGCAAATACTAAAACGTGGCGTTCGTCCATCTGTTAACTGAGGTCCAGACTCTTAATCTGCAGGTTTACCGATTCGTATTTTGTTGGCTATAAGCTGATTCCTCGCAAGGGTTGTTTCGAGTACAAACCTGCAGTGTTTGTTAATAGGCTATATATATATATTTCCTAATTGATACAACGAAAGGTGTTAAAATTATGAACTTCAGATTTTGTAACACGGTGTATATCATTATGAAGCCGTGTGTTGAACTGCTGTGTGATGTGTCATTGACTGTTGTAGTGTTGCATGAATTTATGAACGCATAATCAATTGATATTTTTATGCTTTAGAAGCCGTGATGTAAGAAATTAAGTTACCTCCAAGCACTATGGTGGGATGGGGTGCACTGATTATCGGCAGTTTTTGTAGTTTACCCAGCTGGACTGAGCATTGAGCATAGAACAAACGAAGAGGCTGTATGGGGAGGAAGAGAAAAGATACTAAAAGGGGAAGACAGAAGAAGTTACATACTGAAAGAGGTAAATTCCCTGCTTGGAACTATATCACAGAGGAAACAATTGAGGGTAAGAAAATGAGAGGAAGACGGATCCTGGTGGATGGAGACAGTAAGGAGGAAGCCCAGCATCGAGAGGAGTGGCAACACTAGACGTTTGAACCTGCAGCCCAAGGGCAAAGAACTTGAAGAAAAAATAGACTTTGCGCTTAAGATTTCTCATGATTTTGAAGGATAATTATTGTTAGCGGCAATTTTGGGTACGTCCAGAAGTGCATGAACACTCCGAGAACCACATTCGTTGGCCCACATTGGGCCCAAGGTTGGCCAGCAGTGCTTGATACCATGACACAACGGGGTCGTTGGGGTGGGGCACCCAATGGACGCGGCTGTTTGGGACGATGCTTATGATGCTGAACATACTGACATATCGAAACCAGTCAGACGCTTTGCGTCTTACATTCAGATGTAATGAACACTGTACAATTATTGTCGTTGCAATCTTTTTATATAAGAAACTAGAGTTGCAGAAGTTCCCCATTTCTGTTTCAAAATGGGGTGAAAGTAGCAACTCTATGGGGAACGAATAGGTGGTCGTATGGGCAACATACTTACAAAACTTAAGGTGGGCTATTTGACAACCTGTATACCGGGGTAACTTAACTTTAAACTGCATAATGACCAAGACATTGTAGCCGTACCATGGAAGTAAATCGGTTTAATGAGCATTTTTTAACCTGCTGTTAAAAGAAAAATGAATTCATACTGAGACAACTAATTTTTATGTGAATTGTACATAGTTTCAAATTGTCGTTAACGGCCTTTGATGTCATACAACGACAATAAACCTTGTAATAATAATAATTTTTAATGTGAGTTACTGATGTGAGCTGATGTATGGCCTTGAAGTATTCCAAAAGAGAGTATACTATATAATAGTCTACACATGTTTGCCTGTCGTGAATTCCTCAAAACGTCCATTGCTTAAACATTCCAAACGAAATGCTTCGCATGTACGCCATTTGAATGTTGATCGTAACTGTATTTGATGGTAATATGTAATCATAGTCTGTAACGTAACTGTAACCATAACGTGTAATGTAAGTTTAAGTGTAACTTGCAAGTGCATACTGCATAGTACCAGGCTATCCATCCGTAATCTGTACATAGAAAATGCGTAAGAATTTCAGTGATTTGTAAATAGAATTAATTTCAGACGATGATTGTGTGTGTAATTTGTGGGACCGAGGATTCTGAATTGCTTTTCTAGATCGAACGTTTTTGTTGACCGAATTTGAAGTTTTGTTGATTATTTTTTTGCTCGTTTTCGTTTTGTAACTTTGATAACTGACGATTGATGAATCTATACGACTGCATATAATAAAACTCTGATTATTCGCTTTGGCGTGGTTTTGTTCTGATAATAGGCAGTGATGGGGTCTCGAGACAAGAAGTCTTGGTCTTGATATTTGGTCTTGTTTAAAAAAACTGTTGTCGTGGTCTCTAACCATGCGGTCCTGTTCTAAATATTTTGACCCATCGATAAGACCAAAGTCTCAAAACTTGGGTGTTGGTCTGTAGTCTTGGTCTCCATCTAACCACGGTTTCTCGAAGCCTAAGGGCAACTTCTTTCCTCTTCTAACCTGTTGCTATAACAATTCAGCACAATTGCTTTCCATTGCATTAAAGAATCGAGACTTCTGTGAAGACCAGTCACTCCAGAGATCCACTCTTCCTTAAACATAACAGCCTACTATACCATGGACCAATTTATAAGAAGACCTTGAAATAACATTGAGAATATATTTTGTTCATCTTGATCTTAAAGTTCATAGTTCAACCATTCAAACTATCACTCAAATAAAGCAGTCTAAAGCATTCAGCTTCATGTAAACCTGAATGCAATTTTATTAAGGAACATAAGCTCAACACAGAAAACAGAACAAAGTTAATACAATTATTGTCTTTATTGCTATACTTCAAGAACGCAGCAAGCTCACACCACAAATAAATCCTGTTAAAACTGCTCATCATATTAAACAAACCATGTTAAAACAGCTTGTTAATTTCACTGACAGTTGTGGGATTAATTCGAATATGTCTTTGCAATCAATTAACTCCAAAATCAAAATGAGAAGACTTGCAAAAGAGCACTTTCATAAAAAAAATTCACAGTCACAGATTATATCTTCACAAACTCAAAAAAATATATTAGGAGCATACTGTATCTCTACAAGCTCAAAAAATTATATCTCTACAAGCTCAGAAAATTGCAATATACCTTTACAAACTCAAAAAGATTATTATATTAATATAATAATATTATTCAAAGTTTTGAAACAGAACAGTACAAATGGGAAAGAAATTTCAAATATCTTTTTGTCCTGGTGGCTACCAATGTGAGCTGTGGCCAAAAAATACACAAAACTCAAATAAAAAACACTAAAGCCAGAACACTACGTAGGGTGAAATATCTTTAACGGAACAATGCGCTTGTACGAAAAGAGTACATTCGTACGACATGCGCCTCTAAGAAACACATTAAAAGCCAAGGGATATTGTAGGGTAGGGGAACCACAACGGAAATAATACATTAAATTTTTTGTGCACCAACTTTCTCAATACATTGCATTCGATAAACAACAAACAATACATTTCAATGAATTCATGAAGTTTTGAGAAAACGAGCACCACTTAAGAGATACAAGGAAGTTTGTCACATACCTGAACAACAGTGACTTGTAGTAGTAATTGCAAATTTATATAGCACCACTTCAAATAGTAATTGCATATTTATATAGCGCCATTTCAAGGCAGACTCATCAGAGGCGCTCTCAACCTAACACAATGAAGCCACGATCAAACAGAATGGTTTTTCAAGTGTTTGCAAAGTGACCTCCACGCATTTTACTGGATAAAAAAAAACAATAAAACAAATACCAACAGCGATCACAGAAGCAAATTCTACAGAGACCAGCTAAACCCAGCAACAAAAAATCCCCCGACAGTTTTCAGGTTAAACCCCTACAGTCGAGTAAGAAGACGTATGTACTACCCCCAACCAAACCCACCTGCTATTCCCTCCATCACATGCCATGACAGTATAATAACCCCAACCGACAGTCTGATGCGCAAAACATTTATTGCTAAGATGCTATAAATATACCGGGTACTTTTTAACAGTGTTTATCAGATGTCTGTACACCAAAGTGCGATTAGCAACCGGTTAATAAATAAAGAAATATACCAACTTAGTTAATTTTAGTAATAACACATAAATACCTCCATGCAATTGACCAGACTGGATCAAAACAATAATCTGAATACCAATTGAAAGAAAGCAAAATACAAACCAGCTTATACCAGCACCAACAAACTTCTCTGAAATGGCTACACCCAGAGTCAAGTATAACAGGCTCACTTTGGAAGCCACATCATGAACCACCTTATAACAAGGTCGTGCTATAAGGAGGCCACTTTTAAAGCGGCACCACATTTTTGAGCCCTATTCCTATAGCAGAACTCATGTTACATGTATAATGAAGTGGGTTATAACAAGGCTCTGGTGTACTAGAGTTACAATGGGTCTCTGGTGTAATAGTAAGACAGAGTTACAATGAGTTGTTGGTGTAATTGTGTTACAATGAGTCTGTGGTGTAATATCGAGAGTCTCTGGCATAACAGTCAGAGATTTATAACAAGTCTGTTGTCTAAATAAACTAATTACTGTATACTGAAATAAATAACAGTAAAAATGAAAATCATAATCACCTAATATCATACCATATACACATGTAACATGTAAATGTAAAGCTTTACATGGAATTACTGCACTACATCAGCAAGAGCCGTTAATGGCAAGATCAGCAAGCCAAGATTTAGCCATAAGAGGTCAAGAAGTGCCACACCCAATGTCACCCATGCATATATAAAACCACAACTTCCAAACAAGATGCTTGCTTATGGCATCACATTGTGATCATAATTTTGACCCTATAACCCTCATATCAATAATATCAGTATGGCTAATATGATCATAACTGACCTTTAATTATTTATTATGATCAGTGGTCATAACACACGCACATACATGCGTGGTTCGGCTTTGAATGTGATGGTGAATACTGGAGTCATCTGGTGAACAATTTGAGAAATAAAAAGATTGTATGCCGGTGTAAAAGTTCTCAAGAGCGAGACCGTTTTTTGGCAATTGCTTCCAAGACCTGTACCTAAATGGGGAACAAATAATCATCACCCAGAAGGAACATTTTGTTCAACTAGAGTGCAGATGATCTGTTCAGTAAACGTGACTTCCATGACACATCTGTATTTATATTATTAGTTCTGATGTAATATTTTCGTTCGTAATGACACTTAAAATCATAACAGGCTAGCGCAAAGAGCGCCTCTGAGTAGATATCTTATAGAGGCGCTATATAAATTCTCAGAATGAATAAATGATCATAATAAACAGCCGTGATCTTTTTATTATGATCATTGTTCAAATCAATGATCATAATAAAAAATGTAATTAAACCCAATAACTTACACAAACAAAGCAACATTTAACGAGCCTGTGCTTTGTCTAGAATCGGCTTTGCAACAAACGATAATTTATCAAACGGCTTTTCCAGTTCGAACACAATTATCTCGTTTTTACCCTTCTTGAGAAATGGTTTCGGAATGTAAAGCGTCTGCTGTGGACCGACGTTCCAGTATCTTCCGACGTTGAAACCGTTGACGAGGACAACTCCCTTCCTCCAGTTCTGCATATCGAGGAAAGTGTCTTCCACGCTGTCCGCGTTCAGGAAGCCGCGATAAAGACAGGGAAAAGGCTCGGCAGAGTACGACCGCCACAACTTTGTCTTCTGAACTTGTGAAACAAATTCGTCTGAAAAGTCGAGCGAAACCAGTTGCCACGGTGTCAGCGGTTTCCCGTCCAATTCCACACTCCCCTGAAATCCACAGCGTTGGTCATTGAGAGTCTGGTAGTTGACGCGGCCCATGTTTTCAACCAAAATATCCAGAGTGTAACTCTTCTGCGAGGATGCGTCCAGCACGATTGTTTGTTCGACTACAGCACTTGACTTACTGTGGATGATTGACAGCAGTTTTCCATTTACGAATAACAGAGCGCGGTCCTGTATCTTTCCTCGGAGTCGGAGCGACTTGCCAGAGTAAAACAGACTTCTGTACAGGATCCATCCGTATCCCTGCCCACCATCGTCGTTGATACTCAGGAACTCCATAAACACAGGATCCACTGAGGCTGTCAGCTTTTTAGGCACCAGTCTGAGGAAGTCATCCATTCGAAGGACTTCGGTGATGGCAACTTCCCCAAATGCCATCTTTGGAGAATTTCGGGGCACCGGTGGCAGAGGTCCCTGCACCAGATTGTACTTCTGGAGCAACTTCCGAAATGCTTCGTATTTTGTGGGATGGACGTCACCATTCTCCGAGATCGGAGCATCATAGTCGTAGCTGGTAACCGTTGCAAGGTTTGCCTGGTCGCCGGCGTTGGCTCCGTTCCAGAAGCCAAAGTTAGTCCCTCCGACAAACATGTAGAAGTTGATGGAGGCGTTAAGTGACAAAATCACATCGACCTTTGCCGTGAACTCATCCACCGGCATTTCGTGGTGGTCCTCGCCCCAATGGTCGAACCAACCGGGCCAGAACTCGGCCACCAGGAGTGGCTTGTCTGGCTGGAATTTCTCGAGAGCATTGAAGGCTGCTACAGGATCATTGTTGAAATTCACCGACGTGAAGATACCAGGTAGAGCGCCCGCGTACAGATGATCCTTTCCATCGGAAGTAAACAGCAGCTCATCAATGCCATGCCGGTCATAGAATCCTCGTAGAAACTGCATATATTCATCATCGTGCCCATAGCTTCCAAATTCATTTTCGATCTGGAAAGCTATGATTGGTCCACCGTCGCTCTTATAAGTGTACCTGGCCAGGAGGGGAAGAAGCTGGTCGAAAAAGCGCATCACATGATCCAAGTAGGGCTTGTACTTAGAGGTTCGTACTGTCATATTGGGATCATGCAAAAGCCACGAGGGCAGGCCACCAAATTCCCACTCAGCGCAAATGTACGGCCCTGGTCGCACGATCAGATGCAGCCCCACCTTCTGGACAAGCTTGATAAAATCAGGGAGGTTAAACAGTCCCCTGAATTCATACTTTCCATGAACCTGCTCATGAAGATTCCATGCGACGTAGGTTGTTACGGTGTTCAACCCAGCGGCTTTCATTTTTTCCAGTCGATTACGCCACTGTTGCGGGTGTGTACGGAAATAGTGGAACGAACCACCGAGAATTCGAAATGGTTTCCCGTCGAAGTAGAAGCTCTTATAACCGGCAACAAGGCCTCGGATGACATTTTCCGGACACTTGTCACCACGGCAGCCGGACTGAACATGACGGACGTTACCGGAATTCTCAACCGGAACGGAATTCTGCACAACCGGCCAAGTTGCCATCTTCCAACCAATACCTGCAACAGTTATGATTAAAACTGCGATAACTACTCTCCTAGGTGTCATTCTCATTTTCTCTCTCAAAACTTTGGAGTGACCTCCTTGTTCACGCAGCATAACACGCTTTTCAACTGTCACAAAATTCTGCCGTAGTAACAATCGACTCTGGCGCTCCAAAATGCTCCAGAATGCAGAATGACGCTTTACGCTTATTTTATTACATTTATAACTTATTTAGTTATTTTTATCATTGCTCGCATCTTTGAAATGCATCCTAACCAACGCAAGGTAATTAAAATCCAGTGAAATAATTATTAGTAAAATAAGAGTCCGATTAAAATCCACGTAAACTCAAAGAAATCAATGTTTACGATTGTCCCGTTACTTACTAGAATGGCGACCGTTCAAAATATCGGATGTAGAAAAAGTCAGCCGCTGACTTCAGTGGCAGTGCCAGTCCCAGAACTGGATGAAGAAGGAGGGCGACGGTACTGATCTTTGTTATCACACAGTGTTGTTAAACTGAAACTACTACTACTAATTAAGTCAGCCGCTGAATTACTTTCTTCCAGACCTGAAGCCCAGAAAACCACGTGTAAAATGTAGGCCTAACTGTAGGCTAAATTACTGTAGATGGCCAGAATTTTTCAGCACGACTCAAAACGCATAAACTCATTAAACTGGTCTCACCAACGTGGAGCTTGAGTTGTAATAGTTTATGTTTAATGACACTACGTGAAAACAAAGGGTGGCTCTAACCAGAGCCTTCTGTTACTGATAATAGATAGCTCTGGCTCTAACGATCTTTGTTATCGCACAGAGTCGTTATTGCCTCGTTAACAAAACTACAACTGCAACTCAAGATCCGCGTTGAGACCATAGAGATGTATAATATATAAATATATCACTAGAGGGAAGGTCGGCCATTTTTTTGAGGCCACCGAATCAAAAGGCCTTGACCCTTGAGGTATACAAAATGGCGACACGATCGAAAGTTAAATTGTGTAGTGTGTGGATTTAGCAACTTATTAAAGCCCGAAAACGAGGCCGCTGGAATATTATTTAATCGATAAGTTGTTATTTTGTGTGTTGTACGTTTTGCAAGTCGTAAGCTTTGAAAAGAAATTAAACAGTCTCGCTTAAGCTTGACTGCGTCCATGAATTTCAACCAATCAAAACGCGTCATTTCAATTTAAATTAACTGCGAAGCTCTCGATAAGGTGTTATTATATCTATGGTTGTGGCTTCTAAAATTAGCGAAGGGAATATACGTCATGTTCCCTCTAGCGATGATAATAATATCTCATTGGTTGAGACCATAGAGATGTACAATATATAAATATATCACTAGAGCCCGCATCCGCCATCTTTGTTGAGGCTGTGACCCCGAGTCAGCGCAACGGCCTTGACCCTGTGACCTCTCAAAATGGCGAAACGATCGAAGTTAAATTGTGTAGTGTGTGGATGTAGCAACTTATTAAAGCCAGAAAACAAGGCCGCTGGAATATTATTTAATCGATAAGTTGTTATTTTGTGTCTGTTGTATTTTTTGCAAGGCGTAAGCTTCGAAAAGAAATTAAAGTCTCGCTTAAGCTTGACTGCGTTCATGAATTTCAACCAATCAAAACGCGTCATTTCAAAATAAATTAACTGCGGAGCTCTCTTTAAGGTGTTATTATATCTTATGGTTGTGGGCTTTTTGGCTTCAAAAATTAGCCAAGGGATTATACGTCATACGGGCTCTAGTGATGATAATAATATCTCATTGGTTGAGACCAACGACCTTATATAATATATAACTAGACGGAGCTTCCTGTGTTGAGCTGCCGAGTGACGTTGAGGCAGCCGAGAAAGAGCAGGAAACAAGATGCATAGGTGTCATAGGTGTCAAGGACTGCGCAGCAATGTAAACAAACACACGCGTTGCGCTCAAAATTGTCGATTCGTCCTATCAACTGCAATATATTTCTATTAATATAAGGGTTATATTTAAAGTAAATTGATGATACAGAATACACTTTCAATTAGGTGTTTTTTGGAATGTAAGAAATGTAAATATTAGCCGATTATGGGGTTCTTAAGCCGGATCAACGGTTCGGGGCCGGTACTCCGCTATTCTGGACTAATGTGGCTGGCATGCTACGGTGTTTTCTAATGACGACACTAACCCTGCCCTAACCGACCCTAACGACGCGGAGTCAGGCGGATCCCCGGAATAGCGGACCCCCGGAATAGTGGGCTGGTACCGGATCAACAGAGCATGGACTTAAGAGGAAGAACAGCAGTCCCTTGAGCTAGCCATGAGGCAGCCATGGGTATGAAGTGTTAGCGACTTCATTTTCTTAGCCTCGGCATATGAGGGCGGGTGGCCAATCCTCTCCCTCACCGTCTCATCTTCCCACCGACAGTGTACGGTCAGTGTACTCATCATAGCTGAGTTGGCTAGGGGGTGCTCTTGGAACAGAAATCTCGAACCAAATTTTCTGTCCTTGCAGGGATTTGAACCCCCGACCTCTCGATTGACAGGCAGACGTCGATGTTCAACAGGCAGATACTTAGTGGGATAAATGGTCGGGCTTTAGGTAGAAGAGCTGATCATGAGCTAGCATTAACAGTGCTATGAAGGTATGTAGTGGTAGCAACATCATTTTTCTTAATCTCTGCACATGAAGGTGGGTTGTCAGCCCTCTGTTTCCTCTTCCAACTGGCAGTTTGGTCAGTGTCATAGCTGAGTTGGCTAAAATTCACAAGTGGACCAAATATTTCCAATAAAATTTGGTCCATGTGGGGATTTGAAGCCCGACCGATTGACAGTCCAGCTTGACAATCTCTAGACTATTGTTTTACGTAATGATGACTGCATTCTACTGACAGAGAATTTCTATATTTTGCAGTATGGCCACATTTGTATCTACTACTGTCCGGCATTGCACATAAGTCTGACTGAAACTCTGAATATCTCATTTATTAACACAAGAAACACAAATTATAGTGTACAGTATTGGAGACAAAGCTGTTGCAACAATTGCTTTAAATTGGAGAAAAATAGCCAAACTATATAGTGTCAGTAAATAATACTTTTCAGATTTATTCACTTTTAAGATTTATCAGCTTGCATTACTGTAATATCTTTTGTCCTTTAAAGTTAACATGTAATGAATTAAAAATTCCACAAATTTACAACTAATTATTACAGTTGTACATTAGCATTCAGTCCTTTGGTAGGAACAGTATGATACATTTAAAATAAATGAATAACCAAACAAGCATCTGACATTACTGCTATATTTTTTGTCCTTTAAGGTTAACACGTAATAAATTAACAATTCAACAAATTTACAACTAATTATTACAGTTGTACATTAGCGTTCAGTCCTTTGGTAGGAACAGTATGATACATTTAAAATAAATGAATAACCAAACAAGCATCTGACATTACTGCTATATTTTTTGTCCTTTAAGGTTAACACGTAATAAATTAACAATTCAACAAATTTACAACTAATTATTACAGTTGTACATTAGCGTTCAGTCCTTTGGTAGGAACAGTATGATACATTTAAAATAAATGAATAACCAAACAAGCATCTGACATTACTGCTATATTTTTTGTCCTTTAAGGTTAACACGTAATAAATTAACAATTCAACAAATTTACAACTAATTATTACAGTTGTACATTAGCGTTCAGTCCTTTGGTAGGAACAGTATGATACATTTAAAATAAATGAATAACCAAACAAGCATCTGACATTACTGCTATATTTTTTGTCCTTTAAGGTTAACACGTAATAAATTAACAATTCAACAAATTTACAACTAATTATTACAGTTGTACATTAGCGTTCAGTCCTTTGGTAGGAACAGTATGATACATTTAAAATAAATGAATAACCAAACAAGCATCTGACATTACTGCTATATTTTTTTTTCCTTTAAAGTTAACACGTAATAAATTAACAAATTTACAACTAATTACATTTGTACATTACTTTACTTTGGTAGGAACAATGCAGTTTTTTCTACCCACAATTAGTAAGAACAAATGTTAATAACAATCTTTGAACTTTGGATAGAATGCCTAACAGTCACATTGAGGTCAATTACCACACCATGCAGTAACAAATTATTGACCTTTAAAAATTACAGTTTTACCCAGGACTGACCGACAGCTCTGACCCTGCACTAAACGTGTAACAGTCTTGCACTGGTGAAAAAGTCTTATCAATGTATATTCGTTGGCAATATTTTTCATTAGCATTACTCGATGATTTGATAATGGCACATTACTCAGATCATGATCCGAAAGTCCATCAAAGACAGTACTACCAACCAAAAATGCAAGTACATTATTAACAATTGTAGCATTTACGCCAAGTCCTCTCAGTGGCTTTTGGTTAGGACCAGTGTTCTGGCGTACATGCATTTCAGTGATCTTACATACTGCCACTACATCAGGCGCTGGGAAAATCAAACCACCGCGGTCTTTGCGCATTAATAAGTTCACATTAGGATAATAGCTGCTTTTGTCGGTGTTTATCAAAGACAATCTGCACTCAATGCAATTTATTCTCTTCAAAAGGGTTTTAGCAACAAAACCAGCAACATAGGCCACAACATTATCTACAAACCTGGACAGTGACAAGTGTCCAGGAAACTCTTGCATGCCAGCAGATTGCAATGAATAAGCATGGTCTGAGAAGTCATTGCTCTCATGTCGTCTGTGGTTTATTATTTTTTCAATGTCAAGATCTGCAGCTAACTCATGCTTCTTTATACGAGATGCAATAGCCATTAATTTAGAATTGTCTTGCGGAATGCAGTTGCCACATCTTTTATCTGATGGTGTGTAAGTAGACGCTTCCAAGTGTTTCTAAGATGTAGGGCTGAAGGGTTGTTGTTTGAACCCCCTCGACTGCGAATAACTGCAAAAAAGAGTTCTAAATGATCCTGACTCAGCTTGTATGTCAACAAATATTTCAGTGGGTGCAACTCAGCCTTAACATTAGAATCAAACAAATGCATGATACTTATTGATGATGCTATAAAGCCAACAGCACCTGTTTTACGAACACTATTGCATAAGGGCTGTCCATCAGCTAACCTCAAGCCCTTCAAGTACTGGATGGCTTCCAGCAAAAATGGTCGCCAGTATGTTTCATTATGAGTGAAGAGTGGTGATTTATAACCCTTTGCAAGGGGATTGCGGCTATTCATTACATCAAATAGCCTATCAACAATCCGAATGAACCTAACTGTTGCTGTGCAGTTTTTAAAATTAGGGATGCATAAATCCTTCTGGCAAAATTCTAAGCTATCCGCAACAGATGAACTAAGCGTCTGAGCTGCAAGACGTACTTTCATTTTTTGTTGACTCCACTGAATGTGGCGGTCACTAAGTCTGTTACCTGCACGGACTCCCTCCTTGCCCTGAAGTTCTTGTAAATCTTGTATGTATTGCCATTTTATTTCATTCTTATCACAGTCAATCAAAACCTTCTTTTCAGCCAGTGTATTGCGCATTAGTTTAAGCATATGGCAAGCATCAAGAATTAAACAAATCTGCTTAGATGAGTCAACAGGATGCGAAAATGTTGGCTTCATCTCATTAACATCAAAAGAAGCACCAAACTCACGAGCCATTGAAAAATTTGCACTACAGCCATCAAATGTAAAAGATACCACCAGAACACCAACAGCATACAACTTTTCAATACACAGTTGAACTAAATTGGCTCTTTCTTTGCCATGAAGGCCATCAATTAAGAAGTATGCAACTGGTACTTTCCACGACTCTGTCAGAGACACAAGGAAAAACACAAGTGCCTCTTTGGCAATTGGCAGACCAGCCAAGTCAGCTGCAGGTACCCCCATGTCAACATAACCAACAAATTTGTCTGCCGATCTGTCAAAATCGAGCTGTTTCCTAATAGCAATTTCATCCATCATTAGCGCACATGGCATTCTGGTGTTACTATCATTGCTTTCAAGGTGTTGGGCTATTGCACTAAATACTTCATCATGATACCCAGGGTTACCATTAATGCATGAATACCAGGATGACAGAGTTCTTGGATGAGGCAAGCAGAAATTAAAAGTTTCACGAACATAGTTATATGCACGTGCCGAGTAGAATTGAAGCGTAAGTGCAAATGCTTTGAGTTCATCTGGAAAACTAATTCCTTGTCTACTACCCTTTAGGATTCGACTGATCAGCTGTAAGGTTGGCAGTGAAAATGATGATTGGAGGTTATCAGCAGCTTGCTGTGAAATCAAATTTTTCTGGTGCAAGTTGCATATTAGCTGTTGCAAGGACTTGACTTTCAATTGCAGTCGCCGATTTTTTTGTCTAAGTATTTTAACCTTGTGCTTATATTGGGCAAGTGCAGACTCCATAACGCTTAATTTGTGCTTAAGCGCCTTTGGACTAGGTAAAGAGTAGTTGTGCACAACACATACCCTCAATTTAGATGGCAAAATTGTCATGTTACTGGTTCCTTCTGACGCAGCAGACACAGTATTAGTCTCATCAGCTGAACTGTTATTTCTGAGGCGTTTACAAGAAGGCTCCAGTACTGGTGCATAGGAATGTTCAACTGACGGTAAAGTGGTAGGTGTGGTGGACGCCTTTGGCACTGTCAGATCACGACCATTCCTTTCTGCAGGAGGTTTTCGGTGTCGAACAGGATTCAGCAGATGACCAGGCAGATCAAAAATCGTCGGAACAGCTCCTGAAGCCAAACATAACATATTTTTAGTTCAGAAGTGGATTGAGTTTGAGTTTATTGAGTTTGAGTTTATTTAACCATTTTGCATTCAAAATTACAAGTACACAACGGCAATCAGATTAAACAACTAAATTAACTAACAGCATGTTAGAGATTAACAGTATTAAGTTAACAGGCTAAGGCAGCCGTACAGTTAGTAACAGTATTCATAGTCCAACGATAATAGACAGCATCACACTCCAAGTTTTGTAATTTTGCCTGGATAAGAGACTGCTGCAATCCAATTTTAGTTTTCATCTGCAAAGCTACATTGTCAAGTCTGTTCTAAGATTACTTATATACATCACTTGAATCATAATTCACTATTATGAAGTAAGTTGTTATAAGCAAAATACAGTCAATGCAGTTCTAAGATTACATACCTACATCATTTAATTATAATTATCATGCAAGCTGTGACAAAAAAATGCTAAAAATTCACCAGGTTTAAGTTGAACTCTAAGTCCAGTGCGATCAAAACAATCGGGTGTGAAATGGTTTGAACAGACACGTGAGTGTATGGTCGCCTTAAATGCTGTCCGATGCATAGCATGTTCCCATTTTCTCGCAAGATCTGGTTTCGACCATGGGAATCTGTCACATAAAAACAAGAGATCTTTAGTTTCAGTTGATAAATTACATACAACAACAATTATTATAGGCTACAATTATAATAAGTTTTTATACTCAGTTCGATGGTATCAAAACGGAGAATCATGAAAGTGTTGTCAATAAGAGTCAAGACCCGTCACGTGTCTGTGGGCAAAGGGCATAGGTAGTTTATTTCTTTGGTGGGAGCAACTTATGTAAAACATGCCCTGTGTTGTTTAGAACAACTTGAAGAGACCGGTATCAGCCATGCCACACAGCCGGTCAAAGGTTGGGCTGTCAACAGGGGAGGTACCCCCGCCTGATCATCTTACTTCTGATGCATTGGAGCCTGTTTTTATCCTGCTGACGTAGTTTCATCAATCCAACTTCCATTTAGGCAAACAATTATTTTCATCAATCCAGCTTCCATTTTAAATTAACAATATAAAATAATTTAGCAAAGTAAACTACGGTTTTACCAGTACAACGATGAAGCAAATAAACGTAAATATTGTTTGTAAAATTCAATTACTAATTTGAGGGGCATGGACTGTTTATAGTTCAACATAAAAGGACCCAGTGATACGACTAAATGCTAGACTTATTTATACAGTGCAAATAATAGCCATATTTTGAAACACGGTACTATATCACTTACGCGTGAAATGTTATTCCTTGCTGCTTGGAGCGTTCGCCGGAATATTGGTTACATCCGTACGCAACACAGTTCTTTCCAGTGTATCGTTTTGTTTTCACTTTACCGTCCAACAAGCCTTCTTCGTTCATATCTTCCATTTTGTTCCTATAATCTATCAACGCCGGTAAATGTACTATTCACCATAAAATAGGTTGTTTAAAACCGGCGCTTCTCAGTTCGCCAAATCACATGGGTGTCACAAGATGGCCGGTTGCCAAAACAGTAACGTGGCTTCAGCAAAAATCACGTGATCTCACTGGCCTGGTTGAGACCAATGAGGTATTATTATCATCGCTAGAGGGAACATGGCGTATCTTCCCTTCGCTAATTTTTGAAGCCACAACCATAGATATAATAACACCTTATCACGAGCTCCGCAGTTAATTTAAATTGAAATGACGCGTTTTGATTGGTTGAAATTCATGGACGCAGTCAAGCTTAAGCGAGACTTTAATTTCTTTTCGAAGCTTGCGCCTTGCAAAAAAAGTCCAACAGACACAAAATAACAACTTATCGATTAAATAATATTCCAGCGGCCTTGTTTTCGGGCTTTAATAAGTTGCTACATCCACACACTACACAATTTAACTTCGATCGTTTCCGCCATTTTGTATAGCCCAAGGGTCAAGGCCTTTTGAATCGGTGGCCTCAAAAAAATGGCCGATCAGCCCTCTAGTGATATATTATATATTATACATCTCTATGGTTGAGACCAGCTTATACGTCGGTAATCAATCAAGAACCACAATACGTCGATGATCAGAACCAACAGCCAGATTCTTAAGTCGGTTTCGAAGACTAACGATAATTTATAAGGTAAAATATCAGTGACAGGTCAAAATATAGAAAAATCGAAATCTCCCAAGTAAGAACCGTAATCATAATCGTAATCTCCAAACTTCTAAAGCGCCACTCGAAATCCAAGCGCAGGGCACCAGCTTATTACGAACATAAGCGAATTGACCTCATCGATTTTGTCTTGATTGCAAAAAAGTGACTCCTTCGATTTATCTCTGTGGATGCAGAAGAAAATAATGTGAGCCTATAACTAGTGTTGCTTGCTTACTTACTTTGGTATTGGTACAGCCATCGGTACTACTGTCGTCATGCGTTGTTTCCGTTTGTTTACAAGGTGCGTACACTTTTATCATGGACCTCTTCATATATAACTAGACAGAGCTTTCTGTGTTGAGCTGCCCAGTGACGTGGAAGCAACCGTTGGAGAAGAACAGGAAACAGGAGAGAGAGCAGTCGTACATGAGACGGTACATGCGCTGATAATGCGCGCAGGGCATACAAATGTCGATGCGCAATCATTCGTCAATCTGAGACCCATACTAACATGGCCGCCAGCGAGGCTTCAGCAAAAACCACGTGATACCAACGGCCTGGGTTTTATCCAGAGGCTCTACATTCGAAACTGAAACCAGTCATGAAATCTTTTCCGCCTCTACGATTTATGTCATACCATTTTCAGACTCGTACACTTATTATTATTATAGATGTGAGTGTTAGAAAGGGCCGATCGATTTTAGAGGGCCATTTCAGCCATGCATAGTTGTTCTATGGCAAAATAATACTGGATAGCGTTCCTTTGAAGATACCATTTCACAGGCGCTCTCAACCATTGAGAGACAGTGGCGAAAACTCTTCATGGGGGCTTTTATGTGTCAGAAAACTGAAGCCCCCAAGCTATCGGCATAGAGGTCTGGCTCAACTCCCAATTATATAGACACCAGAAGTCACTGCCATCAGTGCTAGAAAGGAGCAGGGTCAAGGGACAGATGCTACATTGGGGTTTTACATTTCCGTTTAATGGTAGGGTAAGTTGAAACAGAGGAGTCTTGGTTTAGCCATGTATGTAATCACACACTAAGAACGTGCTCTTTTGTAATGAGAAGTTTTCAAGCTACTGATAATAGGTGCAGGGCAAAGAAACCTTTAATGCAGTTTCATTACCTTACATATTCCTTACCCATGCACTTTATTTGGCATTAGGCCCAGTTGGTGTGATGGCACATTGCACAATTGTGCAGTACACTATCAGCAATCTGATTCTCAAACAGTGTTCGATAGGCTAGCAGTTAGTGTGCCGGACTGTCAACCGAAAGGTCAGGGTTCAAATCTTGGAGATTCTGCGCCAAGGCAGAAAATTGTTTCGAGATTTCAGCTCCACTTGTGCCCTAGCCGATAATGAGTACACTGACTGTACAGTGTACACGTCCAGTGGAAAGATGAGACAGTGAGGTAGAGGACTGGCCACCCACCCTCATATGCTGAGGCTAAGAAAATGACGTCGCTAACACTTCATTCCCATGACTGGCTCTCGGGGTTAGCTTAATGTACCGCTCTTCTTCTTCAAACAGATTTGATTCTCAAATGCACAGCAGAAAGTTTGTAGTACTCTTTTAGGATACAACATATGTCTTCAATAACTAACGTACAAAACTAAACGGTAACGAAATGTTTTAGCACCTATACAAGAGTTCCTCTAACTAAATGGTACATAATGGTACCCTTGTATCAACTTCAGTTCTAAGTAGTCAGTTTGGATATGCCTCTAATGTTACAAATATACTCTATGGACATACTCTAAATGGCTAACACTATTAGTCACAAGTATAAGATGATCTTGAACAATTTATGTCGTAACTGAAGTTACACTCTGAAGCGTGAGTTTGGCTTCTTGGTTTTTACTTTTACTTGTTCTCACGAAGAACCTGGTCGAACTTATCGAGGAAAATATCTGCGTGGTGCGGTTGGAAAATGAGGGACGGTCTCAGACGAACTGTTCTATCCGAGGTGCCTCCAATCTGGATACCTACAACGAATGCAATACATTGATATGAGCAATGAAATGAACATCTGATAGGGTGTGAAAAGTCAGAGCTGCAGGGAAATATCCATCTTACTGGTGAGTAAGATTATGTACTCCACTGGGATGCAACTTCTTAGCATATAATACTCCAGTGCAGAGCTTTCCACTGCTTCACACAACAAATCATATTCTGTTACATATGTATGTATGTTAATATGTATGTATGTTTGTATGTATGTAGGCATCTAGACTTTTTAGGCATTGCCTATGTTTGCCAAAGTGGCTAATATAGGCAATTTCCCAAGGAGAAAAAAGACAGCCCAGCTGAATGATTCGACAACACACCTTTCATTCGTAGCGCCTGGACCAGCTTATCACGATGTGGTCCATCGCGAGCGTCCACTCCACCCAATGCGCCTTGTATGCGAACGTCCATTATCTGACTGCTGTAAGTGTTCTGTAATTAAATAAATAAGATATAAAGGATGTATACAAACGTCCACAAATGCATTATGCACGGCCAGCTGCCACTAGAAACTGCCTGGCACAAGCTACCAACTGCTAAGAAACGCCGTCTTGAAATTGTTACGTTCACCTCTTAGTCACTCATGAATTTCCATTAATGTCACCCGGGAATTTCCATTAATTTCACTCGGGAATTTCCATTAATTTAACTCGAGAATTTCCATTAATATCACTTGGGAATTTCCATTAATGTCACTCGGGAATTTCCATTAATTTCACTTGGAAATTTCCATTAATGTCACCCTGGAGTTTTTATTAATGTCACTTGGGAATTTCCATCAATGTCACTTGGGAATTTCCATAAATGCAACTTATGCAAGTAAACAAATGTGCAACCTTTACCTTTGTGCAACCATCTTCTATGATTCTATCTGTTACCTTCAACCATGTGTGTCACTGTTACCATTTCACCCTTGCATACCTGCAGCTTTGTTATTCCATCGGTCATCTTCTGTCCAGTTACTGTTGCATTCTCCAGTAGTTTCTCCTCTTTGATGGCAGCAACTAACTCTTCAAGAAGGATCACTTTGACCGGATCTCCCATCCAAGTATTAAACACACGATATGCCTAAACATAACAAAATACACCCATCCATCTAAAACCTGTCTAACAGTTCACAAGGTACTGGATGGACTTGTTAAAGCGAAGTAGTTGGGGTCTTAGTAGTCTTACAGTACAGCGTGTAAACCAAGGCCATGCGTTAACAGGGACAAGTCTGAAAGAATCAATATCTAGCTCTAGCTCTACACTATAGCCTTGCCTAAGCTTTGCCCCTGTTGGGCCCACCAGCCAGAATCACCTTTCTCGAGAGCTGCGGCTCGAGCTCCTCAGTTTGTCCCTTCCACAGTTTCACAAGTGCCTGAAGTCTGTATTATTCTATATAATTTCACTGGTTCGGGAGCACCATTGATGAGTTTATTCTCGAAGTGGCGCTTTCTTGTACCATAATATTATGTTAACCAATATGGCCTGTTACGGGTAAGTTAATAGCTTCGGAGGACATAACATCGCTTTATGTTAACCAGAATGGCGCATAAACCAGGAGCATGTCAATGAGTAAACACTGTACTTTTACATTGAAATGAGCCGACCCATCTCTGCTCCTTGCTCACCCCTCGTGCCAGTAAATACTACTCAATCAATGGACAGTTTTGACTTGGTTCTTGCTGCACCCCAACACTGCACCAAAGCAGTGTTGCACTTTCAAGAGACTGGTTCAGCTTTGCAATTCACTGCCCAGTTCTTTGCATCGGTTGGCTCTTGTCTTTCAAATCTAAGCACTTAAATCTTCTTAAACTTGCTTACCTGCAGTAGCCTGATTATTGAGAAGAGCAGTCCCTTGAGCTTTGCATCGGTGAAGTGGTTCTTTACCGGCTTACTCGTGGCCTGATTACCGTCATATGAGTGGAGCAAGGCGCTGACTGGTTATGGTTTCTCTAGCCTGCCTTGTACTGCGGTAGAGTATGGGACACAATTGCAGCAACTCCTTTGCTCACAATTGCTCAGTTCCATTGATCAATGCTTTGTCATCGGATAGTGGTGCTTAATAAATGCATAATACCTGACCTTGATACCTGATGCATTGCATGATAATGGTGCTATAGAAGTTACTAGATGAGACTGGCTACCTCAGTAGGCATCAGTTCATGGGTGAAGTAGAATCCTCCGGTCAGCATCTTCTTACTGAACGTCACTATGTCTGGGGGAGTTTGCAGGTTCCAGGTTTCGTGTTGCCACATGCGACCAGTGGCTCCACCGCCCGTCTGCACCTCATCCACCATGAAGTAGACGCCTTCCTACCAACAACCAACAGAAAGAATCTTGCAATCTAAAACACCTGCTAGTATTATTTGCACGGTTCCCCTTCTCTAGCTCACAAAGCAACAGACTGACTGAGCCACTGACTATTAGCTGACTGAATGACTGACTGACTAACAGACTGACTTACTCATTAACTGACTGCACACCTGATTAAGTGACTGCCAGGTTGATGAACTACTGACTTACAAATCAACTGATTAACTAACTGTCTGGATTACCGACTGACATATTTCTGCATCAGATAATGACAAATGACGAATATAATTTGTTGTTATGACAGCTTTGGCCGAGAATAATTAATCTCTTAGGTAGTTTTCACAAATGTTCAGAAACACTTGCCCACATTCATCGTTTCATCATCATTTCATAGTTGTTTGTTTAAAATTTCGTGACGTAAACGTTCCAGTTTAATTTTTAGAAAGAAGAAGATGAAGAGTAGGCTACTACGGTTCCCTATCGTTCAGTCGTATTTTATTTCGTCGTATTCAATTCGTCGCAATTTATGTCGTGATTTTTCATTTCGTTTTAAGATAAATCGTTGTACTCAATTCGTCGTGTTCACTTCGTCGTTTGTTACGTCGTCGTTAATTTAGATGGTCGCAGTTTATTTCTTCTCTTATATCTCTCATATTACAAAACAAGTAAGTGAAGCAAAGCTAATTTATTAACGAAAGGTAATAGGCTAAACTGACAATAAAGCACATTCATATTAAAAAACAAGTTAGTGAAGCAAAGCTAATTTATCAACTAAAGTTCTAAATAGGCTAATCGTAACGACATGATTAATTGGTTAGCGACTAATTGATATACAATTAATTACGATCTAACTCACAACAATCTACGACAAATCTGCGACTAATTTATAACGACATGATTAATTAGTTAGCGACTAATTGATATACAATTAATTACGCTCTAACTCTCAATAATCTACGACAAATCTGCGACCAATTATAACGACATGATTACGACCAATTGATTCGCGACTAATTGATTGCGACTAACTGATTGCGACGACTCGTTAGCGACGAAAGAATCGGCGACCAATTAATTTACAACAAAATTATTAGCGACTAGATGGCTGCGACGAAATGATCTGCGACGATTTGGACGGCTACCCCTCAAGCTAATGGAAGAGGCAGCCACAGGTATAAACAGTCAGCAACACCATTTGCTCCTTGCCGCCTGAACCCCCCCAAGAGTGTAAATGTACACTTTTTCATATATCAAATCAACTTTATTGTTCACCGCTTCAATTCAGTGTTTACATGTAAAGACAGATTGTTTCCAAATGCAGTAACAATGGGTAATACCCTAAGGAACCTTAAGTTCCGCTAACAGGATAGCCCTAGTGCTATGTCAATCAGTCTAGTCTATAAAGTTGCTTATTTAGTTATTTTTATTATGACTTCATATAGTGACCGTATGGCCTTGACCCTGCTCATTTTTCAATGAATTCATCAGGTGAGATCCTTCACCACCGCTGCCCGTGGGCACCACGCCATTTAAAGTCCCCGTGTATGGACCATGCACGCCTGAGCTGTAAATCTCTGAAATATGCCACCTTTGGGAAGCGAACCGCGATCCGCACGCTCTCTAACACAGAGGCACATAGGATGCAGCCTACACTCTGACCAATGTAGCTAACGGGTCAGTGTGTGGTCAATGTACTTATTTTATAGCCCAGTTTGCTACGGGCACAGGTGGAGCAGAAATTTCAAAGCATCTCTCTCTGTCCTGGCAGAGGTTTGAACCCATACCTTCTGAGTTAACATGCCATCACCTTAACCACTAGATGACAAAAGCTCCTTTTACCTCTTTGCAAAGTTTCTGGAGTCCACGGAAAAAGTCCGGGTGAGCGTGGTTGTCTCCTCCTTCACCCTGGATCGGTTCGACGATTATTCCAGCCACTGGAACACCACGCTTTGCCTGCTCAGCAATCTTCTGCTTCGCCTTAAACACAAATAATTGTCAGAGAAAAACTTAATGCAGAGAAAATTTCAATACTAACTGAAGTCTGATCTGACAGTCAATTAGTCAGTCTCAGTCAGTCAGTCAGTGTCAATCTAGCCAGTCAGTCAGTCCCTCAGTCAGTCAGCTAGCAAACAGCCAGCCATCCAGTCAGCAAGCCAGCCAGCCAGTCAGTCAGTCAGCATGCCAGCCAGAGAGCAAGCCGGTCAGCAGTCTCAAGCCAGCCAGTCAGTCAGTTGGTCAGTCAGTCAGTGTTAGCTGATCAGTCAATCAGGCATTCAGACAATTAGTCAGTCAGGCAGTGTTGGTCAGTGAGTAAGTAAGTAAGTCAGTCAGTTATCATCATCATCCTCATCTATAATTTTTTTAAGCACCACT
Source organism: Aporrectodea caliginosa (assembly GCA_020284085.1). Lineage (NCBI taxonomy): Eukaryota > Metazoa > Annelida > Clitellata > Crassiclitellata > Lumbricidae > Aporrectodea > Aporrectodea caliginosa. Next base: position 1,129,019 of record JACEVL010000018.1, on the reverse strand, counting down.
ATTTAATGACCAAAGAATAAATATTGATGGCACTGATCAACACTGAAAATTGTGTGAAGGACTTGCTCAACGTCCCTACACAGTATCTGTCTCGCAGAAGGTTTGAACCTGCACATTTCATGCAGCAAGGCAAACATTGAAAACAACTGGCTACTACCATGTCACAGAAAAGTTTGGCATTACAACAGTTATTACTCTATAAATGCATTTAGTAATGACCACTATCTAATATCCAAGCATCAATCAATGGTGCCAGGCAATAGTAGTGAGTGAAGAACTTGCTGAAGGTCCCTTACACTGTGACCATCTCAGGGAAGGTTTTCACGTTACAAGGAAAGTGTCTAACGCACAGTCAAACACTAAATGCAATCATTGATTGTTCATCACTAATCACTTATCTCTTAAGCATCTCTTAATCATGTCTCCATCACTTAATCATCTCTTAATCATCTCTTAATCATCAATCACTTAATCATCACTTAATCATCTCTTAATCATCACTTAATCATCACTTAATCACTCCCAGAAAGAATTGAAAGAAGAAACAAGAGAATCTTCTACCAGTTGAACACAGCGCACTGATTCCGCTTTGTTTTCAGCCTCAAATTTGTTGATCGGATATTTGGATTTCGGAAAGTCGACAAACGGCCAATCCAGATGGACGAAATCCACCTTATGCTGCCATTTCGTATGCGTTACACTCAGACAGCCTACAGTTCAAATATAACTCAACATCAATGGCACTTTAATTAAATTCATCCAGTGCAATCCAATTCACCAGTAAACTAACCCAGTGCACCTAATTCATCATAAAGCTAAGTCTGTTAATCCAATTCATCTGTAAAGCTAACCTGATGCAATCCAATTCATCTGTAAAGCTAATCAATCCAACCATCTTGTAATCTGAATCCAATTCATTTAACAGTTGTTACTTGGCATTATTCATTCATTCATTCATAACCCATAAATTTATATAGCATCAATTATCTGTAAAGCTAACCCAGTGCAATCCAATTCATCTGTAAAGCTAACCCAGTGCAATCCAATTCAGCTGTAAAGCTAACCCAGTGCAATCCAATCATCTGTAAAGCTAACCCAGGCAATCAAAAAAAGCTAACAGTTTTGAAAGCTAACCCAGTTCCAATTCAGTACACCTTAGTACCTAATAACCATAAACTTCTGTTATGCATCCATCACACATAACCTGATCAAATCATAACCAGGTAATCTGATCATTTGTTACTGGGCAACATGCCCGGTACCAGGTGATACCTGGTCACATGTTGTTTGCATGAACGTATATGTTGTCTCCTGGTCGTATTCCAGGCGGTCACTTACCAGTTCTTTTACCGGGATACTTACCAGTTGTCTCTGGATATCTTAAAAGGTGTTACCTGTTCATTCACAAGGAAACAACTGGTCACTTAACCACCAGATGTTACCACATCACATACCAGTTGTTTCCTAGTAACTTACCAGTTATTACCTGGTCACTTAGCCAACTGATCATCTGATTATAGTTTCTGCTCTGTATTTCTCCACTAGCCTCATTGGCTTGGCTTTGACTGGGTTTTGGTATGACAGCAGTAGATGCCTTTGTACAGTAGACCCTGGCACAGTAGAAGTTCCTAATTAATAATAATAATTAACCAGTTGTTACCTGGTTGATTACCAGTTTTGTTAAATGGTCACTTACCAGTCGTTCTGCCATGGAAAGCCTTTGTGAAGGAAAGAATTGACAACTGTGGACAGCCAGGTGCTTGATTACTAATAGACGATATACGTTCCTCTTCTGATATGGGTCGACCACCTCTCTGCTTCCTCTACACAGAACAGAATAAATTCTCCATCAGCTGCTACACATTCTACATTTTATTGTCCATGAAATTTTAAATAAAAACTTAATGCATTAATAAAAAATAATACAGACTTCTGCAACCTAATCGGTATATATTTATGTGCTTGGAGGTTAGACCACTAGCTAAATAGCACACATGCAAGTAAGTAATAAGTATGCATGTATTTACCTTTGTAGGTAAATACAGAAATGAGTAAGTATGTAGCTAATTAGTTAAGTAAATAGATAATTAACAATACTAAAGACAGATAATAAGCTATAATGGATCGTAATCTCCAGAGTTCTTCGGTGTCCAAAGAAGCAAATTCAGTGGAGTGGGCTTATTCACAGTAGCTCATAAAAATACCATAAACCTGGGTAGTCTATATTATGTAAGCAAGTACGTAGCACTATTGAAAAAGTTCTATAAGGAGACATGCAATATGCATACACGACATTAACGTGTTACAGACTGATCTTCTGGATATTGTCCTGAGTACGGTTTGGTTTTGAAGCGCCATCGGTTGATGCCTTGTGCATTAGAAACTGGCACTATAGAAGTTACTAATTATAACTATGGTTACTATAAACAACTGTGGTGGTCTTACCATGTATAACAACTGTGGTGGTTTTACCATGTATAAACAACTGTGGTGGTTTTACCATGTATAAACAACTGTGGTGGTTTTACCATGTATAAACAACTGTGGTGGTTTTACCATGTATAAACAACTGTGGTGGTTTTACCATGTATAATCAACTGTGGTGATTTCACCACGTATAAACAACTGTGGTGGTTTTACCATGTATAAACAACTGTAATGGTTTTACCATGTATAAACAACAGTGGTGGTTTTACCATGTATAATCAACTGTGGTGATTTCACCATGTATAAACAACAGTGGTGGCTTTCCCATGTATAATCAACTGTGGTGATTTCACCACGTATAAACAACTGTGGTGGTTTTACCATGTATAAACAACTGTAATGGTTTTACCATGTATAAACAACAGTGGTGGCTTTCCCAAATATAATCAACTGTGGTGATTTTACCCCGTATAAACAACTGTGGTGGTTTTACCATGTATAAACAACATTGGTGGCTTTCCCAAGTATAATCAACTGTGGTGATTTTACCCCGTATAAACAACTGTGGTGGTTTTACCATGCATAAACAACTGTGGTGTTTTACCATGTATAAACAATTGTGGTGGTTTTACCATGTATGCCATGAAGATCAACTTGAAGGCATTTTCATTTGAACACGAACCACAGGACATCGTCTGGACATGGCTCAGGCCAGGTGGCGCCACCTACGAATCAAAAACAGGCTCTACATAAATTCATAATTGTCAGCTAAGAAATATGAGCCTAGACATTTATATAGAAACTTTTATTAAACTCTCAAAGGCCATACTGAACATCATTTGTGCAGTGTAGAGGTCTACTTCATAACATGCTTGGTTTATAATGCAACGATTGTGAGTCTGGGCCTATTGAGATCTGTAGATTGGAAGTGAAGAGCAGCTACACTTACAGAGAGGAGAGCCGATCGTAGACGTTGGACCCAATCCTTCGATGGTAAGTTACCGAGCGCAGGTCTATTCACCAGATGAGTCTAAACAGTCGAAACATTGTTTTCACACATTATTATTATCACACACCACAGCTGCACTAATACAACGAATCTTTAATAGATATCGTCTCATCGAAAGGCGCTTCATAAACTCCTTTCCTATGTAAAATGCCAACAGAGCAAAATCCATAGACTGTGCAGTCACTGCAGTGTAACACATCGGTGACATTCTCAAAAGGTTCCTACACACATACATACATGTACAGCTGTACACATTAACATACATTAGCATTTATACATATATACATTCACACATGCACATAGGCACACAAAAACACATACAAATCCATACATACCCGGGGTTCAGGTACATACACACATGCATACACATATGTACACATATATACATACATATATAATAATATATACATACATGGGCATATATGCACAAAACGACACTGGAGGTGGCCTAGTGGTTAGCATGCACTGGACTGTCAACACAAATGATTCAAATCCGCATCAATACAGAATAACTCAAACAAGAAACGTGGAGCTATATAAACATCTCCATTACTTTTCCTCTGGCAAACTAGGACCGCATAGAGTAGAGCAGAGAGTTGAGCAGAGAGTAGAACAGAGAGTTGAGCAGACAGTAGAGCAGACAGTAGAGCAGAGAGTTGAGCAGAGAGTCGAGCAGAGAGTCAAGCAGAGAGTCAAGCAAAAAGTTCAGCAGAGAGTAAAGCAGAGAGTTGAGCAGAGAGTAGAGCAGACAGTAGAGCAGAGAGTTGAGCAGAGAGTAGAGCAGAGAGTCGAGCAGAGAGTCAAGCAGATGCCAGAACTCTGAGAAAAACCAACTCACAAGGTTCTTTGGATCTTTCATCACATTCACAAAACGTGGATGATTGTAACCTGCGAGAGTTCAACACACAAGACCCACGTCAAGAACAATCCACATATTATTTACTGGATAATTATATCCATTTTCTTCGCTACCCGCACCCAAAGCTGAGCAAATGACGTCGCCATAGAACTTAGTACCCAACCTATAGCTATCAATATTAAGGGACCCCATTTAAGGGACCTCATTTAAAGGACCTCATTTATGGGACCAAATTTAAGAGACCCCCGTTTAAGGGACCCATTTTCTCTTCCTTGTCTTTCATCTTTATATTTTTAATTTCTGTCTTCTGCTTTTTCTTCATGCGGTCATAGAGCTGTATATATTCCTGAACAATGAACATGTTTATACCAGAGTTTGTGTTAAAACGAAGCCAGTTACAAAGAGTCTTCAGTGTAGAAATATAACTCCGGTTGTTTATTTGTCTCTCCTAGATTTGTTTATCCGTTCAATGTATAAACGAGACGTTCTCACGTTTGATTAGTTGCTGTTTAACGACACTGTGTCATAACAAAGATGATTAGCGTCGCCCTCCTCCTTTCTCCAGGCTTGGGACTGGCACTGCCAGAGTATAAGCATTGGCGGTGTTTACATTCTCATGTCTTAAGGGTTTCTCTTTTTATCGAATTGCTATATATATATAGCGCCTTAATAATACCAACCTGTCAAGGGCTGAGCCCTATTATTTGGACGCTGTTTATAAGAAGCGATGGAAACTGTGTGCCATCTGTTGCCCTGGGGTGGGGTGGCGGATGGGGGGTCATCCGATTTGGGTGGCAGGGTCGTCTTTGTCTTTAAGGACTGGAAATATTTTCAATAAGGAACCCTTAGAAGACTTAGAGGATCGATCGGTTGGTTGTTATGTGCTCTTGGTCTCCATCCACTGGATTTGCTAGACGGAAGGGCGGGACGAAGAGAGTGAGAGAGAGAGAGACAGGCAGACAGGCAGGCAGTGAGGCAAGGATGCTTAATCCAAGGAGGAAGAAGATAGGAAGTGGAAGTGGTTGACATGCAGGAACGCAGATAAGGAGGCAGGCAGGGAGAGAGAAACAAGGAGGGAGACAGGCAGACTGCAGGCAGAGCAGAGACAGACAAAGAGAGAAATACAGAGAGACAGACAGACAGAACAGAGACAGAGACAGAGAGAAAGAGACATACACAGACAGACCGACGGACAGAGAGAGGGCATTAGACTGGGCAGTGGAGGATAGGCAAGGACTCCAGGAGAAAGGAATGGAAGGAGGCCTAAGAATAAATATCAGGCTCCACCAGCAGAGCACTCTCCAGTGCCGTAGTTTTCCACCCATCTTCCACTGGTTCCGTATAAACAGGGATAGCAATCATGGCATGCAGAGGGTGCATTCCACAGCCGCTCCAGGCACGCTCTGAGTGTACAGCGAGCAGCTCGACATTAATTCATGTCCCTTACACGCACTATGTATACCGGAAGCATACCCGGTACACACGAGGATTGAATTAATCCATCCCTCACAAGGCTGTAACTTGAGATGGTTTCTGTTGATGGAAAAGACTCAGGTGACACCGTGACACGCCACCTAGTGAGAGAGTTTGCAGCTGTCATCGACTGCTAGGCATTGAATGCAAGGAGACAATCTATTACAATAAAAATTAGAAATAAATAAACAAATACATAAATAAATAAAAGCACAGTGAAAAACCGAGTAAAAACCGTACAATAATGAACTAGAATAAAACCATATAAAGACCTTGCCAAGCGAGCAGTAGAGGCAATGCGTGTGAAAGCTGGGTAAACATAATATAAACAACCCCTCTGAGGACCGACTACCCTTTGGACAACTGTACTTAATGACTCAAGCAAACTCGTGAATAAGCTGGTGCCCTGTGCTTGGCTTTCGAGTCTGTTTTAGAAGTTTGGAGATAATGATTACGATTAAACCCTGTAAAAAGTGTAATATCACTTGGATATTATAATCTAATATCCAGTGACAATGAAATATTAGCTATTATTATTAGGACATTATTAAATATTATGGATGCCTTATTAGGACATAAGTGATTATTTAGAAGTTTGGAGATATTATTATTATTAAAATTATTATTATTATTATTATGGTGGATATTATATAAACAGTGATCTTGCCAAGTGGGGCAGAGGCAATCTGTGTGTAGACATCGAGGAAAGTGTTGCCATCAACGTCTACCAAGTAGTTGCCGAGACTCCTGTCGTAATCGACGAACAACTGGATAGCATGACTGTCCTGCAAATTTGAAGAAAGGTTGGAGGTTACATCATCAGAGCAAGTAATCAGCTATTACATTACAAAGAGTAATAATATTTAGGACAAAATACTAATAATATTATTATCATAATCATAACAACAATAATAATATTATTATTATTATAGACACAGACAGACAATAGATAGATATTATTATTATTATTATTATTATTATTATTATTATTATTATTATTATTATAGGCATCGGATCATTACCTAGACAGGGAGGAGAGGGTGCATTACCACATTGAATCAATACCAGTGATGATAATGATTCATCCCTTATGATGATGAATGATGATAAATACGATAATGAATAAATACAACGATGATGATGATTATGATGATGGAATGATGATGATGCTGGTCATTATGGTGACAATGATGATGGTGATAATGAATGATGATAATGGTACTATCTACCATCTTCTTCATGATGATATCTATGATGACGACGATGACGATGATAATTTATTGATGACCTATAAGGATGATGCCCGATAATAATAATAATAATAGACAATCCTTAATAATAATAATAATAATAATTCTGTATACATTCATTTATTAAGCGCCTGTGTGAAACGAGTGACTGATGCTGTACATTTAAAGACTTGTTAAGTGCAATTTGTAAATCTTAACTACTATAAACAGAATACCAACAGCCTGCAACCCCCTTCACTCAAGCAGCTCTAATAAGCTGGTCCGCTGTACTGGTAAATAACTGGTGTACCTCTCTTAGCTCTGAGTACGCCAGATGTTATCCAATGCGCTATGATTGAAATCTGATGATGATTCATGATGATGAACGTGACAATGTTGCTGATGACAACGTTGATTAGAAGATGATGACGACCACAATGATCTTCATGACGACATCCATTGTAAAAAAAACAGAGAGGTATCAATGGTTGTGTCACCTGTATGTCAGACAGTTCCTTGATCAGTTGGATTGTCTTTGGTCCTGGGACAGCGGTCTTGACGCTTGGTCCTTTGGGTTCATTCGGGATCGGAGCCACCAAGCATTTTGGGGATCCCATGGCCGACGTGGTCCGATGAGGCCCCCGTGTCAAATGCTTTGACCCTTAAGAGCAAGAGAAAACAAATGGCCTTGTTTAATCATAAACTACCCTGACTGTATGGCAGTTATGGTAAGGTATTATAATGGAAAGGTAACGGTTTGCTATGGTAATGTATTGTAATGGTAAGGTATTGTTATGGAAACGTACAGACCCGTCCCTATGCATAATGCTGATGACGCATGATGTAGGTACACGTTGCGATACCGTTGAAAGTTATGGGCCCTAAAATCTCATTTATGAAAAATAATATCAATAATAATAATGACATCACACGTTCCATCTTAAGGTCCAGTTAAGGGACAGCGTAACAAAATTTGCTTAAATTATTTAAGTTAAATATATTGTTTGTGACTTTCTTAGGCACAGCGTTTATAACGTATTCCAATTACCAATGGTGTGGGTCCTCAAAATAAAACCTGCGTAGGGCCCCAGATATCCTTGGGAAGGTATTGTTATGGAAACGTATTGTTATGGTAAGGTATTGTTATGGAAAGTTATTGTTATGGTAAGGCAACATGTTATGGTAAGATATTGTGTGGCAAAAGCAAGGTATTTTTCTGGCAAGGTATTGTTATTCTTAATTAAAGGTAAGTTGTTAAGGTAAGCAGAGGGTATGAAAAGGTGAAGCAGGTAAGGTAAGTTCAATGGAACTAAGGTAGGCCAGAATCTGTACAAGAAAAAATCAATTTAAATTAGTTACTGAATAATTATGTTTGTGGAAGACCAGAGGGTAAATTGGCGTACAGCTCAAGCCGAGATCAAGAAACACAAAGTTGCTAACACTGCCTCTCGGGATTGGCTTTAGGAAGTGCTCGACTTCTACTATTCAGCACAAAGATCAAGAATAATTATTAATTAGCTACTGAATAATTAATCAGCCTTAAGTAAACACTCTCGAAAGCATGCTGCAGTAGGCCTTGGACCCATTCGTGCAGGAGTCAGATATTTTTACTTGCAAATTAATTTTATCAGTGGTTTTCTTATCAGTAACCCAGCCTTTGGGTGCTGAAGATATATATATACATATACACAGAGTATATTGATAGATACTTCGATTCATAAATATATATAAGCATACATATATATAAGTATATATCGGTATATATATCCTATTACATAAATATATATGCATCTAATTATTTAAATTTATGAGAAGACTTCTGATATTCTGCCAGATTGCACGTGCATATCAGTGCCAAGATAGATACATACATAATACATACATGATTGCGTACATACATAAAAACATACGATACATACACACATACAAAGACAGACAAACGAACAAACATACTTATCTACCACACAAAGCTTTGTCTGGCAATGGTACACACACATTCAAACAGAACCCTTCCTCTTGTAGTTAAAAAGCTGTCACTAAACTCCCTCACTCCCTCCCTCCCTCCCTGTATATATATCCCTCCCTGCCTGTCTCTGTCTGTCTGTCTATATATGTCTGTCTGTCTGATATAGTTTTTATAATCAGGACAAGATGAGATAGTCTGTATATATCTATAAATATATATACATATATATATATATATACATACATATAATGTGAGCTCCACCCTAACTGATTGTGCGTTCAGTTTGACAGGAAACATGTGATCATCCAGCCATTTCCCATAACCCCTCTCTCGTATTTTGACCTTCTCATAATCATTTGGGTCATTATTTTCTGATTGCTGTTAGCTCAGCCATTTTGCTAATGAGTGCACTGTATCTATCATATGGCGTGGTTAGCGTGCTGGATTCCCATATAAAAATATTGTCATATACGGGCTTCATAGGTCTTAAACGCGGCTATACTCGCAAATGGTAGGACGTATGACTCCCAAATGGGAATATTGTCACATGGGCTTAACATGCCCTACATGTGACGTTGCTTCTGGGACTGCTGCAAAAAAGAGAGAATTTTATCTCTGCATTCCAAAAAGGCAAGAATGGCACCATGTTGTGTTTGTTGGTAGGCCTCAGTTGTTGTCATTTGCTAACAGACAATATGTGCATAAGAAGAAGAAGAGCAGTCCCTTATGCATGCCCTGGGGCAGCTATGGTATGCAGCATTGGCGACTTCATTTTTCTTAGCCTCAGCTTATGATGCTGGGTTGCCAGTCCTATACCTCACCATCTCATCTTCCCACCGACATAGTATGGTCAATGCACTCATTATAGATGCGCTGGCTAGGGGTATAGGTGGAGCAGAAATCTCAACACAAATTTCTGCCCTAGTGATAATTTGAACCTCCCACCTGTTGGTTGATAGTCTAGCACACTAACCACTAGACCATAGTGGACCGTAAAACTGCTAACAAAAGAAATGCTACTTTTGAGACTGTATACAATCCTCAGTTTTATGCATGTGCATAAATTCCAGAGCTCTTACAGCCCTTCACTAATTGATAAGGTTTCAAGTGTGTCACACAGTCATAAATTCTATGCCCGAGTTTTCAGCCCAATATACAAGTACATAGTTTTCAAACACTTATTTGCAGATTGTGAATATTTAATGGAAATGAATGCACATGGCCCATTGTTTCTCAAGTGTTGTAGCTGTAATGTGACTATCATCATCACCACGGTGACACCACCACCACAACCACCACCACCACCACCACCACCACTTATCCCAACTCATGAATGATATGCCTTACTGAAGCTGTAGAGTTAAACCGAAAGCACAGAGGGCAACACACCCAGAGGGGACAAAGAAGAAGAGTCCATTAAGCTAGCCCTGAGGCAGCTTTGAATATAAAGTGTTAGCGACTTCATTTTCTTAGCCTCGGCTTATGAGGGTGGGTGGCCAGTCTTCTCCCTCGACATCTTATCTTCCCACAGACAGTGTATGGTCAGTGTACTCATTCTAAGTGAGTTGGCATTGGGACGCAGGTAGAGCAGAAATCTCAAACCAAATTTCTGTCCTGGCGGGGATTTGAACCCCAACCTCTGATTGACAGTCCAGCATGCTAACTACTACACTATCAACCATGGGCGGAGTTTGGTTTAGTTCATGGGGGGGCTAAAGCATACCTTCACCTCCCATAGGTTCCCGAGCCCCTGCTATTACTGACTCACGTCCAAGTTCTGGGGGGCTTAATAAACTCCGCCCATGCTATCGAGCACCTCCATTCTGCTTAATTAGGGCCATCAATTAACACAAAAGTAATCAGATGGTTATTTACAATAGCAAATAAAATGAAGATAAGCTAACTAGACATCTGCCTCTTAGTACCTCTTCTGTGGACCTCAAAGGTGCTACCCCAGCCCAACTGATATTAGAATTTGTTGGGCCAAAAACAGTTCCCCCACATGTGAATAATGTCTGACCAGCCAAAGTCTCCACTTTGAATGTAGGTATTTTAAGAAGGTGGGCACTGGCCTGTCTTGCAAAAGTTAATTCAAAAGCTATACCAAATTTGCATTTCAAAAGTTGACTGGTAGTTGCCAGCAGTATTATAATAAGCAAATAGAAGGTAAATTCTGTCTTTAGAGTACATGCCACCTGCACCCAATGTATGGTTGCTTGAAAGGTACTATAAAAGGCACTACATAAGCTTCTACATACTTTCATACACATCCATATGTACATAATACATAGCCCACAGTAATTCTCTGCCATTTGTCTAGATTCATATGTGTACTATACATTCCTAATCCAGCAGTCTGTGCCCACCTTCTAAAAATTACATTCACTGCCCTCAAATCTGTCTGATGAATTAACACAACAATTCCAGGAATTTCCTTCCTTGTGTGTTTTAAATTTAATTATTTACTTTGATGCAGTGTTTCGAACCCTGGACGCCAAGTACTTTTAAAAGGCGTCACAAAACTTAACAACCACGTAATGCGGCTCCTGTTCACTGTCTCCCTCTCCATGCTTACAACAGGAAACAATTCAGCTCATTATCCGATGTTTGGCGCAACATAAATCTGTTTGCACACTTAGAACTGTTTGAAACGAAGCAGACAGCGTGTGTCCATAAATTATAATAGTTTTTTGCGCTTACCGGCCGCAGCCGCTCTCGTCAGTTGCTTAAGCATTTCCATCGCAAAAGACGCTCCGTTTGGCACAGAAATCAAACAGGAACAACGGATTGTTTTTGCGACAGAGAGACAAAGTTTTCCGAAACAATAAAAACAAAATCCAAAGATCGAATCAAACCACGGTCTTCTAAATATAGAAGGACAGCTACTAGATCATATCTCTATGCTATGACGTGCCCATGCAACAAGTTTATTACGCTTACAAGATAAAACGCGCTAAATTTACTCGTATTTAAAATACTTTTGGTAAGTACCTTTGTAATGAATTTTAACTATTAGACCTATTATTGTCTTTTTTGTTAGCTCACTTAAGATTATTGTTGAACATAATTATTCGTATTATTAACAAAAAGGTTCGATGTTACAAGTAGTTTTTGGGACGTTGAGCGAGACGGTAGATTGTTCAGACAAGTGCAAACTTGTGGTCTAACATTTTATTTTAAAGTTAGAAATTGTCTGGGATTACCGTGGAGTGGGCTGACTAAATTTCTCCAGCAGGAGGGACATTAATTTTGGATTGAATCAGTAGTTAATTAGATATTGAGTTCCGAGTGAGCAGAGGGCGATAACAGAAGAGGTTAGAATACTTGAAGTGAGACTGATATTAAAGTTTGAGTTATGTGTATGTTAATAAATTTATTATGATTATAATGTTAAAGACCTTGTAATTTTTTGGCATATAATAGTATATACTGTTAACAAGACAGTGTACACAATCATTATCCCGTAGCTTACGTTGACAACTTATTTTAATGACTTCAATGCCGCATTTGACATTGGTAAGTAAGCAGTCTACCAATATCCAGAGCCTCTCATTTAAAAATAGAAGGCGATTTGAAAATCGATCGCGCTTGATTGAGTAGGCAATCGTAATTTGTGTATTGTAATTTGTGTATCGTATTCGTATAGATGCAGCTGCTGCATATTATATGGTTGTCCATTAACTGCTAGAGTGTATGCAACACTTATTGACCGTCGATAAGCCTCCTTTGCTTGTCGATGCAATGTTGTATTTTCACTAGCCTGAACTTTCACAGGTAATGTAAATTGGATAAATAAAATAATGGTCTGGCTCCATGTTCCTCTTGAAGTCTAACTCATCGAGCGCGATCGATTTACCAATCAACCAGACCTTTGCTAGGCGATCGACCAAGGAGATCGATTGATTGATCGCCTCAAATGCGAAGCAAGTGCTGCCAATATCCATTATAACTGTCATCAATCCAGCTTCCATTTTAAAGTGACAATATAAAATAATTTGGCAATGTAAACTACGGTTTAACCATAAGCAGTATGAATGTTTATTTGTGTTATGTTTATTGTATATCTATCTGTGATGTTGCAGGAAAATGCCTAGGAAGTGTTGCGTTCCAGAGTGCTCTTCAAATTACCGAGGAACGGAATATGTCACGGTGTTCAGATTTCCAAGTGATGAGAAACAGCGGGCTAAATGGATCCGATCCATTCCACAGAAGGATTTCACTCCTACCAAAGATGCTGTTGTATGCATCAAACATTTTTCTGCAGAGTTTATCGTGACCGAAGATTGTGTAAGGCGTCCAGACGGATCAATTTTATGCGTTAAGAGAACTATTCCTAAACTTGCGGAAGAGGCATATCCATCTGTTTTTCCAATTTTGCCGTCTTAGCTGTCATCTGAGCCACCAAAAAAGCGTCGAACACCAGAAGACAGACATGCAGAACTGGATGTACGCGATCAGCAGGAATTTCTGGACTGGAAACAAAATGACACCATTGATTCTTTCAACACGCTACGTTCTGGGATTAATTCTCACATTGGACATGATCCTGATTTGGTTGTTGTTTCATCAGATGCACAACAACAGTGCAGGCCTTCATGATAGCATCTGTTCTTGGTAAGGACAGAGATGTGGTATCTCTTGTTCCAGTAGTTAATATGACAGCTGCATATTTGAAGGAAATTACATTGAAAGTGTTGCATGGTATACATGATGCTGGTTACAGAGTGTTGTGTATTATCTCTGACAATAATCGTATTAATCGAAACATGTTTTCACTGTTGTGTGGTGGAAATGAGCTGAAGGCATTTATTGATAACCCGTTTGACAGCACCATTAAACTATTTTTCTTGTTTGATTCTGTTCACTTACTAAAATGCATTAGGAACAACTGGATAAACCAAGCAGATACAAATCAAACATTTACATTTCCTGATCTTGATAACAAAACTTTAATTCACAGAGCTTGTTTTGCAGATCTGAAAAAATTGCATAGCTTTGAAGAAACCCGGGTTGTTAAGCTGGCTCCTAATTTAACACACAAGGCTTTAAACCCATCTAGCACTGAACGTCAAAAGGTCAGCTTGTATCGAAATCGTCGAAACTATCTTTTCTCCAGCAATGCATTGAGAATTTAATTGCCATGGCAATACCGAAGCACTACTGACCAGACAATCACTTCAACATGAGCAATTGGGGTGGGATTAAGTGGAGAATGGCTTGTTCCACACAAGAAAGCTGTAATCATTCATATTGAAGTGATTTCTATTGTATTGCGATCGTCGAAACTATATTTTCTCGAGCAATGCATTGAGAATTATATTGCCATGGCAGTACCGAAGCACATACTGACCAGACGCCTACTTCAACACGAGCAATTGGGGTGGGATTAAGTGGAGCATGGCTTGTTCCACACAAGAAAGCTGTAATCAGTCATGTTGAAGTGATTTCTATTGTATTGCAATTGTCGAAACTATCTTTTCTCCAGCAATGCATTGAGAATTTCATTGCCATGGCAATACCGAAGCACCTACTGAACTCACACAGACAGACAGAGACAGACCGACAGACAATCTCTCACAATCCCCGGTGTACTATTCAATTAATAGAATAAGTCCGGTTAAAAATGATTGCAAATGAATTTTATTATGAAAGCAACTCTTACCACAAACATATCTGTTCAAACTGAAATTTAACAAATCCAAGAAATTAAAACTCCCATGAACTTAAGCTCAATGGGTTGACCATGAACCAGTGCATAAACCACCGGATCAAACCACCACATGTTCATACACCATCACATGGTCGAAATCACCATGTTCATAAACCATCAAGTGTTCATGAACTTCGCAATTAAGCAGAATAGCATCTTCATGAACCACACGATCTTGAACTGCTTGCCCATGAGCCTTCTGTTCTCGGTTTTGTACATGAACCCATGGGCGTATTTAGGAGGTGGTTTTAAGGGTTCAAACCCCCTCCGAAATAAATGCATTACTGTTATAAAAAAAACTAGAATGTAGAAAAATACAACAATTTCCAATGGAAACCCCCCCAAAACCCTTTTCCTCTGGCTATGCCCCTGCATGAACCTCTTTACAAATGATCTATTTATGAAGCACACTTCCATGAACCATCATCTGTTAACAAACCTCCTACTTACAAACAACTTGTTCATGACCCAGTTAAGCCAAAATAAGAACGACAAAAGATAGCAACAGAAGTGCCTTTGAAGAGTTTCTCTTCAAGTAGTGTTATACATATTTTGTTGCATTCTGTTACAATTTTACATTAAAATGAGAACAACTCACATAAAATGTGCTAATGTAATAATCCTTGCGAACAGCATATTCGACCATAAAAGAACAGCTTAAACAATTTATATACAGCTCAACTAGAATATACATTTACCAAGTCGATTTACACACAGTGTTGTGTACATGTCGATCCCGCATAAAAATAGATAGTTGTGTAATCATCAAGTCCATTATGTCTCTTCACTCCTCACCCAAATCAACTGTACCCCAAATCAACTTTCCTCTAAAAATCACATCTTCACAGCAAGGGTTTAACTTTGCCCCACAACGTAATGATGCCCAAACCCCTTTTCCCTCCCTCCCCTCACCAATTTTTATGCAACGTAAAACAATAAGCAAGTAAGCAAACATGAAGGCCTCTATTAGCATTGCGACAGTTAAGTATGCAAGAATAAACCGCCCTTAACTGTCGTCGCTTGAACTTGCTCCAAACTAAAATGAAGCTCTCCTGTCGCAAACAATATTTCAGAACATGGTCAAAAAGTGGTGGTGACTGTCAACACCAATTTTTAAAATGGTGGTACCACCGTCACAATACAAGGTTACACATATGGTTCACATATCACTTTAAATTTCTATAATGGCTCAACTCATGGCTTGAGTTGATTCTTCGCTTATTTGCTATGGAATTCACTCGGATATTTGGCTCTCTTGGACTTCTCCCTACTCCTTCACAAACAATTTCGATTGCTTATGCTTTATTGCATTTTTAAGTATTTACTTACTGATTTATCACATTTATTACGTGTACGTGCAAGGCCAGTAGTAGCTCTTCAACTGAGGAGCAAGAAAAGTTCATGCATTTATACATTTATATAGCGCCTCTACACACAGTAACTACTCAGAGGAGCAACTAAGTGCAAATAACTAGTTTGTAACTCTTACAGGCTAAGCAGGCTCAAACCCAGCAACGTTGGATTACAGACCCAGCGCGCTACAAAATGGATCACCATAGATGTTATAGGACGGTCATAGTCTAGTGGTTAGTGTGATGGACCGTCATGCCTCAAGTTGGGTTCAAATCCCTGCCATAACATATTCAAGATGTAGGCCTACTAGCGCCCTAGGGTACGCTGTTACAAAATGAGTACAGCGACTGTACAGTGTCGATGGAGGAGATCAGAAGGTGAACGAGAAGAGTGACTGCAAGCCCTCGTATGCCGAGGCCAAGCAAATGAAGTTGCTGATGCCTGTTGGGATTCGCATCAGCAGACTGGTACCTTAATTAACAAGAAAATCCATACAGCTGAGAAGAACAATTATTCAACTGTAAGTCAGATCGCAAAAGCAAAATTTACAGTGAGAGAAAAATAACTATTTACATGTAAACATGAACAATTTGCAACGAATTATATTGTTATGTTACCATTTGCAATAATATTTTACAGGACCAGAAAATTGCTGAAGATTCCCAGGAGAGAGATTTCAACTTTAGTCACTTGGAAATTAACATCAACACTGAAACTGAAGGAAACTAAAGATTAATTATTACTAGAATTTTTAACAATGTGTGCATATATTATTATTAATAATAATTACTATTATTAATAATGCTTTGATCATTACTATTTACATAAGTAATTTATTAATATTACTAGTATTATTAATTTCATCACTGTTATTATAACCACAAACTGACATATGCATAGTCCCTTACAGAAAATAAATCTCCAGACACTATAACCAATTAATTACTTGTAATAAAACCAATTAAAATAGCCATAATAGTAATTATTACACTAATACAATAATACTTATTATTGTTAACATGAGTACTTTCTTACGATCACTGTTACACCATTATCAGTATTGTTGATATTGAGTAACACTGACTACCTCTGTACTACGATGTGATATTCGTACAAGAGCTGTACACATGTGATCTGCAGTAGTGGTATGAGTGCTCAACCTGGGACTTGCAAGGCCAGCAGTTCAAAGCCGCAGAATGGGGTTCAGGATCAGAGTGTGTTCTGCATTTGACAGAGGGGTGATAACCCATCGCTTGGGTAAAATATACTGTGTGGACTCGTCAACCTGAAGTTTTCAGGAGCATGTCTTACGAGAGAGCGTGTAACCAGACCGCATGTAAAAAAGGGACAATGCTGAAAAAGTAAATAGTTAGTATATAACACTGTAGTTCTTTGTATGGTGTGTTACCCAACATGGCATGTTAATTTAATAGCTTTGGGGGACCAAACATCAATTTGCATTAACCAGAACTACACCTAAATGAGTCTACACTGTACATCTAAAGTCAAGCGCAGGACCCCAGCTTATTCATGAGCGCTGCGCCTAATCAGTGGGGTTGTCCAGAGATTGATGTACAATGGAGGACCCAGTCCGGTTACCAGAGAGACCAGAGTCCACAATCTATGATACCTGTAAACGATCAATACACGTTTCCATATGGGCACGACCCATGGGCAGGTGTTCTCCCTTTCTCCCATACAAATCACACTTTGGCTAAAGTGCCTGGGACTTAGAGATCTCACAAAATATCTGGAATTACAGATTTCACAACCTATATGTTGTTGATTGACATAATGATCTGGTTTGAGTAACTTCAACCTGTAGAATGAAGTTTTAACAGCTATATTACAACAAGAATATCTGGAATGATTCTCAACACACACTGGATATTAAATCAGCTCAAACTAGAGCAGGTGTTCCCAACCATTTTTTCAAAGTTAGAACTAACGCTTCTGAAAATACATACATCTCTCTTCGGTTAGGGCTATACTGAGTTTAAACAAATATACCAGCTTTGCTGTTCAAGCTAGATTAAAAATTCTGAATACACATGCCTAATTGGCTGAAGTTAGTACTACAATAGTGCTATTAATTCAATTAGCAAGTTAAGAATAGAGTTATTAATTCAATAAGCAACTTCTTTCGCACCAGTGTCTAATGCACAATTTCATCAATCAAAGGTGCACAAAAGTAAAGCCACAATCAGGTCACATAATTCTGAAAACAGTTAGCCATATAATAACAGTTTCATCCGAATAATGCAAAAACATTTATTATTTACTTAGAGCTCTTTTAAGCGATTATTCCCAAGCAAAGAGTTTGATCAAGGTAAGAATGGGCTAACTGGAGACCATGAGGTCAACTCTAAGCTCAGCACCTTACAAATACATCCCTGTGAAAGCAAATGGGACAACAGTAACGAAGTTTAAACCAGCGACTAAAGTAAAACTTGGACCTATCCCAAAAGCAGTCTACACCACCTCACAGCTAAAACACCAGGAAAGACTGGGAAACACCAAAGAACTTGAAATTATTAATCTCTCACGTTTTCAGCAACAAATAAGTACTCTTAAGCACAAATTACTGTACGTACTTTAAAGCACTCATATGCACAAATAAGTAATCGAGCATTCGTAAGTACCCTAAAAGTACGAACAAGTACCTGTGAGTACAAATAAACGATCCAAAAAACAAACTAAACCATTCCACCTATCAGCTAAAAGTCCAATGGGTCTGTGCAGGTTCACAGATTTCCAGAAGCACACAATGATACATTGATAAATAATCCAATTTGCTAAAATATTGCACAGTTTTCTATTTACTGATCAATCCAGCTGCATATTCGTTTAGCAGGCCAGATCTTGCAAATTTTTAATATTTTTACCACAGAAAAGAGTAAATATCCTTGTTCAAATTCAGCCAGCGAGCGAGGAACAAAGGATGGTAGGATAGGCATACAGACTATCATTCAATCAGAAAGGTAGACAGACAGATGGGCAGGCCAAATATTCCCCATCAACTACATTCGACCAAACACAGAAAATAATTCAAGTGAAAGAAAAACTACTATCAAAGCCAAGATTTCTTTTCTGATTTGCTACTCATTTCAACCTAAAATTAGGACAACTAGGAATGCCTTCATTCTAGAAACCACCACAGGTTGAACACACATTCGACAGTGCATATGTTACTATACAGCGGAATGAAATCATCGCGAAATTTAACATTGTGTAATACAGACCCGAGCAATGTACATTAACACGTTGTAACATAGCCACCATGCAATGTAATGTGACATCCTGTGAGATTACATAGCCACCGATGCAATGTGACATCATGTGACATTAGGTAAACTGTAAAGTTACGCTGTATTACATTACACTATGTTACGACTGACAACATATGATTCGCTTGTAACGTAATGTATTTAACATTACCATGTATTTATAAAGTGCCTTCTGGTATCTTCTCTTTAAACCGTAATTCATGGTAACGTAATCGAATGTAATACAGCGTAACTCTACATTTGACCTAATTCTTACGAAGACCTCCCAGCATTTTTCAGGGACATTGTAGTATTCTTGCAGTAACCTCTACATTTAACAAAATTATAATACTGTAATCATTGACAACTCAATTAGTAATGAGAGACCACCCACTAAGTACCCTTACAATGGACTGGTCACCCATTAGGTAAACTCTAACAGACGTTTTAATAAACACATTTACAAATTTAGGCAAACAATTAAGTAAGTAGAAAGATGTCATAAGTCAAACAGACCTGCTTAAAATTTACTTTTTTCCATCTACTAACACCAAGGAGTCCAAAACGCTCTAAACATTGGCAATTTATGGATGTGCCCCCTAGAAAAAGATCCCTGAAATGGAAAGCAGCAATGTACACGGAGCTACGTCGAAAGACAAAAGCTGCAAGCACTTTGTTAGCAAACCCAACATCTCTTTTATTCCTTTAATCTGAACATTCCACAGCTTTCCGTTTACAAATGTTCCTGCTCTTGCACATGCAATTTCAAACGATCTCCAACAAAAACCCAATTAAACAAGCCTTGGCAAGAAAAAGAAACAGAGTTTCTGGAATTCGTCTTCTAACATGTCCGTGCTGCCCGGCTCGCCCTGTCATCACTCACGTTGGTAAAGATGTTAATTTAAAACGTACCGGATTTCTTTGGAAATGCAAATTTTTCAGTCATTGCATAAGGAAACATTGCCTGTATAGAAGATAACTAATTTGGAGAACTAAGTCAAAGCTCAAAAAAGCTAAATAAGCAATCAGGCCAGGTCAGCAAATGGGTGAAGTCAGATCAAATAGGTCAGGTCGAGAAAAAAGGTTAAGTCCAGCAAGAGTGAGGTCACGTAAATACAGAAAGTCAAGCAAAAAAGTAAGATGATGCGAACAGGTGAGGTAAATAGGTCAAGTAATGTAAAGGGGTCACGTCAGGCAAATAGGTCAGGTAAATAGGTCATGCAAAGCAAGTAGGCCAGTTCCAAAAAGTCTTTTAACTAGGATGCGCATATATTCTATTCTGTCGATTCATACAGAATCTGAGATTTTGCAGAAATGACTGAGGGCCGTCTTTTCCCACCCGCTTACGGTCGCGTTGCGGGTGGCGGGGGCGGCTGGGGTCGTGGGGGTTTAGGACCGACCCCACCGTAGCTCGACTGACGAACGTGACCTTGATGAGATGCAGACGTGACGTCTTTGTCCGGTCCGACTTCTGTCAACGATGGATAAAGTTTTGTGTGTGGTTTCTCCTGTGGCGACATCGCAGCATCGCCGACCATAGATGGTTTGGTGGTGACGGCGGGTTTTTCCGGAGTCGACTGGTACAGCGTCGCTCTCGAGCTGGGCTTTTCCCGCAGTACTGGCGGCTTTTCTGTAGCTACGATGGGTTTTTCCACAGCCGCAGTAGCCTTTTCCGGTGGTGGACCCTGAGGTCGCTCGGGCGGTGGCATTTTGGGGCGTTCGACGCGCTGGGTTGGGCTCCCCGATCGATCGAGCTTCGGACTGCCAGACCCCGATCCCGACCTCTGCCCCGGCCCTTCGTATGGGGAGGCCGGTTCTGGAGCGGAAAGGCGTGGAGTAACGAATCCGCTTGTTTGGCCATTTCCTCCGCTCGACAAGGACTTTCCGAAAACTGGATGCAGGAGTGGTGCAGATTCGGATGGTGGAAGAGGCGCTGGTGGCTTCTTTGGTCCTCTTTTCAAGGTGCCTGGACTAGCACTGGACGAGTGACTGTCCTGCCTATAAGGAAAAAGATCACGCTCACATGAAACAAGGCAATGTATGTAAAGCAAAACGGTTCAACACTGATTTGATGAATCTCAAATTCATTCAGAGAATCATTCACTCGGAGCATTTATATAGCTCCTGTTTAAGACATCTACTCAGAGGCTTTCCAAGCCCAATCATTAGCGTTTGAAACTGAAATGCTGACTTTTAAACTCAAATCCTGCCTTTACCATCGGGGTTGCTCGCACTGAGAGCGCTTCTGAAAGGCTCTTGCCGAGAGAAGCACTTTATAAATGGCCAAATACAATACAATACAACTACTATCATTATTATTATTATTGTCATTATCATCATTATCAGCATTACTATTTACAGTAAAAAAATCTATTAGTAATAATATAAGTCTTGTAACTGACGTGATATCCGATGAGACAAATCCTGTCAACACATTGGCCGTGATGCTGCCAATGCCGATAGATTGTTGCACGTTGTTGCCGTTGTTCGCATCAACGGTCGGAGACACCAGTCGGCTTCCCGAAAAGTCGATATCTGATCAAGTGAAGAGAAATTTTCAGAGTTCTTTTAAAACAGAATTAAAACAATAAATAAATAAACAAAGAATTAAATAAGTACGGAAGTCTGTTGTCTGGTACTGTAGCAGTACCAATCGGAGGACGAAATACAACAGACATACTCCACTTTAAGGCATCATTATTATTATTATTATTATTATTATTATTATTATTATGCAGGTATATTGCTCACCTCTCTTTAACTGTACCATACTCTGCATTTAATATGTTAGCATTACTCACCAATCTTCTAATATTAATTAATTTTGTTGCTATGTCATTATTGATATTGTATTGTATTGTATTTGATAATTTATAACGCACTTCTCACAGCACAGGCCTTTCAGAAGCGATATTGGTAGTATTATGGTGCTGTACTATTGTTGTTATTATTGTTATTATTATTACTATTAATCAAGTCCTATTCAAGTCTTAATTAAGTATCAAATACATTTATGAATAATAATCAAGAAAGAGGAGTCAAGCTTAGTATAAGCTATTAGCTTTTCTTGGCTCCTGTTGCACTGTACTTGCTGTTTCATGATTGTAACCTAAAACCTGTTCTGTACAATAAACATATTCAAATATTAAGCGCCACTACCTGATGACCAAGAACAATAGATAGATGCCAAGCAATAACACATTGTGAATGTTTAAGGTTCCTGCTCCATACTCTTTGCGTTACAAGGCACGTGATCTAACAATCAGTCACCGTACTCTGAGGTATGCATTTGGTCAATTACACAATGTGTCAATATTATGACAAATTTGAAGGTTCCAGCTACAGATCTGTAGCAGATGGTATCTCTTCAAAGATTGAGATCAAGCATTAACCCTTCAATGATTACAGTGTACTTAAAGTGACTGGGAAACCAATGCAGCTCGTCATTAAAGTGTTAATTAAGGCTCATTTAGGTAATTATGCAGAGAAAGAAATTTGCAGTGAATGTCAAGAATGAAGGAAGAGAAGGGAAATGTGTAGAAAGGAAGAAGAAACAACAAGGATACACAAGGAAGGGGGAAGGAAAGCGACAGGGAAGGAGTATGAGACTGTACTGAACAGAGGAGAGGAAACGGCAAGGAATGGGAAAGGCACAGAAAGGAAAACGAAAAGAAAGCGAAGGAAAAAAGAACATGGAAGACGGAAAGACAAGAACAAGGACTGGCACTGAAAAAGGAAAGGAAAAGAACACAGGGAATGGAAAAGAAAAAGGATAAGAAAAAGAAGAGGGAAGGGAAAAAAGAAAATGGAAAGGAGAAAAGAAGACAGAGGAAGGAAAACAGTTAGGGAAGCAATTGGGAGAGGCAAAAACATACACAGGATAAGTAGAGATACTAGGAAAAGATAGTAAACTGAAGCCAACTAGCATGGAGGTGGAGAAAGCAGAGAACTGACCTCCTGGAAAGAAGTAGTTGGCGTTGGCTACCAGGGTCTCGACAATGGAACTCTGCAGACCCGTTGTTAGCATGTTTGGTCTACAGAATGAAGGCAACAATTTTATTTACAGATAATTATCAACACAAACAGACAATTACAGACAATTAATTACAGACAATTATCACCAGCATGGACAACATCAACAAATGTCAATTGCTTTGAAACTTAAACCGTTTCAGTGTCTTTTGCACGACAGAAACTGTAAATGATTGATCAATGCCATAAACAATACCTAAACAAAAGAATTGTTAATTTTCAGTATTTGAACCTAGGCATCTAGGAGGTCACTACCACAATACTGAAATCAGTAAAGAAACAAAGGAAAAAACTTATTTAAGGACATGTTCAAATAAACAACAACAGCAATCTTCTTATAATCTATATTATATATAAATTATATATAGAGGTTATAAATAAGTATATATATATACAAACATATATATATATATACACGCACGCACGTGTGCATATATATATATATAATATATATATATATAATATATATATATATATATATTATATTATATATATAGTGGCTTTCAGGAAGCTTTTGTGTGACATCACCCATAATATATAGTGAACAATAAACTGACCGCTTAATTATTATTAAAAATAACAGCTATAATTATAGTAATAAGAGGAGACTAGTTTCATCCATCAGTGCTTATGTAAGTCAGCATCATTTGTTGTAAGCAGAGAAATCAATTACTTTTAATAGCAATACACACATCAAAATGTTCACTATAATCACTTGAAATTGGATAATGAAATAAACTATTTATCGGGACACCATGTCACTTCAGTTTCACTTTTTGACATATATCAGGACACTGTAAAAAGATCAACCTATAATCTATTTGATTGTTGTATGAAGACAATTCAAACTTCAATCAACTAAACTGAATTTTAACAAGGAATAACAAAACAACAAACTCTAGCTTGAATTTTGTACAATAAACGCTTCAAATAAGAAAACTAAATCTAACAATTAAAACATTTCGCTTTGCCAGAACTTGACAAGATGTCGACATTCTCTTCGTTTACTCTGGATATGTTTTTAAATCCCCAAGGATCATTTCCACCTTGGCTAAATATTAAAATTCTAATAAACTTGAACAGAGGAGCATAAATCATTTTATAATGATCAATAAAACAGTGAATCCGTTCAAACCGAACCCTTACCCCGTTTCGCCCTTGGCCCAGAGCAAATTCGGAGCAATGACTAGTGAGATGTTGCTGGCTGACATCTTGTTTACGTCGGAACTCTCAGACAGCTTAGCAAGGAATTTGATCAGGTACCTGATTCAAAAGAATATACCGGTAAGGCATTTCCACATAAATTAACATTTATTCACAGAAAGTAAGCAGCAATTCACAAAAAATCATACATTGGCCAAAAACCACACCTTTGTACAGAACTCAAAAGCTGCTTTATCAAGTGTCTTGATACAAATGCTACCAGCAAATGAAGCACAGTTTTGCATCAGAAAAATTAAATGATATCTAGGATTAACACAAATTCAAAGGCCTTCAAAGAACAGCAGCAACTGACTGTAAATTTCCAAAACTTAAAGACTTGATACAAAGGTTCTTCAAAACAGTCATGCGATTCCCTTGTTTAGCATATTTGAGAGCTCTGAATGGCTTTTGAAGAATCTCTAATTATTTTGTAACCCACTTTAAATAATAATAATAATAATAATAAAAACAGTGTGAAAAGAGGCTTGCTTTGTCATAATAATACTGACCATAACTTAGGTGCCTAATGCAAGTTTTTTGTTCCTGCTTCCAGTTAAAAAAATTTGTTTCTACCTACTCTGCTCTACTTTCTCTGCATCATTTTAATTCATACAATAATCAATTAATTAAAATAATAATAAACAATAATCAATTAAACTCACCTAAGATTCTGCTGATTGGCTTTCGGAAGCTTTTGTATGACATCACGCATATGGGCGGGACGCTGGTCTTGGGGTCTAGAAATTAACCAAACATTCAGATATACATCACCTGATAAATTGTAATTGTAATTACTAACTTCTATTGCACCGGTGTCTAATGCACAAGGCATCAACTGATGACACACCAAAACCAAACCGTAATCCGGTCAATATCCAAAAGAACGGTCCGTAAACTGTGAAGCACCTCTTCCATTCGACTGATAGCCATAGATGGAACATTTTTACAAATCAATTAATTACAAATTTAATCAATGATAATAATAATTATGCCACCCACTGAAAGAATAACAGAAGTTTCTTTTACAGATTCCTAACACTTTAACGACGAGCTGCATTGGTTTCCCAGTCGCTTTTAGTACACTCTCATCGTTAAAGTGTTAACAGGCCATATACAAATGTTCTGTTACGATTACAAATAATACTTAAATACATTACAACAGGTGGCGCTGCGGATGCATCACTGGCAGGTTCAGTGAAGTTAATTAAGCAACAATAAGCGTGGTTAGTAGTTGGATGCACAACCATGTCTATGGAAAACCATGTCACCTGGTACCTACTCTGCTCTCCAACTGCAGGAAGTCTGTTTTTCCAGGTGAATGCCCAACCTAATCTGCCCAAATGTCACATCCATTCAGAAGTACTCAATGCCTGTCCAACTAAAAAATTAATCAATTTCTCGCAATTTTACCTAAACAGGATATAAGTTTAGTAAACATGACAGAAGAGCTGCAAGTACCAGTAACAGTACACTCAACAAACAACACAATACAATACAACTGTATTTGGTACTGCCATCCTTCCAAAGTTTAGACCTGCACATACAACAATATCACAGGAAATGAACGACGCCAAGCTATTGTGGGCAAAGGACTTGCTCAAGGTCCTTACACAGCGACTGCCTGAGTCGAGGCTCGAACCCATACTCTTTGCATTACAGGCCGAGTGCTCTATCCATTTGGCCAATGTGCCGCAAGCAAGACACGTTTAACCCTGACATACTTCTGTAACGTTTGAAGCCACTCGTTGTAATGTTCTGAACACATCAATGGTTCGGGTAGTTCTCGCAGGTACAACTTCAGCACACCTGAAGAAAACAAAAGCCATTATCATATATATCATATTATAAACATCCACTTGGAGGCAGTTGGGTCAGTGCATAGCTTATGCCACATGATGGCCAAGTAAGTAAGTAAGTAAGTAAGAATGCTCTTTATTGGCTAACATATTGGCTTGCACCTGGGTAACCTGGGTTTGAACCCTGGGTTCATCCCAAGAATTTGACACACATCATCAACCTGTGCCAATCCCGGAGACTATCAGCACTGACTTGGGTCTGAAGCAGGGAATCGCTGAATGACGCCTTAATAAATGTTCAATTACAATTACAATTATTACAATGCCTCTTTCAATCAAATACATCAATTGTAATGTAATTGTGCAACTAAGAAAGGAATTTAAAATTTAAAACTCCTCTTCCATAAATGACTCCTTCAACGCAAACTTTAAGAACATACAAGTAATTTATATTGAAAAGAAGTTAAATATTTCAATTGCAATGACCAAACTAATTGTTTCACATACTGGTAAAACTAGTAAATAATCAATTAATTACCGCTAATTAGAAACTTCTAAATAAGCTAATTCGTACCACCTGAGGTAGAAAGGGTTGTTGTCAACCCACTGATCAAAACGAACCGAAATTTTGAACGTTAAACAAGTTAACAAATAGAAACTCAATATTCATATTCTCTAGAAGCTAACATCGCTCTCTCAATCTAACCTCAATAAAGAAAATCAATCATGAAATTCCACTCTGTCTTCACCAGGATTAATGTAGAGAATGCAAAAGCAAAACGTGTAACAGTCAGTTTGGTCCAGCTGTGTAAATTTGTTTCTTCATCCAGAGCAAAGAGAAACATTGCACAACTGTTTAACCCTTTAATGACGACAGTGCACTAAAAGTGACTGCAGCTCGTCGTTAAAGTGTTAACAGATAACAGACTCTATATTATTACTTAGTGGCTCAATCTATTACTATACAAAACTATCTACCACTTACTGGCTATAACATGTACATCAATATCCTCTTCACTGGTTATAACTGGTCTCTGAGGGGAGTTGAAGGCCGCCTGAAAATCACACAAACAAGACTGTTGATGTTGATATAGAAGGTATTGTTCTAACAAAGAAACTGACCAAATGTTCACGTCACAAGCCAGTGTGACAAAATTTGTTGCGCTGTATTGTATTTATAAAATTACAAAGTATCTCTTAAAACACAAAAATTATCGCAGTGCTCGTAGCATGAAAGCCTCAAGGAAGTCAAACCCAGTGTTGACACATCAATGGGAAATCTGGTGACAACTTCTCTCCTTACTTGCTTCTTTCTTATGAATAATAAGCTCTACCTACTAAAATACAGTAATCAACCAATGGTAATTAAAAATCATGCTCTAGCCTTCTACTAGGCAGAGGCTAAAAACTGCAGCAGCTTTTGAATCGAGACTGACCTTGAGCTTCTTGATTTTCGAGGCAGACCCGGCGATTCGGAACAGTCCCTGAAAAGTTCAATTTAAAAAATTCACTACATGTTTCATCTTCACATCTTTCATTCATTCATTCATTTCAGAGATTTATATAGCGCCCCTTCAAGATTATCTACTCAGAAGCGCTCCCGACTCAACCCGGCTAAAGAGAACAGTCTTCAGGTTAGAGAAGAATGTGGCCGCAAGGGCTCTATGCATTAGGCGTAGATCCACAGGGAGCTCATTCCAGATTGCAGGGCCAGCAACAGAAAAGGCACGGCGCTGCATAATAGTTGTCCATGACCGGGGAACAAGAAGCTCAGCCTTCTTAGAGGAGCGGAGAGAACCACGGCGCTGGACGCTCAGGGTGGAGCAGCAGAGCTCCTGTAAGTAAACAGGGGCCACACCCGCGAGGCAGCGCCAAACCAAGGCAGAGATCCGGTAAGCGATCCGCTGCGGGAAAGGGAGCCAATGCAAGACATCCTGCATGTAATCACTGAAGGAAATGGCTCCATATAAATAGAATCTTACAATATTACATTCTAATCTTGTGACTTCTATAGCACCATTAAAACATCAATCGATGGTCGCTTTCAGAAGTAAGTAAAGTCGTAATCCAAGTCACAATTTATTAGAGAAACCAAGTCAGCATCATAAGTCAGAGAAATCAACAAAAAGCTAAGCTACGAAGGGCAAGCAATCGGAAATGGATGGATTTTTAAGTTTCATTCTGAATGACATTAGAGAACTCACGGAATGCACAGAACTGGACTGCAGTGAATTCCAAAGCCTCATTGGACCAGCCGTTGAGAACGTCCGAGAAACCAACACCGTCAAAGTTATTCATCAGATGAGTGCAATATTAGGTGGTACAAGTGGAGCAAGAATCTCAAACCAAATTCTGCCATCGCAGGATTTGAACCCCCAACCTTTCGATTGACAGTCCAGCATGCTAACCACTACACCATTGAGCACCCCTTCATGGACAAAATAGAAGTTAAATCTAGGAGTATGGTAGTATATCTGCAAATCAACATGTTGACAATCGTTTGTTGTGGGTTCCATGACTTGACAATGAATTGTGTACTGTTGAGGAATCAAACCCTAGACTTGAGGTGCGTTATCAGTCTGCGGTGGTCCACTTACCTCTTCTGCCAGACCGTATTCGTGAAGGACTGCGATGCATTCCTGCAACATTATCACTGAGCCAGTGCAGGCCGTTTTTAAATAACGAGAACAAGCTTGCAGGCCTTTTCCTGACAGCCAGGTAAATTGATCGATTTGTGACCCTTGGAAGCTTTAGGCGCAGGATTCTAAATATAAATCATCCTAGTGCAACTTTGGTCTACATGGCAGCTCTTCATTTTGCCACTACTATAGAGCTGTGCTAGTAGTACGTTAAAGGCAGCGAGGCATCGTTTAAAACAGGGAGCCAGCGCAGGCCGCCGAGATATATTATAGGTAAATGATCGATTTGCGATTCGAGGCTTGCAGGCTAAAAAGAAAGGCCGTATTCTAACACAGGGCTTCCAGCTGCCGAGATATATTATAAAAACGCCACTCCTATCAGTTTTTTTTAACCCTTCGCGATTTACCATACCAGGGTTTATGAACGCGTATTTTTCGTCAGCGCTATTTTCATTTCGGCTATTTTTTTCTTCCAAGAAACACGATCCATATCGACCCCAATTCTACACATAGATCGCACCAAAATGGACCACAAATCGAAAACCAAGGCCCTCGCCAATATACCAAGCAAGACCAAAGCCCTTGTCGATATACCAACCAAAACCAAGGCCGCAATCGATACACGAGCCAAAACCCAGTCGATATACCAGCCAAGACCAAAGCCCTTGCCCACACCAACCAGAAACCAAGGTCCTCTCGAATATACCGGCCAACACCAAAGCCCACACCAAAACCAAGGCCCCAGTACCAAGGCCAGGCTCTCGCCAGTATACCAACCAAACCCAAGATCCTCGTCGATGTACCAAACAAGATCTACGCCAATGGACACTCCAACCAATAGTTCGACCAAGACCAAACAAATGTTCCAATTCTAGCCTGTTTTGCAAGGCGAACCAAAAACTTCTATTTGGAGAAAAGACAGAAGAATCGATATAGCTATTTTCTACACTAGACGAAAACTTCTATTTGAAGAAAGGACAGACGAATAGATATAGATATTTTCTACACTAGACGAAAATATTTGCATAGAGAAAGATGGCAATCCAAGCAACATTCGCAAGTATGGGAATTCGGGCCAAGAAGGCGATATCGCACCATCTCTTGGTCGAAAATGCATACGAAAACAACCTTCTATCCGACATCTCCCGCGTCGACTACCTAGCCGACCACAAAGGTCGAACACATCTACGTCCACTATACGGTCTTCCAGTGTTTGTAGACGATATCTATGTCTTTGGCTATCTTCGCAAGGAGGATATTGTGGAAACAAAGGGACAAGTTCTGTGTACAACTGGGGATCTCGGTGTTGCGAAGAAAGTCTTGTTGGCCATCGTACTCGCGATGCGAAATGCAATAGACCAAAAATCCAACGATGGCAGCAATCGCACCCATGCCAGCATTCTCCACACCATCGCATACCACAATGGCAACACTACAGCCGGTAGTGCAATTCGTACAACAGTCGCAAGAATCGAACAAAACACAGACTGTGCAGCCAAGACAAAGTGGATGGAACTCTATGGAGGCGAAGAACCAGCGGGTCTATTCGTGGCAAAAGTAGATGTCTCCGAAATCCCTATAGAGGAGTTGCAAGCGATACTTCCATTTTTCGACAAACACCTACTGTCCGGTGGCTATGGAATATACTCCATCGACTATACACAAGATTTCTCCGGAGTCCTCGATCGCAAAACTCTCGTAGACTATCTGTGCAAGGAGATGGGGTTCCGCGAGCAGGGTGGTCTATACAATGCGATGTGCAACGAGGACCAATCTACAATTCTGGACAACACCAATAGTGTCGGAAACCATGTTTGTACATGGGTCCAAAGTACCCAATGGGGAGGAACTTCTCGTACCAAGATATACAACAAGATCGTTTCGAACTTCGAGGCTGGAGAAGTGCAAGCGACGATTGGTAGCCATCTAGCCGAATATGTGGACTGTCCAAACGAGCATCTCCGCAAAACATTCCAACACCCAGATGTGCAAGAGCGCGGATGTACACGAATCGAAGTGTCGCTCTACGGATGTTTCGGAGACCAACTCTCCACCAAGACCGCGAAGAACGTCGTGGAAGAAGTATTGGATTTGGTATCCCCCAGCGATGTCGATGGACTTTTCGTAGTACAACCCACAGAACAACAGTGGAAGAACCTCGCTGCAGGTATAGACAGATGCCTTGTATTGGCCAATCGACCACAAGGCGAAATCTTTGTAGCATGGTATGCCCACACGAAGACAGGTAGAGTAGCGGGTGTACGAGTCGTCCCAAAAACACCCGTCGTAGAAAACGACAAAAAATGGGAACGAGCTGTTTGTTGGGCTGCAGGGGATTTCGGTTTTCGAGCATGTCCAATCTTTCGCATCGACATACTCGCCAACGAAGTGGACAACATCGAGATAGCTCCATTGCGATGCTACACCAAAGATCCGAATTCCCAAACGATTCTTGCCGGCAGCAAGATGCCAATGCAACTGCACGATGGTGCTCCCGATCCCGCAATACTTCTTCCGGAAACTTCGCACATTTCGTGGATATGGAGAAAAAAGAAGAGCCAGTCTATTGGAGTAGAACAGTCCGAATTCGGGATACAAATAGTAGAGACGAAACGAAAGATCTCGGCACTTTCGAAGGCGGGTAGAGAGGCTCGTATGCAGAACATAGCGGACGCCCTATTGGCACACGAATGGCGGCAACAAATGGTGGGACTACGAGAGGTACAAATACAATACCAAGAAGACGAGCGTCGAAGGAGAAAGACGGAAGTGCAAGAGATGCAAAGAACCATAGATCTCTACAAAAAGTGCAAAGCCCTATCGGTCCAAAGACGCAAAGAAGTACTACATGCACTGGAAGAACAAACGAAGAAGGTATCGGATCTAGCAAAAAACGAAACATGGGAAGGCTGGGTCCTCGGATATAGATGTCCAAGCGACGGTGGCACAGGCGCTCGAATCGTCCTTGCGGACAAAAATGGTGGTACGACAATCGTATGGACCACAAGGGGGCTATCGAAGATCCTCGAGGAATGTGTCGGCGACTTCCAAATGGAGGTGGACAAATACAAACGCACCCTGTACTGGCTTCCAGAGAACGAAATTGGTAGACTGTGCATCGACATTCTTCCGCAGAAGTCGTTCCAGACTACCAAAGATGGAGAACCCACCAACATTGCTTGGAATCCGATTGTCGTAGTCGCAACACCGACCCCAGGCAAAATGGCAATTCTACAAGCGGCGGCCGACAAAGCCAACGAACAAATGGAGGAGTGGAAGTCGGAAAAAGACAAGACACATATGTTCTTCGTTTCGAAGCCTCCCACCAAAGACTGTACCAAATCGATAGATATGCCAGAAGGAGAATATGGTTGTAGACGATATTCCTCGTCGACTTTTCGTGGAACACCTCGAACGGTGTTGTTCCTCTACCAAATCGACGACAATGGCGAGGCGGCCGACGACAAAGAAGTACCAGTATTTGGATGGTTTCTACAAGCCGAAATCGAGAAAATCGGTGGAGAACAAGTTCTAGCGAGTGCCCATGCCCCAATTCGCTGTCGCCTAGGTGCAGAGAGGACAACGGGACAGAACAAGAAAGATCGTTTGGCCACAATCGCCTTCGTTCCACGAGCGGACTACTAGCCGGCCACAAGTCCCTCTTGTACACACAATACAAAATTGCGATGCCAACCGACCACATAGAGCTTGCCCCACTTCCAGTCTCTCCACTCTAGTGCAGTTTCCGCAGAGATGTGTCCCACAATTTGTCCCAACGAATGCATATCCAACATTGCAAGGAAGGATCGAAGTTCTTCTATATTCGTCCACTCTTTCCGACAAGGCCCACTATCGTATATATCTCGATTTTTCCGAAATTCGTCGAAGGGAAACGATGGTACACAACCATTGTGGAATATTTGCAACTCCATTCTACCAAACTAGGCAAGTATACAACTATATTCCAAAACTCCAAAGGGATCGAACATTGGCGAATATTTTCGCCCCGTTTGCTGCAAGCTCGGGACAACACAACACAAAACCACAAAAGAAGAAGAGCCGTCTGGCCACAATCGCCATGGTTCCATGTACGACCACAGTAGAGACATAGACACAAGGTATCCCCACTCGATGCAGAAGACAAAACTCCATCCCAGGCCAACCACATATAGCTTCCCAGGATTCCAGCCCAGCCACTCTTGTACGGTTTCTTCCGAGATATGGCCGAGTATGTCCGTCCCAGCTTCGAAGTTCTGTCCCACAGCAAAAGATTCCAGCTGTTCTCGACTTTTCCACTCTTTTGGAGGGGCCTCGTTCGTACACCTCCCATTTTTTTCCGAAAGTCGCCGAATGGAAAATGCCACATACGACCATCGCGATATATTTGCAGCTCCAAGGACTTTCTCTGATAGTATGAGTTGAGAGTTCGCAATTGTGTAGAACCTCACTTATGCGTACCTAAAAAACCTGACGTGCTAGCCAAATTTCGATTTCATATTTGAAATCAGCGCCCCAAATTTAGCTAAGAACAGTACTAAAGTTCTGAGTAGCAAAAAAAATATTATTTTGTTGGTCAGTGTTATCTGTTCAGCTTCACATTCACAGTTACGTGGATGAAATGCTCCGCTTTCTAAGGAACGCTTACCTTCCTGGGAACAATCATTGACAGAGGTTCACAGACATCTCTCTGAGTGTGCAGTTTGTAGAAGCGAATAATACTATTGACAGGTCTAACAAACTGAGAGGGTGCCCTGGTTTCTAGCTTGAACTTTGTTTTTGTGGACCACACTACTGTATAGACTATAGATAGTCTACAAGGTGATGTTGAGATGGAGATTGTTTATTTCCTGAGCTGTTAACTAGTCAGAAATAGTTAGGACTCGGTTCAAACCAGGGCTGTTAAAGGCTTGGGTTTTTTTTGCCGCTTACCGATTTTAAAACTAAAATAAAATATTTTGAATCGGACAAAGTATTTTGATTTTGTTTTTGCCGCTTACCGAATTTTAAAACTAAAATAAAATATTTTGAATCGGACACTGTATTTTGATTTTGTTTTTGCCGCTTATCGATAGAATAGGTGGAGAAGAAGCACTGGCAAATGCATATGCCCCGATTCGTTGTCGTGTCGGAGTGGAGAAAACTAAAAAAAGTAGGATCGATTGGCCACAATTGCAATTGTACCGCACAAGGCGCCGAACGCAAACAGGGCACTAGTGCACAACCCCAACTCCATCTCGAATACAGAATATTGTAGAAAACCAACCATATAGAGTTCCCCTAGATTCCACTCCAACCACTCTTGTGCCGTATCCGCAGAGATGTGTCCAACAATTTGTGCGGGCCCATCTTGGTCCAAACCAAATTCTACATACAGATAAATACTTTGTCCGATACAAAATATTTTATTTTAGTTTTAAAATTCGGAAAGCGGCAAAACAAAATCAAAATACTTTGTCCGATTCAAAATATTTTATTTTAGTTTTAAAATTCGGTAAGCGGCAAAAACAAAATCAAAATACAGTGTCCGATTCAAAATATTTTATTTTAGTTTTAAAATTCGGTAAGCGGCAAAAACAAAATCAAAATACTTTGTCCGATTCAAAATATTTTATTTTAGTTTTAAAATTCGGTAAGCGGCAAAAACAAAATCAAAATACTTTGTCCGATTCAAAATATTTTATTTTAGTTTTAAAATTCGGTAAGCGGCAAAAACAAAATCAAAATACTTTATCCGATTCAAAATATTTTATTTTAGTTTTAAAATTCGGTAAGCGGCAAAAACAAAATCAAAATACTTTGTCCGATTCAAAATATTTTATTTTAGTTTTAAAATTCGGTAAGCGGCAAAAACAAAATCAAAATACTTTGTCCGATACAAAATATTTAATATTAGTTTTAAAATTCGGTAAGCGGCAAAAACAAAATCAAAATACTTTGTCCGATTCAAAATATTTTATTTTAGTTTTAAAATTCGGTAAGCGGCAAAAACAAAATCAAAATACTTTGTCCGATTCAAAATATTTTATTTTAGTTTTAAAATTCGGTAAGCGGCAAAAACAAAATCAAAATACTTTGTCCGATTCAAAATATTTTATTTTAGTTTTAAAATTCGGTAAGCGGCAAAAACAAAATCAAAATACAGTGTCCGATTCAAAATATTTTATTTTAGTTTTAAAATTCGGTAAGCGGCAAAAACAAAATCAAAATACAGTGTCCGATTCAAAATATTTTATTTTAGTTTTAAAATTCGGTAAGCGGCAAAAACAAAATCAAAATACTTTGTCCGATTCAAAATATTTTATTTCGAGATGTGTCCAACAATTTGTGCGGGCCCATCTTGGTCCAAACCAAATTCTACATACAGATAAATACTTTGTCCGATACAAAATATTTTATTTTAGTTTTAAAATTCGGTAAGCGGCAAAACAAAATCAAAATACTTTGTCCGATTCAAAATATTTTATTTTAGTTTTAAAATTCGGTAAGCGGCAAAAACAAAATCAAAATACTTTGTCCGATTCAAAATATTTTATTTTAGTTTTAAAATTCGGTAAGCGGCAAAAACAAAATCAAAATACAGTGTCCGATTCAAAATATTTTATTTTAGTTTTAAAATTCGGTAAGCGGCAAAAACAAAATCAAAATACTTTGTCCGATTCAAAATATTTTATTTTAGTTTTAAAATTCGGTAAGCGGCAAAAACAAAATCAAAATACTTTGTCCGATTCAAAATATTTTATTTTAGTTTTAAAATTCGGTAAGCGGCAAAAACAAAATCAAAATACTTTGTCCGATTCAAAATATTTTATTTTAGTTTTAAAATTCGGTAAGCGGCAAAAACAAAATCAAAATACTTTGTCCGATTCAAAATATTTTATTTTAGTTTTAAAATTCGGTAAGCGGCAAAAACAAAATCAAAATACTTTGTCCGATTCAAAATATTTTATTTTAGTTTTAAAATTCGGTAAGCGGCAAAAACAAAATCAAAATACTTTGTCCGATTCAAAATATTTTATTTTAGTTTTAAAATTCGGTAAGCGGCAAAAACAAAATCAAAATACTTTGTCCGATTCAAAATATTTTATTTTAGTTTTAAAATTCGGTAAGCGGCAAAAACAAAATCAAAATACTTTGTCCGATTCAAAATATTTTATTTTAGTTTTAAAATTCGGTAAGCGGCAAAAACAAAATCAAAATACTTTGTCCGATTCAAAATATTTTATTTTAGTTTTAAAATTCGGTAAGCGGCAAAAACA
Organism: Aporrectodea caliginosa; assembly: GCA_020284085.1. Classification (NCBI taxonomy): domain Eukaryota; kingdom Metazoa; phylum Annelida; class Clitellata; order Crassiclitellata; family Lumbricidae; genus Aporrectodea; species Aporrectodea caliginosa. Next base: position 1,092,801 of record JACEVL010000018.1, on the reverse strand, counting down.
AAATCAAAATACTTTGTCCGATTCAAAATATTTTATTTTAGTTTTAAAATTCGGTAAGCGGCAAAAACAAAATCAAAATACTTTGTCCGATTCAAAATATTTTATTTTAGTTTTAAAATTCGGTAAGCGGCAAAAACAAAATCAAAATACAGTGTCCGATTCAAAATATTTTATTTTAATTTTAAAATTCGGTAAGCGGCAAAAACAAAATCAAAATACAGTGTCCGATTCAAAATATTTTATTTTAATTTTAAAATTCGGTAAGCGGCAAAAACAAAATCAAAATACAGTGTCCGATTCAAAATATTTTATTTTAGTTTTAAAATTCGGTAAGCGGCAAAAACAAAATCAAAATACTTTGTCCGATTCAAAATATTTTATTTCGAGATGTGTCCAACAATTTGTGCGGGCCCATCTTGGTCCAAACCAAATTCTACATACAGATAAATACTTTGTCCGATACAAAATATTTTATTTTAGTTTTAAAATTCGGAAAGCGGCAAAACAAAATCAAAATACTTTGTCCGATTCAAAATATTTTATTTTAGTTTTAAAATTCGGTAAGCGGCAAAAACAAAATCAAAATACTTTGTCCGATTCAAAATATTTTATTTTAGTTTTAAAATTCGGTAAGCGGCAAAAACAAAATCAAAATACAGTGTCCGATTCAAAATATTTTATTTTAGTTTTAAAATTCGGTAAGCGGCAAAAACAAAATCAAAATACTTTGCCGTATCAAAATATTTTATTTTAGTTTTAAAATTCGGTAAGCGGCAAAAACAAAATCAAAATACTTTGTCCGATTCAAAATATTTTATTTTAGTTTTAAAATTCGGTAAGCGGCAAAACAAAATCAAAATACTTTATCCGATTCAAAATATTTTATTTTAGTTTTAAAATTCGGTAAGCGGCAAAAACAAAATCAAAATACTTTGTCCGATTCAAAATATTTTATTTTAGTTTTAAAATTCGGTAAGCGGCAAAAACAAAATCAAAATACTTTGTCCGATACAAAATATTTAATATTAGTTTTAAAATTCGGTAAGCGGCAAAAACAAAATCAAAATACTTTGTCCGATTCAAAATATTTTATTTTAGTTTTAAAATTCGGTAAGCGGCAAAAACAAAATCAAAATACTTTGTCCGATTCAAAATATTTTATTTTAGTTTTAAAAATTCGGTAAGCGGCAAAAACAAAATCAAAATACTTTGTCCGATACAAAATATTTTATTTTAGTTTTAAAATTCGGTAAGCGGCAAAAACAAAATCAAAATACTTTGTCCGATTCAAAATATTTTATTTTAGTTTTAAAATTCGGTAAGCGGCAAAAACAAAATCAAAATACTTTGTCCGATTCAAAATATTTTATTTTAGTTTTAAAATTCGGTAAGCGGCAAAAACAAAATCAAAATACTTTGTCCGATTCAAAATATTTTATTTTAGTTTTAAAATTCGGTAAGCGGCAAAAACAAAATCAAAATACTTTGTCCGATACAAAATATTTAATATTAGTTTTAAAATTCGGTAAGCGGCAAAAACAAAATCAAAATACTTTGTCCGATACAAAATATTTAATATTAGTTTTAAAATTCGGTAAGCGGCAAACATCCGCATGCATTCTCTACATCGAACCAGAAACATTCTAGGTCGGAAAACTACGACTCCCTGTTCGAGGTAGAATACAACCAACTATACGAAATATCCCCAGCCAACACAGAGGACAAAACCACCACCCAAACCAACCACATATAGCTTCCCGGGTTTCCAACCCAGCCACTCTTGTGCGGTTTCTTCCGGGATATGGCCGAGGATTTCCGTTCTCGAACCAGTACTCGTGCCTCCTCGAGCCTTGTATAGCGAAGCCCCACGAGCGGGGCGTTGGAATGCGTCCTCGAACCAGTACAGCCTTGTATAGCGAAGCCCCACGAGCGGGGCGTTGGAATACGTCCTCGAACCAGTACAGCCTTGTATAGCGAAGCCCCACGAGCGGGGCGTTGGAATACGTCCTCGAACCAGTACAGCCTTGTATAGCGAAGCCCCACGAGCGGGGCGTTGGAATACGTCCTCGAACCAGTACAGCCTTGTATAGCGAAGCCCCACGAGCGGGGCGTTGGAATACGTCCTCGAACCAGTAAGTCCTTGTATAGCGAAGCCCCACGAGCGGGGCGTTGGAATACGTCCTCGAACCAGTACAGCCTTGTATAGCGAAAATCCACGAGCTTTGCGATTCAAAATATTTTATTTTAGTTTTAACCAGTACAGCCAAAATAGCGAAGCAAAAAGCGGGGCAAAATTCGGTAAGCGGCAAAAACAAAATCAAAATACTTTGTCCGATTCAAAATATTTTATTTTAGTTTTAAAATTCGGTAAGCGGCAAAAACAAAATCAAAATACTTTGTCCGATTCAAAATATTTTATTTTAGTTTTAAAATTCGGTAAGCGGCAAAAACAAAATCAAAATACTTTGTCCGATTCAAAATATTTTATTTTAGTTTTAAAATTCGGTAAGCGGCAAAAACAAAATCAAAATACTTTGTCCGATTCAAAATATTTTATTTTAGTTTTAAAATTCGGTAAGCGGCAAAAACAAAATCAAAATACTTTGTCCGATTCAAAATATTTTATTTTAGTTTTAAAATTCGGTAAGCGGCAAAAACAAAATCAAAATACTTTGTCCGATTCAAAATATTTTATTTTAGTTTTAAAATTCGGTAAGCGGCAAAAACAAAATCAAAATACTTTGTCCGATTCAAAATATTTTATTTTAGTTTTAAAATTCGGTAAGCGGCAAAAACAAAATCAAAATACTTTGTCCGATTCAAAATATTTTATTTTAGTTTTAAAATTCGGTAAGCGGCAAAAACAAAATCAAAATACTTTGTCCGATTCAAAATATTTTATTTTAGTTTTAAAATTCGGTAAGCGGCAAAAACAAAATCAAAATACTTTGTCCGATTCAAAATATTTTATTTTAGTTTTAAAATTCGGTAAGCGGCAAAAACAAAATCAAAATACTTTGTCCGATTCAAAATATTTTATTTTAGTTTTAAAATTCGGTAAGCGGCAAAAACAAAATCAAAATACTTTGTCCGATTCAAAATATTTTATTTTAGTTTTAAAATTCGGTAAGCGGCAAAAACAAAATCAAAATACTTTGTCCGATTCAAAATATTTTATTTTAGTTTTAAAATTCGGTAAGCGGCAAAAACAAAATCAAAATACTTTGTCCGATTCAAAATATTTTATTTTAGTTTTAAAATTCGGTAAGCGGCAAAAACAAAATCAAAATACTTTGTCCGATTCAAAATATTTTATTTTAGTTTTAAAATTCGGTAAGCGGCAAAAACAAAATCAAAATACTTTGTCCGATTCAAAATATTTTATTTTAGTTTTAAAATTCGGTAAGCGGCAAAAACAAAATCAAAATACTTTGTCCGATTCAAAATATTTTATTTTAGTTTTAAAATTCGGTAAGCGGCAAAAACAAAATCAAAATACAGTGTCCGATTCAAAATATTTTATTTTAGTTTTAAAATTCGGTAAGCGGCAAAAACAAAATCAAAATACTTTGTCCGATTCAAAATATTTTATTTCGAGATGTGTCCAACAATTTGTGCGGGCCCATCTTGGTCCAAACCAAATTCAACATACAGATAAATACTTTGTCCGATACAAAATATTTTATTTTAGTTTTAAAATTCGGAAAGCGGCAAAACAAAATCAAAATACTTTGTCCGATTCAAAATATTTTATTTTAGTTTTAAAATTCGGTAAGCGGCAAAAACAAAATCAAAATACTTTGTCCGATTCAAAATATTTTATTTTAGTTTTAAAATTCGGTAAGCGGCAAAAACAAAATCAAAATACTTTGTCCGATTCAAAATATTTTATTTTAGTTTTAAAATTCGGTAAGCGGCAAAAACAAAATCAAAATACTTTGTCCGATTCAAAATATTTTATTTTAGTTTTAAAATTCGGTAAGCGGCAAAAACAAAATCAAAATACTTTGTCCGATTCAAAATATTTTATTTTAGTTTTAAAATTCGGTAAGCGGCAAAAACAAAATCAAAATACTTTATCCGATTCAAAATATTTTATTTTAGTTTTAAAATTCGGTAAGCGGCAAAAACAAAATCAAAATACTTTGTCCGATTCAAAATATTTTATTTTAGTTTTAAAATTCGGTAAGCGGCAAAAACAAAATCAAAATACTTTGTCCGATTCAAAATATTTTATTTTAGTTTTAAAATTCGGTAAGCGGCAAAAACAAAATCAAAATACTTTGTCCGATACAAAATATTTAATATTAGTTTTAAAATTCGGTAAGCGGCAAAAACAAAATCAAAATACTTTGTCCGATTCAAAATATTTTATTTTAGTTTTAAAATTCGGTAAGCGGCAAAAACAAAATCAAAATACTTTGTCCGATTCAAAATATTTTATTTTAGTTTTAAAATTCGGTAAGCGGCAAAAACAAAATCAAAATACTTTGTCCGATACAAAATATTTTATTTTAGTTTTAAAATTCGGTAAGCGGCAAAAACAAAATCAAAATACTTTGTCCGATTCAAAATATTTTATTTTAGTTTTAAAATTCGGTAAGCGGCAAAAACAAAATCAAAATACTTTGTCCGATTCAAAATATTTTATTTTAGTTTTAAAATTTGGTAAGCGGCAAAAACAAAATCAAAATACTTTGTCCGATTCAAAATATTTTATTTTAGTTTTAAAATTCGGTAAGCGGCAAAAACAAAATCAAAATACAGTGTCCGATTCAAAATATTTTATTTTAATTTTAAAATTCGGTAAGCGGCAAAAACAAAATCAAAATACAGTGTCCGATTCAAAATATTTTATTTTAGTTTTAAAATTCGGTAAGCGGCAAAAACAAAATCAAAATACAGTGTCCGATTCAAAATATTTTATTTTAGTTTTAAAATTCGGTAAGCGGCAAAAACAAAATCAAAATACTTTGTCCGATTCAAAATATTTTATTTCGAGATGTGTCCAACAATTTGTGCGGGCCCATCTTGGTCCAAACCAAATTCTACATACAGATAAATACTTTGTCCGATACAAAATATTTTATTTTAGTTTTAAAATTCGGTAAGCGGCAAAACAAAATCAAAATACTTTGTCCGATTCAAAATATTTTATTTTAGTTTTAAAATTCGGTAAGCGGCAAAAACAAAATCAAAATACTTTGTCCGTATCAAAATATTTTATTTTAGTTTTAAAATTCGGTAAGCGGCAAAAACAAAATCAAAATACTTTGTCCAATTCAAAATATTTTATTTTAGTTTTAAAATTCGGTAAGCGGCAAAAACAAAATCAAAATACTTTATCCGATTCAAAATATTTTATTTTAGTTTTAAAATTCGGTAAGCGGCAAAAACAAAATCAAAATACTTTGTCCGATTCAAAATATTTTATTTTAGTTTTAAAATTCGGTAAGCGGCAAAAACAAAATCAAAATACTTTGTCCGATTCAAAATATTTTATTTTAGTTTTAAAATTCGGTAAGCGGCAAAAACAAAATCAAAATACTTTGTCCGATACAAAATATTTAATATTAGTTTTAAAATTCGGTAAGCGGCAAAAACAAAATCAAAATACTTTGTCCGATTCAAAATATTTTATTTTAGTTTTAAAATTCGGTAAGCGGCAAAAACAAAATCAAAATACTTTGTCCGATTCAAAATATTTTATTTTAGTTTTAAAATTCGGTAAGCGGCAAAAACAAAATCAAAATACTTTGTCCGATTCAAAATATTTTATTTTAGTTTTAAAATTCGGTAAGCGGCAAAAACAAAATCAAAATACTTTGTCCGATTCAAAATATTTTATTTTAGTTTTAAAATTCGGTAAGCGGCAAAAACAAAATCAAAATACTTTGTCCGATTCAAAATATTTTATTTTAGTTTTAAAATTTGGTAAGCGGCAAAAACAAAATCAAAATACTTTGTCCGATTCAAAATATTTTATTTTAGTTTTAAAATTCGGTAAGCGGCAAAAACAAAATCAAAATACAGTGTCCGATTCAAAATATTTTATTTTAATTTTAAAATTCGGTAAGCGGCAAAAACAAAATCAAAATACAGTGTCCGATTCAAAATATTTTATTTTAATTTTAAAATTCGGTAAGCGGCAAAAACAAAATCAAAATACAGTGTCCGATTCAAAATATTTTATTTTAGTTTTAAAATTCGGTAAGCGGCAAAAACAAAATCAAAATACTTTGTCCGATTCAAAATATTTTATTTCGAGATGTGTCCAACAATTTGTGCGGGCCCATCTTTGTCCAAACCAAATTTTACATACAGATCAAATACTTTGTCCGATACAAAATATTTTATTTTAGTTTTAAAATTCGGTAAGCGGCAAAAACAAAATCAAAATACTTTGTCCGATTCAAAATATTTTATTTTAGTTTTAAAATTCGGTAAGCGGCAAAAACAAAATCAAAATACTTTGTCCGATTCAAAATATTTTATTTTAGTTTTAAAATTCGGTAAGCGGCAAAAACAAAATCAAAATACTTTGTCCGATTCAAAATATTTTATTTTAGTTTTAAAATTCGGTAAGCGGCAAAAACAAAATCAAAATACTTTGTCCGATTCAAAATATTTTATTTTAGTTTTAAAATTCGGTAAGCGGCAAAAACAAAATCAAAATACTTTATCCGATTCAAAATATTTTATTTTAGTTTTAAAATTCGGTAAGCGGCAAAAACAAAATCAAAATACTTTGTCCGATTCAAAATATTTTATTTTAGTTTTAAAATTCGGTAAGCGGCAAAACAAAATCAAAATACTTTGTCCGATTCAAAATATTTAATTTTAGTTTTAAAATTCGGTAAGCGGCAAAACAAAATCAAAATACTTTGTCCGATTCAAAATATTTAATATTAGTTTTAAAATTCGGTAAGCGGCAAAAACAAAATCAAAATACTTTGTCCGATTCAAAATATTTTATTTTAGTTTTAAAATTCGGTAAGCGGCAAAAACAAAATCAAAATACTTTGTCCGATTCAAAATATTTTATTTTAGTTTTAAAATTCGGTAAGCGGCAAAAACAAAATCAAAATACTTTGTCCGATTCAAAATATTTTATTTTAGTTTTAAAATTCGGTAAGCGGCAAAAACAAAATCAAAATACTTTGTCCGATTCAAAATATTTTATTTTAGTTTTAAAATTTGGTAAGCGGCAAAAACAAAATCAAAATACTTTGTCCGATTCAAAATATTTTATTTTAGTTTTAAAATTCGGTAAGCGGCAAAAACAAAATCAAAATACTTTGTCCGATACAAAATATTTAATATTAGTTTTAAAATTCGGTAAGCGGCAAAACAAAATCAAAATACTTTGTCCGATACAAAATATTTAATATTAGTTTTAAAATTCGGTAAGCGAGCGCCCCACATCCGCATGCATTCTCTACATCGAACCAGAAACATTCTAGGTCGGAAAACTACGAACCCCTACGTTCGAGGTAGAATACAACCAACTATACGAAATATCCCCAGCCAACACAGAGGACAAAACCACCACCCAAACCAACCACATATAGCTTCCCGGGTTTCCAACCCAGCCACTCTTGTGCGGTTTCTTCCGGGATATGGCCGAGGATTTCCGTTCTCGAACCAGTACTGTAGCCTTGTATAGCGAAGCCCCACGAGCGGGGCGTTGGAATGCCTCCTCGAACCAGTACAGCCTTGTATAGCGAAGCCCCACGAGCGGGGCGTTGGAATACGTCCTCGAACCAGTACAACCTTGTATAGCGAAGCCCCACGAGCGGGGCGTTGGAATACGTCCTCGAACCAGTACAGCCTTGTATAGCGAAGCCCCACGAGCGGGGCGTTGGAATACGTCCTCGAACCAGTACAGCCTTGTATAGCGAAGCCCCACGAGCGGGGCGTTGGAATACGTCCTCGAACCAGTACAGCCTTGTATAGCGAAGCCCCACGAGCGGGGCGTTGGAATACGTCCTCGAACCAGTACAACCTTGTATAGCGAAAGCCCCACGAGCGGGGCGTTGGAATACGTCCTCGAACCAGTACAGCCTTGTATAGCGAAGCCCCACGAGCGGGGCGTTGGAATACGTCCTCGAACCAGTACAGCCTTGTATAGCGAAGCCCCACGAGAGGGGCTGCAAAATATCTAGTCAAATTTTATTTGAATTTAACAAAATCAAAATACTTTGTCCGATTCAAAATATTTTATTTTAGTTTTAAAATTCGGTAAGCGGCAAAAACAAAATCAAAATACTTTGTCCGATTCAAAATATTTTATTTTAGTTTTAAAATTCGGTAAGCGGCAAAAACAAAATCAAAATACTTTGTCCGATTCAAAATATTTTATTTTAGTTTTAAAATTCGGTAAGCGGCAAAAACAAAATCAAAATACTTAATCCGATTCAAAATATTTTATTTTAGTTTTAAAATTCGGTAAGCGGCAAAAACAAAATCAAAATACTTTGTCCGAAAAATATTTTATTTTAGTTTTAAAATTCGGTAAGCGGCAAAAACAAAATCAAAATACTTTATCCGATTCAAAATATTTTATTTTAGTTTTAAAATTCGGTAAGCGGCAAAAACAAAATCAAAATACTTTGTCCGATTCAAAATATTTTATTTTAGTTTTAAAATTCGGTAAGCGGCAAAAACAAAATCAAAATACTTTGTCCGATTCAAAATATTTTATTTTAGTTTTAAAAATTCGGTAAGCGGCAAAAACAAAATCAAAATACTTTATCCGATTCAAAATATTTTATTTTAGTTTTAAAATTCGGTAAGCGGCAAAACAAAATCAAAATACTTTGTCCGATTCAAAATATTTTATTTTAGTTTTAAAATTCGGTAAGCGGCAAAAACAAAATCAAAATACTTTGTCCGATTCAAAATATTTTATTTTAGTTTTAAAATTCGGTAAGCGGCAAAAACAAAATCAAAATACTTTATCCGATTCAAAATATTTTATTTTAGTTTTAAAATTCGGTAAGCGGCAAAAACAAAATCAAAATACTTTGTCCGATTCAAAATATTTTATTTTAGTTTTAAAATTCGGTAAGCGGCAAAAACAAAATCAAAATACTTTGTCCGATACAAAATATTTAATATTAGTTTTAAAATTCGGTAAGCGGCAAAAACAAAATCAAAATACTTTGTCCGATTCAAAATATTTTATTTTAGTTTTAAAATTCGGTAAGCGGCAAAAACAAAATCAAAATACTTTGTCCGATTCAAAATATTTTATTTTAGTTTTAAAATTCGGTAAGCGGCAAAAACAAAATCAAAATACTTTGTCCGATTCAAAATATTTTATTTTAGTTTTAAAATTCGGTAAGCGGCAAAAACAAAATCAAAATACAGTGTCCGATTCAAAATATTTTATTTTAATTTTAAAATTCGGTAAGCGGCAAAAACAAAATCAAAATACAGTGTCCGATTCAAAATATTTTATTTTAGTTTTAAAATTCGGTAAGCGGCAAAAACAAAATCAAAATACTTTGTCCGATTCAAAATATTTTATTTCGAGATGTGTCCAACAATTTGTGCGGGCCCATCTTGGTCCAAACCAAATTCTACATACAGATAAATACTTTGTCCGATACAAAATATTTTATTTTAGTTTTAAAATTCGGAAAGCGGCAAAACAAAATCAAAATACTTTGTCCGATTCAAAATATTTTATTTTAGTTTTAAAATTCGGTAAGCGGCAAAAACAAAATCAAAATACTTTGTCCGATTCAAAATATTTTATTTTAGTTTTAAAATTCGGTAAGCGGCAAAAACAAAATCAAAATACAGTGTCCGATTCAAAATATTTTATTTTAGTTTTAAAATTCGGTAAGCGGCAAAAACAAAATCAAAATACTTTGCCGTATCAAAATATTTTATTTTAGTTTTAAAATTCGGTAAGCGGCAAAAACAAAATCAAAATACTTTGTCCGATTCAAAATATTTTATTTTAGTTTTAAAATTCGGTAAGCGGCAAAAACAAAATCAAAATACTTTATCCGATTCAAAATATTTTATTTTAGTTTTAAAATTCGGTAAGCGGCAAAAACAAAATCAAAATACTTTGTCCGATTCAAAATATTTTATTTTAGTTTTAAAATTCGGTAAGCGGCAAAAACAAAATCAAAATACTTTGTCCGATTCAAAATATTTTATTTTAGTTTTAAAATTCGGTAAGCGGCAAAAACAAAATCAAAATACTTTGTCCGATACAAAATATTTAATATTAGTTTTAAAATTCGGTAAGCGGCAAAAACAAAATCAAAATACTTTGTCCGATTCAAAATATTTTATTTTAGTTTTAAAATTCGGTAAGCGGCAAAAACAAAATCAAAATACTTTGTCCGATTCAAAATATTTTATTTTAGTTTTAAAATTCGGTAAGCGGCAAAAACAAAATCAAAATACTTTGTCCGATACAAAATATTTTATTTTAGTTTTAAAATTCGGTAAGCGGCAAAAACAAAATCAAAATACTTTGTCCGATTCAAAATATTTTATTTTAGTTTTAAAATTCGGTAAGCGGCAAAAACAAAATCAAAATACTTTGTCCGATTCAAAATATTTTATTTTAGTTTTAAAATTCGGTAAGCGGCAAAAACAAAATCAAAATACTTTGTCCGATTCAAAATATTTTATTTTAGTTTTAAAATTCGGTAAGCGGCAAAAACAAAATCAAAATACAGTGTCCGATTCAAAATATTTTATTTTAATTTTAAAATTCGGTAAGCGGCAAAAACAAAATCAAAATACAGTGTCCGATTCAAAATATTTTATTTTAATTTTAAAATTCGGTAAGCGGCAAAAACAAAATCAAAATACAGTGTCCGATTCAAAATATTTTATTTTAGTTTTAAAATTCGGTAAGCGGCAAAAACAAAATCAAAATACTTTGTCCGATTCAAAATATTTTATTTCGAGATTTCCAACAATTTGTGCGGGCCCATCTTGGTCCAAACCAAATTCTACATACAGATAAATACTTTGTCCGATACAAAATATTTTATTTTAGTTTTAAAATTCGGAAAGCGGCAAAACAAAATCAAAATACTTTGTCCGATTCAAAATATTTTATTTTAGTTTTAAAATTCGGTAAGCGGCAAAAACAAAATCAAAATACTTTGTCCGATTCAAAATATTTTATTTTAGTTTTAAAATTCGGTAAGCGGCAAAAACAAAATCAAAATACAGTGTCCGATTCAAAATATTTTATTTTAGTTTTAAAATTCGGTAAGCGGCAAAAACAAAATCAAAATACTTTGTCCGATTCAAAATATTTTATTTTAGTTTTAAAATTCGGTAAGCGGCAAAAACAAAATCAAAATACTTTGTCCGATTCAAAATATTTTATTTTAGTTTTAAAATTCGGTAAGCGGCAAAAACAAAATCAAAATACTTTATCCGATTCAAAATATTTTATTTTAGTTTTAAAATTCGGTAAGCGGCAAAAACAAAATCAAAATACTTTGTCCGATTCAAAATATTTTATTTTAGTTTTAAAATTCGGTAAGCGGCAAAAACAAAATCAAAATACTTTGTCCGATTCAAAATATTTTATTTTAGTTTTAAAATTCGGTAAGCGGCAAAAACAAAATCAAAATACTTTGTCCGATACAAAATATTTAATATTAGTTTTAAAATTCGGTAAGCGGCAAAAACAAAATCAAAATACTTTGTCCGATTCAAAATATTTTATTTTAGTTTTAAAATTCGGTAAGCGGCAAAAACAAAATCAAAATACTTTGTCCGATTCAAAATATTTTATTTTAGTTTTAAAATTCGGTAAGCGGCAAAAACAAAATCAAAATACTTTGTCCGATACAAAATATTTTATTTTAGTTTTAAAATTCGGTAAGCGGCAAAAACAAAATCAAAATACTTTGTCCGATTCAAAATATTTTATTTTAGTTTTAAAATTCGGTAAGCGGCAAAAACAAAATCAAAATACTTTGTCCGATTCAAAATATTTTATTTTAGTTTTAAAATTTGGTAAGCGGCAAAAACAAAATCAAAATACTTTGTCCGATTCAAAATATTTTATTTTAGTTTTAAAATTCGGTAAGCGGCAAAACAAAATCAAAATACTTTGTCCGATACAAAATATTTAATATTAGTTTTAAAATTCGGTAAGCGGCAAAAACAAAATCAAAATACTTTGTCCGATACAAAATATTTAATATTAGTTTTAAAATTCGGTAAGCGGCAAAAACACTACATCGCACCAGCAAACATTCTACATCGAAAAAACATTCCAACAACTACGACTCCCTGTTCGAGGTAGAATACAACCAACTATACGAAATATCCCCAGCCAACACAGAGGACAAAACCACCACCGAAACCAACCACATATAGCTTCCCGGGTTTCCAACCCAGCCACCCACGAGCGGTTTCTTCCGGATATGGCCGAGGATTTCCGTTCTCGAACCAGTACAGCCTTGTATAGCGAAGCCCCACGAGCGGGGCGTTGGAATGCGTCCTCGAACCAGTACAGCCTTGTATAGCCGCAGCCCGAACGACGACAGGGCGTTGGAATACGTCCTCGAACATTAACAACCTTGAAAGCGAAGCCCCACGAGCGGGGCGTTGGAATGCGTCCTCGAACCAGTACAGCCTTGTATAGCGAAGCCCCGCGAGCGGGGCGTTGGAATGCGTCCTCGAACCAGTACAGCCTTGTATAGCGAAGCCCCACGAGCGGGGCGTTGGAATCACGTCCTTGAACCAGTACAGCCTTGTATAGCGAAGCCCCACGAGCGGGGCGTTGGAATACGTCCTCGAACCAGTACAACCTTGTATAGCGAAGCCCCACGAGCGGGGCGTTGGAATACGTCCTCGAACCAGTACAGCCTTGTATAGCGAAGCCCCACGAGCGGGGCGTTGGAATACGTCCTCGAACCAGTACAGCCTTGTATAGCGAAGCCACGAGCGGGGCTGCAAAATATCTAGTCGAAAGTACATAATTGTAAAAGAAATCAGGAGTAACACTGTCTGATTCAAAATATTTTACATTTTATTTTAAAATTCGGTAACGGCAAAAACAAAATCAAAATACTTTGTCCGATTCAAAATATTTTATTTTAGTTTTAAAATTCGGTAAGCGGCAAAAACAAAATCAAAATACTTTGTCCGTATCAAAATATTTTATTTTAGTTTTAAAATTCGGTAATCGGCAAAAACAAAATCAAAATACTTTGTCCGATTCAAAATATTTTATTTTAGTTTTAAAATTCGGTAAGCGGCAAAAACAAAATCAAATTACTTTGTGTGATTCAAAATATTTTATTTTATTTTTTAAAATTCGGTAAGCGGCAAAAACAAAATCAAAATACTTTATCCGATTCAAAATATTTTATTTTAGTTTTAAAATTCGGTAAGCGGCAAAAACAAAATCAAAATACTTTGTCCGATTCAAAATATTTTATTTTAGTTTTAAAATTCGGAAAGCGGCAAAAACAAAATCAAAATACTTTGTCCGATTCAAAATATTTTATTTTAGTTTTAAAATTCGGTAAGCGGCAAAAACAAAATCAAAATACTTTATCCGATTCAAAATATTTTATTTTAGTTTTAAAATTCGGTAAGCGGCAAAAACAAAATCTAAATACTTTGTCCGATTCAAAATATTTTATTTTAGTTTTAAAATTGGGTAAGCGGCAAAAACAAAATCAAAATACTTTATCCGATTCAAAATATTTTATTTTAGTTTTAAAATTCGGTAAGCGGCAAAAACAAAATCTAAATACTTTATCCGATTCAAAATATTTTATTTTAGTTTTAAAATTCGGTAAGCGGCAAAAACAAAATCAAAATACTTTGTCCGATTCAAAATATTTTATTTTAGTTTTAAAATTCGGTAAGCGGCAAAAACAAAATCAAAATACTTTGTCCGATTCAAAATATTTAATTTTAGTTTTAAAATTCTGTAAGCGGCAAAAACAAAATCAAAATACTTTGTCCGATTCAAAATATTTTATTTTAGTTTTAAAATTTGGTAAGCGGCAAAAACAAAATCAAAATACTTTATCCGATTCAAAATATTTTATTTTAGTTTTGCACATCTGGGTGTTGGAATGTTTTGCGGAGATGCTCGTTTGGACAGTCCACATATTCGGCTAGATGGCTACCAATCGTCGCTTGCACTTCTCCAGCCTCGAAGTTCGAAACGATCTTGTTGTATATCTTGGTACGAGAAGTTCCTCCCCATTGGGTACTTTGGACCCATGTGCAGACATGGTTTCCAACACTATTGGTGTTGTCCAGAATTGTAGATTGGTCCTCGTTGCACATCGCATTGTATAGACCACCTTGCTCGCGGAACCCCATCTCCTTGCACAGATAGTCTACGAGAGTTTTGCGATCGAGGACTCCGGAGAAATCTTGTGTATAGTCGATAGAGTATATTCCATAGCCACCGGACAGTAGGTGTTTGTCGAAAAATGGAAGTATCGCTTGCAACTCCTCTATAGGAATTTCGGAGACATCTACTTTTGCCACGAATAGACCCGCTGGTTCTTCGCCTCCATAGAGTTCCATCCACTTTGTCTTGGCTGCACAGTCTGTGTTTTGTTCGATTCTTGCGACTGTTGTACGAATTGCACTACCGGCTGTAGTGTTGCCATTGTGGTATGCGATGGTGTGGAGAATGCTGGCATGGGTGCGATTGCTGCCATCGTTGGATTTTTGGTCTATTGCATTTCGCATCGCGAGTACGATGGCCAACAAGACTTTCTTCGCAACACCGATATCCCCAGCTGTACACAGAACTTGTCCCTTTGTTTCCACAATATCCTCCTTGCGAAGATAGCCAAAGACATAGATATCGTCTACAAACACTGGAAGACCGTATAGTGGACGTAGATGTGTTCGACCTTTGTGGTCGGCTAGGTAGTCGACGCGGGAGATGTCGGATAGAAGGTTGTTTTCGTATGCATTTTCGACCAAGAGATGGTGCGATATCGCCTTCTTGGCCCGAAATCCCATATTTGCGAATGTTGCTTGGATTGCCATCTTTCTCTACGCAAATATTTTCGTCTAGTGTAGAAAATATCTATATCTATTCGTCTGTCCTTTCTTCAAATAGAAGTTTTCGTCTAGTGTAGAAAATAGCTATATCTATTCGTCTGTCTTTTCTCCAAATAGAAGTTTTTGGTTGGCCGTGCAAAACAGGCTAGAATTGGAACATTTGTTTGGTCTTGGTCGAACTATTGGTTGGAGTGTCCATTGGCGTAGATCTTGTTTGGTACATCGACGAGGATCTTGGGTTTGGTTGGTATACTGGCGAGAGCCTGGCCTTGGTACTGGGGCCTTGGTTTTGGTGTGGGCTTTGGTGTTGGCCGGTATATTCGAGAGGACCTTGGTTTCTGGTTGGTGTGGGCAAGGGCTTTGGTCTTGGCTGGTATATCGACTGGGTTTTGGCTCGTGTATCGATTGCGGCCTTGGTTTTGGTTGGTATATCGACAAGGGCTTTGGTCTTGCTTGGTATATTGGCGAGGGCCTTGGTTTTCGATTTGTGGTCCATTTTGGTGCGATCTATGTGTAGAATTGGGGTCGATATGGATCGTGTTTCTTGGAAGAAAAAATAGCCGAAATGAAAATAGCGCTGACGAAAAATACGCGTTCATAAGGATCGGCAAAACCGAGTGCCTTTAAAAACAGTTGGTTGAGTCACAACGTAAGCTCCGTGCCGGAAGCCAAACGTTTTAATACTGTTTCCGGCCAAATCATTTATCATTGTCTGGCAGCTTGCTCCCCTGAAAACCGCCCATTATTTATAATATCCCTCGCCTTAAACGCTGCCGAAAAACTGTTTTAAACGCTGCCTGCGCTGGCTCCCTTGTTCTGGCTTCGGCTTTGGGAGGTGGTAAATGTCCCCAAAGCGCTTGGTAATGTCACAAATCGATCATTTTACTGGCTGTCTGCGCTGGCTCCCTGTTTTTAAAAACGGCCTGCACTGGCTCCCTGTTTTAAACGCTGCCGAAAAAACTGTTTTAAACGCTGCCTTTTTACCTACTACACAACCAGCTCGAGACTGAAGCAATTGAGGAAGAGGAGATTGAAGAGTTGTACGCCGGCTTTCGTTTACTCTACATTGACGACATTTGCCAGAATCATTGGATTTGCATCTTCTTTTCAGGCAGATTAAGTTTGATTTCCATTACAATAGGAGATTGCATCTTCTTGATCCTGCGTATTACACCAGAAGTATTTGCTCTGTATTTAAACAACTTATCGCATGAAAAATTATCTAGATATTTTCGACCTTTCTACGATTTGCGTATCCAGACATTTCCGTTGGATGAGATTCTAATGACTATAACATATTGGAGATCTTCTGGAATATCAAAGAGGGCGGACAGAGTTTTACGTGTGTATCAAATAACCAATGCTATTAGTAAAGCGGAAGCGCTCAACAAAAGTTCGTTGATAAATGAAGACGACGTCATTCAATTGTTCATGGAATATTCATTGGAGAATATGGCATCATTTTACAATGCCATATGCAAAGATTTTGGCATTCGCTGCAACACAGCCGACTGTTACCGTGCTGCATATCTTTACAATTGTCGTAAATATCCTGAAGTTTTGCATTCCTGTGAACGAATTCTCGAGGAGCCTGATCTTCGGAGTGATTTGAAGGAACTTGTATTTGCAAATGTAACTGCGATGTCACCTCTTGACACTTATTCCAAGTGACTACTGTATGCCATCAAAATCTACCCTTTTCGTGATTAACGTGGTGTATTCAATCTAACGAAGAAGGGAGAAACTCAGATTCATCGATTTGTTACCTTTGTTGCCCTTCTTTACACAAAAGCATGGACAAAGGCCTCACTTGCTGGCACTGCTGGCTCCAGGACAAGATCTGTCACTTTGGATTAATCTAGGAAAATATGAGTCGGTTGAGGCCGAGATCAGCGTTGCTGCCAGGAAGGCCCTAGAAACAACCAGTGGTACCTTTCAGATGAGGCTGTAGGTCTGGCACTGTTCTCAGACCAACTTCCAGTAACAGATAAGGTGAATATTGTTCACAGAGTAACTGCAAAGCCTGGTGAAAGGAAGGTGAGAGGTGATGCTGCGGTACTGAAGGAGGGGGCTTGCCTGGGTGATTTTGCAACCCAGTGAAAACTGACACTGCTGTCACACCTGAAGATTAGTGATTACTTTCTTACACTTCCACAAGAGAAATGGATCGAGAATGAGGATTACAAACAAGGTAGAGAGAGAATTCAGCAGTTGAGAGTGGTGAATGACACGGCTCAGAGGTGTGTGAAGTTGTTCGAGGAATTCAACCGACTCATCACCAATAATGAAGAAGAAAAGCAGTGTCTTCTCCAAGTGGTCGTGGCAAATAGGAATGCTATTTGCCTCACAACAACAAAGAAGGCTGTTGTTGACGCAGTGCTTGCAGTTTCTAGACTCTAAGACTGTAGCTGGTGTTGAAGTCATAAAACCGGAACAATCGACATTCATGGTCAGAACGATGTATTTTTTTACATTTTTGGACATTTCCAATTCTTCAAACCTACTGACATTTTACAGTTCAACCTGACTAACTGTTCTACTATCACATGTGTTGTCAAATTACAGTAATATTTGATTTATCATGAAATAAAATACATTCGTACGGGAATGTATGCTCGACACATTCATTTCCACAATTAGTGTCTTTTTATCGGTACAGGCAAAGTGACACAGTCCGTGAGCATGTCCTCCCTTGCTTCCCAATCATCAGTTACAGGCGTCAAGAGAGCGACGACCATTAATATCCTCGGCGTAACAATTTGTGAGAAACTGATAGTTACGGAACACGTTGGCAATATCCTCAGACCGTGTTTCTCATCCACGTACGCCCTGAACACTCTACGAGGGCGTGAAATGCCAACGCATGCCCTATATGAGGTAACGCATGCAACAACGATGGCGATACTGATGTACGCTTCTGTGGCCTGATGGGTGGTCCCTGAGTGGAGGAGATAGTGATTGACTGGAACGCTTCATTCATCGATTTAGGCGAGCAGTTTTTCTGCCGCGCGAGGCTGCGACAGTTGAAGGCTTGGCCAATCGAGTGCACGACGCGTTGTTCAAGGTCACGATAAGCGATCCCAAACACGTTCTACGTCGATTGTGTCATGGAAAGCCGATGCAATCTGCGACTCAGGCTCCATCCCTTTGCCCTGCCTGCCAAGGATAGCAAGCACATTTTAACATGTCAGCGGTATAAAAACATCTACTATGTCCTCTCTAGAGCATTGACAAATCTCGCTCTCGACATTATAAACCAATCCAATTAGCCCTGTTAGAAATATACCTAATGTGCTCTAATAGTTTTGTCACTAACGCCATAACTTTATAATTATGCGTTGTTGTTACTTGAGTTTTGACAGCTAGTTATAGTAAATGGAAAAAAAGCAATACAATTCAACACACACCTTTTCCTGCATATTGCAACGAGCATGAATGACTTATATGGCGCTTTCGAATAGCAGCAGCAACAACATCAACAACAGAAAAAGCAAAAAAGTCAATGATAAAAATAATAATCATTATTATAGCTTAACTCCTGTTAATACTTGTTATTACATCACGTAACGCTGTATTGCGTACCGTAGCTTGTCAGTTTCAATTAATAAACGAATATTATTATTATTATTATTATTATTATTATTATTATTATTATTATTATTATTATTATTATTATTATTATTATTATTATTATGTAAGCAATTCGCCATAGCAAATCAGCAAAATTGACATGCAGGATTCTAAATGGCTTAAAATTCATTGAAAATTTACTCTTCCAGGCAAAAATTGCTTTAGTCGCAGTTTGTACTTGTAATCGCAATCGTCAATCGAATCTAGAGATTTCTTCAGCTCCCACAAAAGCTAAGTCACGGGAACCAGCTTTTTCATGCTCAGTCAGGACATAAACACTGAGACCTAGGCCTTTATAAGCAACATCTATATTCAGAGGGTCTAGAACTCTAGATCCAAAGAGTCAGGCAGGCGGCTGCGATGTTTAGTTGTTGGGTGGTGTTTAGAATGGAAGCGGCGAGAGTGGCTAGTAGAAGAGGAGGTTTGAGGATTAGATTTAATTTTGTGAAAATGCAGTGTTTTAAGTTTTGAGTGAGAGGTCTCTGGAGTTATGTCAAGAGGTGAGGTTTTAGTGAGTTCGTTGGAAGCAACTGATATTTGTCGTAAGTCTTGCAGGAGTTTATTCCCGAGAGGCAGAACCAGTGGCGTAACCAGAGCTTCTAAAAAATTACGCAGATTCCATACTCTCTGACGGGAGAGGTCTGGGAAGGGGGCTGTAAGGAACTTTTTATTTGGGGGGTTTTTGTAATGGTGCTTTTAACCTTTTTTGGTTAAAAGAAATAACATTGAAATCATTTCTTTGGGAAATTATATTATTTCAAAATTTAAATTATATTATTTTGGTTTTTAAAATTCACTCAGCTGAAAAGTCCTCGAGCCCAACGTAGACTAAAGCAGACAGACTCAAAAATGAACTGCAATCAACTAAAGCATTGAATTTTTTTAATTTGTACAAAGTATAGGCCTACATGTACAGTAGTTGTCAGTTTTCTATGTTACAGTAATACAAAATTTAAACTAACAGACTAACTGTGACAAATTCTTGGACTGTTGCTAGTGTCGTCAGTGCTTTATCGCTGTGTTCGATTGGCCAACTATAGGCCCATACTTGCAAATGGTTTCAGGATGATTTAATGCATGGGGAAAACTTTGGGGCAGTTGGTACATATTGCCAACTACGGTTTGAAACACTTGTCACAAAAAGCAGACTGAGACCATGACTTTTGGTATGGGTTTCTATCTTGGGGGGGAAAAATTATTTGTGAACACCCCTTGCAATCCTATTGCAATTTACCAAGCCCAAAAAACCCATACAAAGATAATTAATAAAACAAAAAATAAAACCGAATTCCCTTTCCAGCCCCTAGAGTCGGAGGGGCCCAAAAGGAAAGCGGGACAAAAAAAAGAATTATTACAGCAGAAATTAGTTTACTGGGGGGAAATCGCGGGGATTTCAAGCCCTGGAAAATTAGAAAAGAAGGGTTTGAAAAAAACCTAACAAAGTTGTTCAACGAAGACCCGAGGGGACAAGAAATGCCCAGGGGCAAACCCCAAAAACCCCACTGCATGCAAGATTCAAGGAAAGAAAACAAAAGAAGGAAACCAGGGATGCCCTCATAAAAATGAGGATTATAAAATCAGTTTGGGGGGACACTAAGGGAAACAAGGGATTTGACAAAATCCGGGGGAAAAGATCATTCCCCCCCATCCCCGGGGAAAAAAGGCCCCCCTGAATTTTTTAATTTTTATGATGTTTTATTTTTTATTTTTTAAAGTTTTTATTTTTGGGGGGTGGTGGTGGTGGGGGTGGGAGGTTGGTGGTGGGAAGATGATGATGATAAATATTAAAAAATTTTTTTATTGATGATGATGAGGGATGATGAGATGATGAGATGATGATGATGATGAGTTTATGTAAATTTGATGATGATGATGATGATGATAATGTTTCAAATGAAGTAGGTTTCCTGACAATTTCAATATATGTACAAACATAATTATCAAACAATAAAATAGAAAAAAAATTACAACCAAATCTGAATAGGTCACTTACGAGGTATTTCCCCATTAATTTTGATGATTTCTGGGGAAAAGGGAAAATTCCCCTTTATTTTCCCCCCCTTTCCCCCTTCTCTCTTCCTCCCTACCCCCCTTTTCGCCCCTCCTTCCCCCACCCCCCATCCCCTTTCGCTCTCCCCCTTCCCCAACCCGCCCTCTTTCCCCCCTCCCCTCCATTTTTTTCCTCCCTACCCTCCATTTCGCACCCCTTCCCTTTCCCCCCCCTCCATTTCTATCTCTTCCTCCCTACCCCCCCCTTGCTCTCTTTCCTCCCTTTTTCCCCCATTTCGCTCTTCCCCCCCCTCCATTCGCCCCTTTCCCCCCTAACCCCCCATTTCGCCTCTTTCCCCCCTACCCCCCTTTTCCCTTTCCCCCCTTTTCCCCCATTTCGCTCTTCTTCCCTTTCCCCCATTCGCCCTTCCTCCTTCCCCCCATTTCGCTCTTCCTCCCTACCTTCCCCCTTTCCCTTCCTCCCCTTTTTCCTTTCCTTCCCGTCTTCGAGTCCGACCTCAGATTGCTGCCTTTGACGATTGTCGCAATAGTTTCCTTAGTGGCGTCACGGGGTTGGGAAGAAAGATGTAAATTGTAATTTTACCACATCCTCCTTTTTGTTACCGCCATCAACTTTTGATAAGCAGAACGATATCTGTTCTGTGATACTGATGGCTGCCCCCTCATATCAAAATAGTGAAAACCCGCCCCAAAAACATTCTGCGACCTTTCTTTTCTTTAAAATTTCCACACAGGGGGTCAGCTCTTTTTTAATCAACGGGCTTGTTTTCTGGGATTGTTTTGGGAAAAGAGGGCATTAATTAGATGATTTTTAAAATACTGTCGGTCTGTGATAGAAATTTCAGAAACGAAATTTTCATGAGTTAGCGTCCGCGAAGGAAAAAAGTTTGCCGACCTCACAATAACAAAGGGCTGCACAAAAGAAATTAACCAATAAGAGTAATCTAAAAAATAAGTTAAACTAAACGGTTTGTAGTTTTTGAGAGCTGCTAAAATCTTTAAAGCCAAATTGCGTAATTGCGTAATGCTAGATACGCGCCTGCGCAGAACAGCTATGGCTATGGACCAATTTGCAAATTTTAGCAATGAAGTGACGGAAGTGTTAGAATGGATGAAGAGCGTTTAAAATTGCCTGCAAGATAGGCGAAAAAGACTGTCTTTACAATGGAACAGAAAAATTAATCACTTCTATAATTATTATTATTTTTAGTAGTATTATTATAAACACAAATTTATTTTTTCATAAAGCCAACAAACTTATGTACAGACTGATTAAAAGTAACTGTTTTCTTTTTAATAAGTTCCCTACAAAAAAGAATAAAAAATGCAATGTGGACAAACATGAGTACGTGAAAATGTGCTTCGACCATGTAGCGCTATAATTATATTAGTGCAGGGGTGGACCACACAAGAATTTGAGAGAGAAATAGATTTAAGACAGAGGCAGTCAGTCAGACACATTGATATACAGACACAGACAGAAGCAGAGGGAAGGGCAGACAGAGATACAGAACAAAAACCAAAAAAGCAGACAGACAGGCAGAGATTTAAATTAGGGGAAAGGGGATTTGTGTGGTTTTGCTTTTAAAGATTTTTTTCCCTCAAAAAGGGGGGCAAATGAGGGGAAGTTATGTGACGGGCTCATAGCCGGTAAAAACACGGCAAATTTAGCTTTGTCTTAGAGGCAATCCATTAATTATGTCAAAAAATTGGGGATGGGATTTTGGAAAAGTTTGACAATTATTGACAGGATGGAAGAGTGTTCAATATAAATTGACATCAACGATGCATCAAATTAACACTTCAACAAATGTTTGCAGTTTTAAAAAATCCAAGTCATTCATAGAAAATTAATTAGGCCAAATGCTTGACCAGTTAGTTGTTTTTCTAACCCAACACACAGAGAGACTCTTCAGACTGGTAGTTTAAAATTAAATAATAATTCGGCTAAAAGCTTTCGAGTTCGCATACGAATCCGATATGTTCTAGGATATTATCACTTACTCCTCAACGCAAAAGGATTCGGCCAATGCTAGTGGCTGTCAAAAGACTGAGAGAGCTTATGGCAATTAAAGCTGAAACAAAAATGCTGACATCATAAGCACTGATTGACTAGACGAGGATGATGTGGACTTGTTTCGTATTACAGTTCTATGATGGCAATGACCAATCATTTGCTATGCCCATTATCACAATAGAGGAACATTTTGCTTCTTCATTGGAAGATGATCTCAGCTAGACAAACTGGCATTTATAAATATATAGACTAGTCCTTCAATATTATAACTTTAATAATGTAAATTTTTCGACAATTTCAAATTAGTCTAGCATTTCAGCTAGATCAAAGAAATGGGTTTTTGGGTGGAATATTTTATAATTTTTGGTGAGTTCGTACGATGGATCATATGTTGCAGTAATTAATCTTTCAACAACGACTGCGGTGTGTGATGTCTATGCTCGTACACCGGCTGCTCCAGTCCAAGAAGAAGGATGGCGACGTTGGTCATCATTTTTATGTTAATCAGCAACTAACCAAAGTTCAACAACAGCAAAGTCACATGGTAGGGCACATGGTCTTTGATGACATTGACACGTCTCCAACAACCGACGATTTTAGGTCAAATAATTATGATTATTTTTCGGTTTAGACGCCAACTTATGCGTTTGGTCGACTGGAACTGACGAAAGGGATTGGGGGAGGTTTAAAGGGTCCGACTTCCCTGAGCCGATAAGAGAATGTACCGTAATATTTTTTTCAAAATATTAAAACCCAATCTACCTGAGGGGGAAATTCCCGGGGGTGAGGGGCGGAAAGGGGAACTTAATTATAGACTTAAAACCGTCACTCTAGTCATCGAAAATTGCATGCCATTACTGCATTATACTCCGGCTCAAGACATATAACAGAACCTTGGCTGCATATTTGGTGAGTTTGTAGTTGAACTGTTTCACCAGGCTGCCTAAGTGCCTATGGTTATAAAACTTAGGCTATTCTTAAATTGCTGGGGATTGCCAACAGTTTCAATGTGATATATGCAATATGACATGTATTTTTGACCAAGAGGAGAGTTGCTAACTTTCGATGTAGTCTATTCTTATACGTCACCAAGTCGAGCCGGTGGAATCGACGTATATGTCGAGAAATTTAATAGAATTTCTTCTACTATGTCTGGACATTCAAGGTAATATACGATAATAAGTTTGAATATACAGTCTTCCAAACATCTACTTCATTTTTAGATATTACCGGTGATAAATCTCTACGCGGACAAAACTTCGGTACCCCTTTTTCCCGGAAAGTTAAGTTTTGTAAATCTCTTGGTCTGCGTTTATTCTCTTGGGCCTGAGACCCGACTGACCAGATTTTTCACATATGGTAACTCTCTTGGGGCAATTTAAAACCCCCGCCTGGGGTTTTCTTTTCTTTCATTAAGGGGAGTGGTTCTTAACCTTTTTAAGGGAGCCGAACCCCAAGAGAAATCCATGACCACTCAAACCCAACCCCTTTTAAACTTGAACAATAATTTTTTTAAATAATGGGAACAAATGGAAAAAAAAATTGTTTTACAATATTAATACATTCCCAAAACATGAACTACTAACAGTTAACTAATTTATTAAATAAAAAATCGAAAAAAAAAAAAATAAAAAAAGAAAAAAATTTTACTCAACTCACTGACCCTGAATTTGAATATATTTCAGAGGACCTTTTCCCAACCCCCTGGCTCCCGAACCCCGGGGGGCCCCGGTTTAAAATGGTTAAGAAAAAACTTGGGCCCCGACCCGTATCTGAAATGGGCTAATAACGATTCCAGCAAAACAGCATCTGGGTTTTCAAGAAAAACACGGTTGCAGTCTTATACGTTTTTATGTAGACTTTGGCATCGGTCCCCGCCATTCTTTGAACAGTTTACCATCTTGAAGAGAGCGTCAGTAGCGCCAATGTAGCCGCCGATAGCTGACCGTTTTGGGTTTTCCTTATCCAACGACAGTAACATTTAATCTCAACAGTCTATACTTTGTAAAATGTGAGCGTTTGACAGCATTATTAAAAGGCACACTTACTGGGATAAATTCTTCAAGGTCAGCTTTGGAAGTGTGGAATTGACCGGTGGTTCTGTTTTTTGTTTGCCAATCAATCAGGTCGATTAATCATTTGCAGCAAAGTGAAGTTCTGAAATCTTAGAGAAATAAATCGAAAGAAATATATGACACGATAACTAACTACACTAAAAGCAACAAGTTCTTACTATTACGTTTAAGTTTTAGAAATTTTTGCTTTTTTTCCCCCCCCAAAATAATTATACGTCTCTTCCAGTGGGTGCCTGTTCAGCACAATTTAAATGAGACGAAAGCATAGTAACCCCTTTTCAGTTGTATTTGGATAGCGCCTTATATTTTTGCTGGTAAAGTATAAATGGTTGTCTTTTAATTCAGAGGATTTTTTTGCATTCATCGTTGGTACCAGCCCCTTTGCATCCTAAGCTGTATAGGTGGTTTTATTCTATGCAATTTCGCGTTATGTATAGAAACCAATTGCATCGCTTGTTTTTGACACTTAATTTCTCCATCTTACTTCTTTACTTCAGTGCTGTCCTTTCTGGAAAACACCAGTTTTCTTTTGTGTTTGAAGTATTGGGAATTGTTCTTTGTTTGATAACAACCAACTTTTATACCTTTGTCGTTGAGGCTTTCGTTGTCGTAGATTTACCAATGATTTGAATGCGTATTCACCAGTCGACGTTGTTTCGAATCCCAGACGTTGTTTCGAATCCCAGACGTTGTTTCGAATCCCAGACGTTGTTTCGAATCCCAGACGTTGTTTCGAATCCCAGACGTTGTTTCGAATCCCAGACGTTGTTTCGAATCCCAGACGTTGTTTCGAATTCCACCGCTGCTGCCACCAAATATGTCACCAACTCTTCTGTCCTTTCTTAGTTGTGACCTAACTCAAAACTTTCCTTATCTCTACGTATAATTGCTCAACGTCTTCTAACTGTTTACGAAGTAAATTGACACAGTTCTTTGAATGTATTTCTTTTAAACCACAGTTAATATTCAAACACAGTTCTTCATTAAACACAACGCGACTGTAACTTCTACATAACACAACTCTCTACTTCATTAAAACAACAACTACACTGTATTGTTCAAATTCACTGTCATCAGCAGTTTCTAAGTTTGGCGCGCTAACTGCACGTGTAGAGAATCTATCGTCAGCCAAAGTTTAGGCTACTTTAGGCCAAGCGCCCACGAGCCGACAGCGCAACTAAGGCCTAAGACTAAAACGCTTAACAATCGATACACATTATATATATATATATATATATCAACCTAAGGAACACCTGTGCTCATTATATATGCAAAACATTAGTTCACAAACAGAATTAATAATTTTCCGGTCAAATAAGTAGAAAACGAGTTGGAAAATGATTGACCTACCGATGATTGACAGCTGTAGACTGTACTGTGACAAATCGTCCGTAGAAAAGGTGACTTCGTATCTGTTGGTCGAGTGGAAAGGTTCGTTGATGTTGCCCATGATGTTAATCATAGATATCTCTTCAGCCTGGGTCTTCATCCAGAGAACGGGGCTGTCGAAGAGATTGAAATTCTGGGCCTGGAAGCTGCAGTCTAGAACCGCCCTCTCGTCAACGTTCAACAGGATCGTCTGCCCACGTGACAACATCGTCAGCTGCAATCCTGTCGCAACAATTTCCGGTTTAGTTTTCTATTTTTAGTCGTCATCCGATTACAACTTCCGGTTTATTATTATTATTATTATTATTATTATTATTATTATTATTATTATTATTATTATTATTATTATTATTATTATTAAGAGTATTTATATAGCGCCTCTTCAAGGTAATCTACTCAGAAGCGCTCCCAGTCCAACCACGGCTAAATAATACAGTCTTAAGGTTTACGAAGAACGTAGTGGTGTGGCCCCTATAGGCACTAGGCGGAGTGCAACAGGGAGCCCATTCCAGGTCCTAGAGCCAGCGACAGAAAAAGAGCGCCGCTGCTTTATGGTAGTCCGCGAGCGAGGGACTAAGGGTTCAGCTGGATTAGCTGATCGGAGAGCAGATCGCCGCTGGACACCAGAGGTGGAGCAGCGGCCTATTTTTAGTTGTCATCCGATAACAACTTCCGGTTTAGTTCTATTTTAGCCGTCATCCGATTACAACTTCCGGTTTAGTCCTATTTTTAGTTGTCATCCGATTACAACTTCCGGTTTAGTTCCATTTTTAGTTATCATCCGATTACAACTTTCGGATTAATAGTAACTCATAAACCCCAAATAAAGCGCTACTATTAAGCTAAGCGTAGGGCACCACTTTATTCATGAGCGCAATGTCGTGTCAGAGAGGTTTCCAGAGATGTCGAGTGAGGATCCAAGTCCGGTTGCCAGAGAGACCAGACAGAGGAGGTAGAGGAGCTGATAAGGAGAGTTTCTTCGAAGACGGAGAATCGAATGGATTTGGGTAGGAATCCTTGAAGAGGTGCACGTGTCTTCAATTTGGAGCGAACAGCGTGTGAGGTTATAAGTAGAGAAGCCCAAGGAAGACAACTGATGCAGAAAGTTACATTTTTAACTGTAATCCGATTATGCGCTGGCGCTATCGAGATTTTATTCGTTATCGTGTGATCAGACCGAGAAAATAAATCAAATATGTCATACTTGATTTATTAAATTAGATTTCTGGTTGATATGGTAACTGAATGGTTTGAACGCTCGTCTTGTAAAACTAAGTGTGCGAGTTCGAGCCTATTTGAGACGATTAGTGTGTATACACTTCTCAGTGCCATCGGTTGATGCTGTAGTCAATAGATGGTGACGCTAATTAAATCCAGAATTAATTAAGGTCGGATGGCTTTTGTGTTAGATCTTGGATTAGAATAAGATTAGATTACAGATTCTGTCAAATCGGATCAGATTAGGTAAGCTCAGAATACAGAAGCTTAGTTTAGATTAAGCCAGATTGTATTGGACGACATAAGATTAGATCAGGTAAGATTTGGCCAAAGAACAGTGGACTGACTCAGTCTTCAAGACATCGACACAAATGCCACAGCTTATTAGCAGAAAACAGGATAATTTACATCGACGGTGTCTGACTTTACCAGATAGTTCAACGGTGGAATTATCTTTATATGCTACATGTACTTGGAAACACGTGACAACCTATAGGCTAAATCTAGACGTTTTTTCTGCAGTGGCCGTATGACCTCGACCTATAGCTAATTCTTAAGTGAATTGATAAAGTGAAATTCTTCAACACCTCTGTATACCCATTTGGATGGGTGCCAGTGCCAAGTCATTTGTGCTCCCCGTGTCCGGAACGTGCTACATATTAGGACCGCGAAGCTAAAAATCAGGGTCATATATTATTTGCACTTCATTCAGATATAGACGAGGAAAGGTTCCCGTATTTACAGAATGGGTTTCCCAATAACCTATGACACGAACCCCGGAACCGTTGGTCTTTAGTTTTTATCTCTCCCAAGATATAAGCACTTAAAAGCCATTCTCATTAATTGTGTGTGTGTGTGTGTCTGTGTTTTTGTGTATGTGTGTGCGTGTGTGTGTCTGTGTGTGTGTGATGGTGTATGTGTAATGGTAATAATTTGTATAGCGCCATCGTCAGGTTGAGGGTGCCTATATATGATTGTAGTATGTATGTATGAGCACTTGTTATAGCGCCCCTACCATGCAGATTGCCCATTCAGAGGCGCTCCCGACTACAGCGCGGACACTGAATCGGAGTTTCACACCGAAGCGCATGAGCAATTGCGAGTGAAGGACTTGCCCAGGGTCCCTATACGCGGCGGCTTGAGGTGGATTCGAACCCGCAACCCTCCGGCTGCAAGGCACCGAACATAGCCCTACACCACCGCGCCCCACAGTGATGAGTGGTATGGTGTCTGTTTTCTCGATTAATCTTTCTAGAACGGGCGCTATACAAATTCTTTACATATACATGTATACAATTATTTAACTCTATTGAGAATATACATAATATTGCAAACGCAGACATTCGCCTGTGATAATAACATTGAACACTGCAAGCGAGCGTTAGGTTCCATTACCAGATCCATCCATTAGTGGATAATATAGCTTTGTGCATAGTATATAAACAGGATTATCTCTGCATTATCTTGCTCTCTTTTGGGGCTTTCCTATATCTCTTCCAGCGGAACACGATGATCAGAGAGGCCTACATAGGTACATATATATCTCGTATACAGTTGTACACGACGTATATATGTGTATGTATGCGTATAGTTATGTATACAATTGTATTCATAGCCTCACATGTATGATGTATATATCAATATGTTCGCATATAAATTTGTCTGACTATAGCTCAGCCTCGAGTGTTTATAACTATATGGGGGGGGGGGGGGGATAAACCGAACTGATACGAAGGTGTGGCCTCTGGGACAGTAATTTCCAAACACTCAGCCAATAGACATATATAGCTGCTGTGTGTGTATACTGGCCTCAAACGGCAGAATCTACTAAGTCCTGTATACAATCTTCGCATAGGTTTATCATGAATGGGGCAGGCTATTGGTTAGAGCGTTTGGGTTGTAGCGGGAAGATTACGGTTCGAGCCTTCCATGAGACGGTCAGCATGTAGGGACTAATTGAGGAAGGCCATCGATCACGGCAGCTAAGCACCTCAGATTCACAATGACTGATTCTGTGTAGGCCTATACGTTAAAAATGCAGTAGAATGAATGGCTAAATAAGTATACAAGTCTTCTCATGTAGGCCTATATGCGTTGGAGACAGACAGAGAGACTGACAGACAGACAGACAGACAGACAGACTGACAGAGAGACTGACAGAGAGACAGAGACTGACAGACAGACTGACAAAGAGAAATAGTGAAAGACCACGAGATAACAGACAGACAGACAAACAGAGAGACATACAGACAGAGAGAGAGACAGATAGACAGAGAGAGACAGTGTTAAAGACCATGAGATAAATAGACAGACATACAAAGGCAGGCAGATATACAAAGATGCACACAGAGACAGACAACCAGACGAACCAAAAAACAGATTCACTGGTAAATTAACAGACAGAGACAGACAGAGAGAGGCGGGCAGACTTACAGACAGACAGATGCACAGAGAGACAGAGAGATGGAGACAGGCAGAAAACTAGCCATGGAAGAACGTCAGTATATAGTCTGACGTCGTTGTCACTCCACTGCAGCCAATGTTCCGTTAAATGACCTGTCAATAACGACGATGACGTCATACGGGCACCTGTCAAATGCCTTTACACGCCCATCACAAGACAACTGACACAAGCCATGCGTGACCCGCGCTGCACCATCGCTTTATATATGGACACGTCTATCACATAGATACAGTAAGCCTACAACTCCGCCACTGATCGTACTCTGTCAGTGCCAGTCCCAAGCATGGATAAAGGAGGAGGGCGACGCTGATGATCTTTGTTATCACATAGTGTCGTTAAACTGAAACTATAGCGGTAAGCCTACAAATGTACCAGTTGCATACTTTATATATATATATATATATATATATATATATATGTATATATATATATATATATATATTATATACCCCATACACAGGCATAACATTGTGTTCTCTCTGACCTACACATATTAGAATATGTATTCAGACCCAAAGAATTGCGAAGGACCATCATAATGTACACATCAAGCGTTTAACAACCCATAATTTATATATTTATATTTGTTTATTTATGATTATCCATGCACTCCAGCCCATTCGATAGGTACCCGAAGAGCGCTATATAAATTCTGACGCATATGCATACGTACTCTTATATAGCCATATTATATACTAAATATATAGGCCTATATAAATATTATATACGTCTATATATAGTCACATTACAAAGAAATACAGATCTTTGCATGTATTTGTATATATGAATATAGACTTTAAATATATACATTCATATATATATACATATACAATACATGCATGCAAATATATATATATATATATATATATATATGTAAAGTGATACATGTAGCGGCGCATCCTCGACTAGACAGCAACTGTCAGCTTCACTTGACGCATGCGCGGAATAAAACGCGGGAAACATTAGACGGAGGTCAAAGGTTGAACCGCGGACGGTGCCTCCATCTGTCGACATGCACGTAATCGAGACGTTTGCAACAATATTCCCCGACTGACTGACGCACTTACTGACGAGTTCATCGCGTGCAACTTGAGATGGGTGCGTTTTTGCCCTGCACGCGGTTTCAGACGGTTGCGAATTGAATCCCGTGTATATCTTGTTGCCCAAGTTTTGTAGTCATACCCAAGCTCTGACACCTCTGAGGATGGGTTGACCCTAAGAAGTCAGGGTCAGGGGTTACCGAAGGTCATCACGCATGCCTATCGGTTAAGTCGACGTCTCAGATGATTTTCGATGGCCTGGTCGTATGGAGCAAGTGGTCACTGTGGTCACTTTGGTCTCTTGTGGTCACTTGATCTGGAGTGTGATGTGAGGGAAGGTATACCTCGCTAATTAAATCAACTTCAATTTACAAAGGTCAAGTTTCGAAGGTCATGTTACGAAGGATTTTATCACAGCAGGACTGAACATCCGACTGTCTGCCTGTCTGACCCTTGGATTTGAATTGGAAATGATTCTGACCCTCTACCTGCCTATCGGTTTTGCTTTGACTGAGCGCCTGTGAATAAGTTGGTTCACGCGACTTCGACCTTAAGGGCGCTTTAGAAATCTAGAAACTCATGGATGCAATGTATACAAGGCAAGAGTGTTGCAGAGCTCATTCTAAATTCCTTCTTTCTATCTGTCTTTTAATACATGCACACATACATACATACACATACATACACATACATACACATACATAAACATACACACGTGCATGCATACATACATACATAAATACATACATAAATACATTCATAATATACATATATGCATAACTGCATATATGCATACATACACGCACACACTTTCACATATACACACATACATTCATACATACATACATCCATACATGCATAAATACATACATATATGCATACATGCACACATGCATGCATACACACTTTCATGCATGAATACATACATATACATATACGTGCATACATACATCGTGATACACGAATGATTGTCGTTATATTATAAACACAATAGAAGACTATAGAACAATAGGTGCGTTGATTGCAGCAGCAGCATCATCATCCACCGTAGGCTGCAGTAGACGCTCCTAAATCGTCGACATCAACGGGCCATCACCGGACATTGATGTAGCGCCTCTATAGCACCTGCACCTCCCATGAGGACAGTCGTCGTCGTTTCCACTCCCTCTCGACCCAGACAGACATCGTAGACGTCGTGACACGTTCGTCTAGCCATTCGTCTGAGTTTATAAATAGCATAACATGTTGTATATACGCATGCACAATGTGAGGGTTCGAACCTCTCCTCAACCCCCCTGATATACGGTTAATGTGTAGGGACCTTGCGCAAGTCCTTCCGCAGGCACATCTGTTCAACGCCCATCGATTGATGCTGAGTCTTTGTGCAGTGACGCTTATTAAATGCGTAGTAATAATAATGATGATAATGATGATAGCGATACTACTACTGCTACTACTACTGCTACTGCTACTGCTGCTGCTACTACTACTACTACTACTACTACTACTACTACTACTACTACTACTACTACTACTACTAATAATAATAATAATAATAATAATAATAAGAAGAATAATAAAAATAATAATAATAATAATAATTATCATAAATAATAATGATACAGCTATAAGAAAGTCACCCGACTTTGCGGAAAGGATGGGAAAAGACCTGATGGACTAATTCTCTCATTCCATCATTCCAGAGTCGCTCGTACCTATTCGAAGACCCTCTGCACTCGACACCTGTTTTAGGTACCTCGTCTATGCTGTATCGTCTGATTTTTTTAGTTATCTCTCTCCTGGACGTTCCGTGGGTCTATGTAGTCATATGTCTATTTGGGTATGAGGTGTGTGTTTGTGTGTGTGTGTATGTGTGTGTGTGTGTGCGCGCGCATGTGTGTGTGTGTATTTTCAGTCTCTCCTCAATATATTCGCAAGCCTGCAGCGGGTATGGATGGTCGTTGGCAGCAGAGGTAATAATTATTCGTCTGACAAAGCCACTAATGCAATATTAATTAGGACGATTGGAAATAATCTGCGTTCAACTGGACCAGAAAGAAGAAGACCTCTGCTTCCGCCTTTGGTCGTTCATTGGGATGAGTTCCTTATCTTTATTATTCTGAGATGAATTTCTTTTTATGTCGGCGCTAGTTCGGCAAAATGTCCCAACCTCTGTTGCCATAATCGTCGTCAAATGGCTGACGTCAGGAACGGATTTATGATGATGATGATGATGATGATGATGACGACGACGACGACTTTGGGGCGTTTTAAAAACGCGTTTGCTTGTATAGACTGTTTGGCGAGCTATGGTCCTGGATTACCAAGGTCATGTGTACATGTAGATGTTCAGGTCAGCGTCGGCCTCAGCCTATTGTTGCGCTCTGCGGCCCATGGAGATATGTAGATAAGGCCCAACCTTTTCTCTTTTCTCTTCTACCTCCTCACATCTAGGTTACGCAACTCGTGTCACGTCACGAAATTGGTAAGTAAGTAAACGTGCGTTATTTCGACTCCACTAAGTGCTGTGCAGCATGAGTAATTCTTACGGTATTTATAGAGCGCCACTCAAATAATCATAGGTTGTGTCTGCGCTTGCCTAAGTGTTGTTAGATGTCTTTAAGAACGAAACTATCATCAGCGAGCAAAACAGAATGGATTAGTTACTTCCTGGGATCTTAATGTCCACTCATTTTGGAGGGCTATGAACTGGGCCCCGTTTGTGCAGTGGGGCGTACCACCGCTTTTATTCCCGATAAAAAATTATTTAATAACATTATCCGGCATAAATGATTAGACCTTGCGCCTATAGATGGTCTACGTTAAGGCTATCAGTTATGCAGGCCTCCATAGACCAGAAGGACCTCTCATATATATAGTGTGTTTTCGGTCTCCATCCTTCTATCCATTCATCCGTCCATCCATTTACAGTATCTATCAATGCATTCCTTCATCCATTCGTTCATCCATCCATTCATAATCCTTGCCTCCAATTTCAATCTCCCTCTCCATTTACCTGTCTCCGTACCTCCATCCTTAATTTCCGTCACACTTACCCCATCCCACCTGTTTCTGCCATGGCTGTCCGTCTCCCCTTCCTCCTCCTCATGACCCTCTCAATCCGTCATTTCGTCCTTCCATCCACCGTCTGCTGTCCCGCCTTTCTCTCCCTCCGTCCGTCCGTCTGTCTGTCCGTCTATTCCATATACGCCTTCTGTTTGTCTGACTATGCGTCTGTCCTGTCCGTCCGTGTGTGTATGCCTGCGTGTGTGTGTATGTGTATTTGTGTGTTTGTGTGCATGGGTGTGTATGTGCGTGTGTGTGCACGTTTATACCTACGTAGAGGGTTCATGCGTGCGTGTGTGTGTGTGTATGTGTATTTGTGTGCATGGGTGTGTATGTGCATGTGTGTGTATGTGTGTATGTGCGTATATGTATTTATGTGATTAGGTATATATATATATATATATATATATATATATGTGTGTATATATATGTATATATATATATATATAGGTGTGTGTTTATATAGGTGTGTGTGTGTACGTGTATGTGTATATACATGTATATCGCTTGACGTTCTTTCGTTAGACTCGGACTCGATTCGCATGACCGTCGGATTCCTATGCATTGTCGGTCGCCCCACCAATAACCCCCACCCCCAAGAAAACTCCCCACACCAAATCCCGCTCCCTTAAACCAACGGCCACTAATTTACACTTTATCCAGAAAGCCACCACCGCATTCACAATGATGCTTGCTGCTTTCCCCTGCGTCCCCCGTTCGCCCCCTACCTTCCCCCGTCCATCCGTTCACCCTCAGACTCCCTAAGGACCCCCAAGGGGGCGGTGCATTCGCTGAGGCTCCGTGACGGCTCCTCGTAGGCAGAGCAGGACGATCGCCAAAGCTCTTCGTGCAGCCACCGCCAGAGAGCGCTTTATCCATTGCACGGTGCGATTGACCGACACTTCGACTACAAAGAGGACGATTGCACACCGTCCAATAACATGAACCACCAATGCATTCATACAGTAGTATGTACATTAGGGATCCTGAGTGGCCGAGTGGGTTGGTAGCCCGCTTGTCACGCCGGCGGCCCGGGTTCGTTTACCGGTCGGTCGGTTTATCAGAGATTAATTTCTCAGATCTTTACTGCGGGTGGCTCGGTCGCAATATAAACGTGGAGTACAATACAATACAATACAATACAACACAATACAACTGGGGCGCGGTGGTTTAGGGGTATGTTCGGTGCCTTGCAGCTGGAGGGTTGCGGGTTCGAATCCACCTCAAAGCCGCCGCGTAGGGACCCTGGGCAAGTCCTTCACTCGCAAACTCCGATTCAGCGTTCGCGCAGTAGTCGGGAGCGCCTCTGAATGGGAAATCTGGTAGGGGCGCTATAACAAGTGTTCAAATACAATATGTATGTGCGTATGTATGTGTGCATGTATAGCGTATGCATGTATGTTTGTATGCATTTATGTTCGCATGTGTGTATGCATATAAGTTTGTATTCTTGTGTGTCTATGCATGTATTGTATGCAGATATAATATAAGTATGGAAGCTAAGTATGCGTGCGCGCTCAAAATGATTTATATAGCGCCATTTTAAACTACTCCAAGGCAAATTTTATAAACATGCATGCATGAAGTCTACGCATTCTGTGAGATCTGCACATGGATAATTTAATTATATCACTTAGCCTACTTAGGTAACCCATCGCCTTTGAGTGGTTCTGAGGGCGCCATATAAATACTTTGAAACATATATAGTAACACGTACATATGCACATATGTACATACATACATGCATACTTAGCTTCCGGTCAGTCACGGCATACATACATGCATGCATACATACATACATACACACATACATTCAGTGCTTTTTTTCTAGAAAAAAAGGTTCCGGAACTCAACAAATTCAGAACAATCATAGGGGCATATTTTATGCTAATATTTCTGTTTCATATATATCAGTATCAATAAACAATGGAAGCACTTTACATTAAATTAAAGTATCTAAATAATTTTATATAATTTTTTATTAAAAATTTTAATTAAATAAATTATTTTTTAATGGCTGAAAAAAGGTCCCGGAACGCCGTTCCGGACCGCTCCGGCTGAAAAAAGCACTGCATACATTCATATACATGCATACCAACAGACAAACATAAATACGTACATAGGCCTACATAATAATTATGATACATGTATACATGTATACACAGTCATAGTGGTTAAGTTGTTGGATTCAAACCAATTATAAGCTTAGATGCTGCTAAACCGTTGGCTCCAGTTGTTTGTGCTGCCATGGAACCAACTCATAAAAATCGTTGAGAACCGTATACTAGAAGTTGTCCCTTATAACAGACGTCAACGACCTTTGATGGCATATAAGCTGTCGTTAAACAGTTGGCGTTTAATTGCATGATTCGCTTGTGGTATCGTTGAACTGAAGACGAGAAGATAAAAACATTGAACGTATATATATATATATATATATATATATATATATATATATATATATATATATATATATATATATATAGACTCAGAAACCTCTTATACAACCTCTTGTATACGTGATGCAAGGTGTACGGCAAATTGCAGCCACAAGAGGTTGTTTAAGACAATTCACTATTACTTCAGCGAAGAAGGAAGAGCAGTCCCTTACTAAGCCAGTCCCTAGAAGCAGCAATGGGTGTGAAGTACTAGCGAACATAGGCGTAGACTCTGCCGGGGCAGCCGGGGCACGTGCCCCCCCCCAATAATTGAGATGGTGGGGCATTGCCCCACCAATAAATCCAGAGGAGAATTTCTTAAAATATTAAAAACTTCGTCAGAAACAGAGACAAAGAACTTAAATACTATCAGAAATCCCATAATGAAAAACCAAGATTTATTTATATCTTCAATGTTTTCAAGTCGTCAAGGCTTCAATATGAAACAAATTTACATGTAAGCAAACAGCAACCATTTCAGACTGAAACTGTTCTCGTTCTCGTCTCTACGCTGGATAACATCTTCTCGTCTATTGACAATGGAAATTCCTGCCTCTCACTATGCCTTGACCTCAGTGCAGCCTCGACACCATAAACCACCAGCTACTGCTTTCAAGACTCACCAAAAGGTTCTGTGTCCCCTGGGACTGCCTTGAACTGGTTAGCTTCTTACGTAGATGACCGTATCAGCAGGTTGGCATCGGAACCGCAGCACCGCTCGATCTTAGCCCGCTGTTTACACTGCTGGAATGCCACAGGGGTCTGCCCTCGGTCCTTTTATTATTTAGATGCTCTACTTTCCAATCAGTCGTACAGCTAATCACTTTGGAATCCAATTACAACAGTAATCGGATGATACTCAGCTCCATCTTGCTCTGTCACACACCGATCAGCCTGGTAAACAGAAAAATTTGCATGGCTCTGTTTCAATGGTTTGACCATAAACCCAGACAAATCTGAAGCAATTCTGTTCGGTTCGCGCCAACGACTGCGTTCTCTTCGTAATTCAAATTCACTTCCTTCCTTCAAAAAGCGGCTCACAACTCACCATTTCCCCTTCGATTTCAAGCACTTGGATATTATAACTGCATCTTCTCCTAGCGGTTGACGAATGACGATCAGCGTCGTAGATTCACATTTCCGGAAATTTAATAATAATAATAATATTTATTTATTTTCTACAATAAAAATAATAATAATAATAATACATTAATGTAATACCGGAAGCGCTTATGATGCGACCAGTTTTCGCGTTCTGATTGTCCAGACCCCATACCCCACCAATATTTTGGACAAGTTTACGCCAGTGCTAGCGAATTCAATTTTCTTAGCTCCTTGGCACTTACAATTATTTATGACATGCAGCGTACTTATTATAGATGAGTTGTCTATAAAATAGGAGGAGCAAGAGGAGCCGAATAAACAAATATCTTCCTCGGCGGGGATTTGAACCCCAGATCTCTTTCCTTCCGTCAGTCCGCCCTTCCGTTCGTCTATGTGCATGTGTGTGTGTGTGTGTGTGTGTGTGTGTGTGTGTGTGTGTGTGTGTGTGTGTGTGTGTGTGTGTGCTTGTGTGTGTGTGTGTGTGTGTGTGTGTGTGTATGTGTGTGTGACACTGTGTGTGCATGTGTATGTGACTATATATAAACGACCTGAATATCTCTTCTGAGTCGTTTTCGTGAAGGGGCGCTATATAAATGTTCGATATGAATATTGTCTTTGGTCTTAACGCTGTCGCCTTCGTCCGAACAGATGGCCATCATGGGGCGAGCGAATGATCAAGGGACTATGTGGAGCTAATAGGGTCATTTGGCCCCATCTCAACTTCATCAGGGCCAAACTCTCCCAAATGGCCCCGCCTATATATGGAACTTTACCGTAATTCGTCAACTCAGTCGTACAACCATCAATGCGGGTACGTCAAATCCGCATCATGTCCTCTGCAATCCCTATCCATGCCCTACGGGTGAAACTCCAATCCCCATCGAGGTCCCGACCCCGTGCAGTTTTCCCGCAGCAGACCTGCCAGACCCATGAGCCGGAGTCGGACAACTTCCTTTGCGTGCCAGATCTAATCCGGACGGGTGTTACGGAAAGAGTATCGATAAATTAAAGATCCGCTTGCGTCTCATTTACAGTCCGAATGTAGGCGGAATTTATGGGCGTGGATTGTTCTTCGGAAGGCGAAGGGATTTGCCACGGATATGATTTACGTCCACTTCAAATTCAGAACTACTTTCGGAACTACTTTTTCGGCGTGAGTGGGGACTCGTCAGGGATCGAGGTGCCGCCAACGGAATCCGCAGTTGAAGCAGAACGAAGAACTTCTGTAACGCCATCAGTGTCTACCGCTTAAGTCCAACTGGATAAGTCTAGGCGCTGTTGGCTTACGCTCATGTCTTGTAAACCACACTTTTGGTCATGTCTGTTAAGAGCAGAAGCTATGGTTGGTGGATCTGCGACGGCTTTATAGCGTTGCTGGTGCATATACGTATCTAAGTATTATGTATGTATGCATTTAATATTGTAAGTATGTATGTATGTATTTATGTATGTATGCATGCAAATATACATATATTTTTATGTATGTGCAAGAACGTGCATTGCGTGTATGTATGTATTCATATAGGCATAGGCATACAAGTATGTGTGTAAGGGGATTAGTGGAGAGCCGGCCCGCAGGATATTTCTGCCAGCCCGTCGACGATATATTTCTGGCCCACGGAGCCTTGCCTAAAGACTACATACTTTGATAATAAAAGTTCAAATTTGTCATTTTTAAGGATTAATGAGTTTTATGTGGTGTTCGTGACTTATAATGAAAATCAAAATTAAGAATTTTCAGCCTAATTTGACTGCTTTTATGCTTACATATGCACCATTTAAGATTTAGTTTTGCAAATATTTTATGGGGACGGGCTCACCCAGCTCCCTCCCAGATCCCTGCCCCAATTTTGCTCATGCCTTTGGCACCCTGGCTCGCCACTTGCTGGAAAAATATTACCACTGATCCGCCGTTAAAAACGTTTGACACCCGTGTGCTAAGGAGACTGCAATACAGCCTGTCACCCGTCGGTAGGTTGTCAGTTGCCCTACGACCGTCGGGTAAGGGCAATCCTCTCGCACGGTAGGGAGAGACCTCCCATGTGCACCCGAACGCAATCAGCAGTTGTATACGAAGACACAAGGTGTTTATTCACACATACAGCAAAGCAGACAAAAAACTCCCCGTATCAGTTGACTTTTGCAACCTCGTTTAGTCAGGTGATTGAATTAATCTCTTCTTATAATACCTAAAGAGACCGGAATAGGTCGACTGGTTAACCCAATTAGGAACACCTTGTTTGGACTTGAAGCGGTTAGAAGGTAAAAGCAATACGCTTGGACAAGCCTACAGGTAGGCCTAAATGTATTTAGCTCAGGTCTGCCTTTACTCATCTCTACCTCTGTGTGTGTCTGTCCGTCTGTCCGTCTGTGACTCACTTACTCTCTATCTGTGTCTGTCTTGCTGGCGCTCTCTGTCTGTCTCTGTCTGTATGTCTGTCTCTGTCTGTCTATCTCTATCTCTGTCTGTCTGCCTCTGTCTCTATCTGTCTGTCTCTGTCTCTCATTCCTGTGTCATAAACACCACCACATATGCGTGTGTATGTATGTACGTATGTATGCTCGTAACTATGGTCATTTAAGAGATTTGTTTTCTTCTGGTCTGTCAGCAACTGTTCGCTTGGACGAATCGAATCGATATCTTCACAGAAACGAACTCCATCCTGTCCAGAAACTGTGTAGAAGACCGTATATGTATAAATGTATGTATGTATATGTGAATCGGGAATCGGAAAAAAGGAGGCCAAATATCCGGAATCGGAAATCGGAAAATTAATACCACTCGGTCTAACTCTACTTATTATCCTTTAATTAGTGCGTAGACAGACAGACAGACCGACAGACAGGTGGTTTGATATGTAGATCGGTAGATAGACAGAGAGAAAGACAGGTGGTTAGATAGATAGATAGATAGATAGATAGATAGATAGATAGATGGATAGATGGATAGATGGATAGATGGATAGATGGATAGATGGATAGATGGATAGATAGACAGATAGACAGACAGACAGACAGACAGACGGATAGATAGATAGATATGCTTACATACACACATACAGACAGACAGACAGACAGACGGATAGATAGATAGATATGCTTACATACACACATACAGACAGACAGACAGACAGACGGATAGATAGATAGATATGCTTACATACACACAGACAGACAGGCATACATGTATACATACATACATATAGGGTCTATACATAATTCACATTCACTTTGCATATACACATACAAACAGCGGCTTGTCCTGGACAATCCCATTTCCCAGTTTGCTTCGGTTTCCAATTTCCTTGGTTTCTGCTTCTGCTTTTTCTTACCGTAATTATCTTTTTTGCGTTTAAAACAGCTGAAGGTATTTTTAGCAAATGGAACAATGTCAAAACAGCCACCGTTGTTAGTCAACATTTTTTTAAAAGCCTAGAAAGTCCCTCGAAAAAAACACAGAATAACATGGACAGGTGTTATTTTAAGGAATGCATGGAAATTAGTTGAAATTAGTAATGAGATCTGCCATACAAATTAAATTGCCAGAAATAGCACACATGAATGAGGCAAAAATATATTACTAAGAAATTACGAATTATAAAACATAAGCAGTTCAAGAACTACGAAAAATGACGTCATCCATAGAATTTTTACTATCGGCTGTTTATCGCCAACATAGATTGTGTTTATAAATGTAATCAAATGCTGCGCGGACGAGTAGCCTAATTAGTTTGTTATGTGCAAAGTATGGAGTGCTTATTTTGTGAAATTGCCTAAAATAAATTAACCAATGTTTTTGAAATTGCCGAAAATTTGCGTTTTTTAACACGCATAAACATTCATAAAAACCCATAGATTTTGGACCAGAGAACATAGAAACATAAATATTAATGAAAAAACATAGCGCTGGCAACACTAAACACAACACTGAAAACAACACAGCGAAGCAATGGCGAAAGGGGAAACTACGACCGAAGAGCATTGATCACAAGAGGCTAAAGCCGCCAGTCCGCAATTAACGAGTGACGACGGAATGACGGAAGCTCTCAGCAGCTCTTGTATTTCGCATCTCAAGAGGTCGTCGTCGGTTTTATGTGGATCGTCCTCCTGAATTAGATCGACGGGGAACGGGACTCCGCCGAAAACAGAAGACGGCGAAGAAGACACCGGACCTGATTATTTATTAAGAAAGATACTTAAGACTGAAGAAGACGCGCCTCCGATTCTCCGCCGCCGCCGTCGCCGCCATTTTGAAACGACGACTACGTATAGATGTAAATACGTCTGCGGGGATTCGTCTAACCAATGTTGTTTGACGAGACCGTTCGTTAATAATAGATTGGGATTTCTTCGGTGACAGCGAAGTCAGAAGCCCCGCTCGGGAATTGGCGAAAAAGGACGCTGAATGTACTTTCGGAAGTCTTCGGGACTAGAGACGAAGAAAGTTTCTGCACCACTGAAAGTCTGAAACGAGCGACTTGAAGACGCCGGCGAAATACAGTGGGACGAGGCTTATACGCTTAATATGCTGGAGAGTGGTGGCCTAATTAAGAGGATGCTTCTCGCTTTGTTGATATAGTACTCTATACAACTGGAGTTGATTTATGTAGGTTCCAGGCAATCCATAGATGTCGCTGCCATGAAATAAGACGTTCCATCAAAACAACTGTTGCATCCATGGCGTATACATTTACGACTAAGTTGGGATTGCCTTCCAATGGTACAAAACAAATCTCCATTTAATAACTTATATATATATACATATGATATAATATATATATATACGTACATATATATATATATCAAATATATAATAATTATATATATTATATAAATATATATTGTATATTATATATACACATACATACATACAAATATCATGATGTGTGTATGTGTATATTTGCACGCACTATATATAGCGCCTCTGATTGGTTTGCACAGCGAGAGGCGCTATATAAATTGATAGATACAATACAGTACAATATAATTTGGCAGCTATATCGCTATACCTAAATGTGCTAGAAGGTCTTCACTCAATATGTGTGGAACCTTTGGGCCTTTAAGAGATTCTCAAATTGAGCTATAGAAATGCTCAGATTAATTAGTTAATTAATCAATTAATTAATATTTGCATGTACAGCATGCAAAAGTTAATGTGGCCTAAATAGTACGACTTCACTCCATACACTGAGGGCCTCTTTTGAATGGGGCTTCACATCATTGTCTTTATATATATATATATTTAAATATAATAATAATAATAATAATAATAATAATAATAATAATAATAATAATAATAATAATAATAATAATAATAATAATAATAATAATATCTTTTCTTTAATTAAGCGCCTGACAAACGCACTGCGCTGTACATTTACATGTTATGCAATTGAAACAATAATATTATAACTACTAACAGAACAGACAGCCTGCAATACACGGCGCTAATAGCAGCCTACAAAGCATGTCCGCCCTACGGAACTCGAACTCGGTACCTCTCGCTCTCTACGCCAGTGTGTTATTCAATGCGCTATCGGTCCCCATAAATATATATATATATATATTTAACAGTAATGTTGATGTCAGATCACTAGTTCTTTACTTACTTCCTGCCCGCAAGGTGGTGTTTGTTACGCTGCGTGACGTCACGCAATCGGTTATTTTTATCGAAACTAGTGTCTGGTTGAATACACGTTGGTATCAACGTCTACAACCAGTCTACTAAGTCGTAAATCATCAAGTCATTGGGTAATTTCTTAGCTACTGACTCCGTGGACTACACTTGCGTGGCAGAGCGAAGGAATCTGCAGACTGGTATGAACGGAACAGAACTCCCTAAGATAGACTGGGGCACAACCTGCAAGACAATTACGCATAAACACGTAGCTCAGGCTAGTGTTGACAAGCCGAGGCGAAAACCGAAGTTCATTCATTCATTCATACTTACAACATACTGCATGTAAGTTAACGTGGCCTAAAGAGTGTCTCTTGGTTCCAGACACCAATTTTTAAATTTCCATTTGAACGCCAAGTCATTTTAAGCCACCACTTGAGTTGACACCATTTGAGGTCCCCATTTGAATGGGTGACACGTAATCTGAGGTCCCAATGTTAATGGTGCCACTCCATTTATGCATCCATTTGAGGTTCCGATTTTAAGGGTGGCACGTCATTTGAGGTCCACATTTGAATGGTTGCCACCTTATTTGAGGTTCCAATTTAAGTGGTTGTCACGGTATTTAAGGCTCCCATTTGAAAGGGTGGCACATCATTTGGGGTTCTCATTTGAATGTTTGCCACGTCGTCTGAGGTTCCCATTTGAAATGGTGTTACGTCGTTTAAGGTCTCCATTTGAATAGACGCCACGCAAGTAAGAACCGTCCAA
Source organism: Aporrectodea caliginosa (assembly GCA_020284085.1). Classification (NCBI taxonomy): domain Eukaryota; kingdom Metazoa; phylum Annelida; class Clitellata; order Crassiclitellata; family Lumbricidae; genus Aporrectodea; species Aporrectodea caliginosa. Next base: position 1,048,920 of record JACEVL010000018.1, on the reverse strand, counting down.
GTCGAGATATAAATCCTGTGAAATACAATTAGGACTGAGATTCGGTCGGCCATCCTCCTTTTGTGTACAGGCGTGAGGTGAACGACTTAAAGATGCGTCTGCGGAGACATCCATTACGAGTAAAACATGCACCAAATGGAACTCCCATGAAGAACAAACAAACCCGTTCAACGTCTGCTCCGAGCATGCTCCGAGTACACTCCGAGTATATAAATGAGTGCGAGTTGCAGTAGTAGTAGTTTCAGTTTAACGACACTGTGTGATAACAAAGATCATTAGCGTCGCCCTCCTTCTTTATCCAGGCTTGGGACTGGCACTGACAGAGTACGATCAGTGGCGGAGTTAGTGCGAGTTGTGGTCGGATGCTTCGAGAATGTTACGAGTATCCCCCGAGCATAATCTAAGAATATAAGTAAGTGAATAACAAAGAATGATTTAATGCATGAAAGAACGTTTGGATCAATGAACGATTTTGTGGTTAGATGCTCCGAGCATGCGCCGAATGTACTCCGAAATCCGAATATATGAATGAACGAATGAACAAACGAGTGAATGAATTAACGAACGAATTTCTGTTCCTGATCGGATGCCCCGAGCATTCTCCGAGTATTCTCCGAGCATACTCGGACCTGCTCCGAGCAACTGATGGAACATGCCTACATATTTCGTTCAGCGTTTACAAAGCTTGAAAAGGCCAATCAGGGATATTTGCCGGGGCTTTTAGCCGGAAATGTTCCGGATAGCATTGGCCGAATGAGAAATGTGTTTGCCGCTCAGTCCAGCGTTAGGTGTTATAATCCCGCTGCCTCTCGATGCAAATTGATATATTGAGAATTGTTAACACGTGAACGATGAGAGTGTACTAAAAGTGGCTGGGAAACCAATGCAGGTCGACGATAAAGTGTTAAGGCTTTTTAGGAAAGGTTGTCCAATAATAGGCCATGGCTTTTTTCGTGTATATATATGGGCTTCGGCCTCTAGACTAAGTAATAATGTTGAATACGAAATGAATGACCTTAACTGACCTTAACGTATCTTACTTGACCTGACCTCATTTGACCTTTCACCTTACGCTACCTTACATTACCTGATCAAGCCTTTTCTTACTTCACCTCATCCTACTTTTCATTAATTCATTCATTCCGATAATTTATATAGCGCCCCTTCAAGGAACATATACTTAAGGCGCTCCCAGCCCAGCCACGGCTAAACAGAGAAGATTTGAGAAGGCGAGGCATCAAGCGCAGCTCAAGTGGGAGCCCATTCCACGTTGATGGCCCAACAATCGAGAAAGCAACATCGATGCGGGCGCACCGTGCCTTTTCATGTATTGGACCTTCGCACTGGAACAGCCTTCCATTAACAATTCGTAACATTGCACCGCAGGCAGCTCAGGAAACATTTTCGAAACTTCTTAAGTCGCATCTGTTTAGATCTGTTGGGTAGTCACGTTTAGCGCCTTCGTGAGTTTCTTGTAAGGCGCTATATAAATGGCCATATACATACATACAAAGCTCGGCGCTGCTTGAGACATAAACGGCAAGAAGACAAGAAGCTCTCCCTTGGCAGAGGAACGCAGAGCCCGACGGAGGGGGGGCTAGGTCAGAAACAGGACGACAGAGATCAGAAAGGTATGATGGAGCACATGAAGCCAGCAAGTATGTGCAAGTATATACGTATGTGTATATGTGTGTCTGATTTATGTATGCACATGTATGTATGTATGTAGGTAGGTAGGTAGGTATGTATGTATGTAAGTATGTATACATGTATGCATATATGTATCAGACCACTTAATATAGCGCATTTACCTTATCTTACAGTCACACACAGAAGAATTAGGACCTTAAATTCAAGGTTTTCTTTTACAGTAAATTCAAGTAATCTCACAGCTTGAGAAGTACAAGTACAACACAAATAGGCCTATACCCAACATTACATTACCTCACAGTAATAAATAAATAACGACACTGAAACGTCCGAACATCTCAGATTTCGTTTCGAAACAGTTTTTGTTGGAGGCTGTTTCATCAAAATTTGTTTCTTATACTTGAATCTCTTTCTCTTATGAGCAATTTTCGTTTCTGCTTGCCATGGTTGTTTATCAATTAAGTCTGTTAATGACTGCTATTATATTCTCCTCTAAAATACTTTGTCCTATTGCAAACAACATGCACAACGTAAACTGCAGGCCTATTAATCTGCATAATGGACAGGTTTGTTGTAAAACTAAGCACTAGTAGCACTAGCGCCAGTTCTGAAGAAAAATCAAATTTCCCTGTCAAAGTCGTCGCTGGACCCAGTAGATCTGCTTCGGGCACGATCACTGATATCGTCAATTTTTACAAGGACGACCTAGACGTCGGTCGGTTAAGACTGCATCGTGGCATGTTTCTTGACATTGCTAGACAACGCAATGCAACACCAGCTTCATTTCATGATGCTTTAAGTATCTTTCGTGAATCAGGACAAGACAAGATTAAACTGTCAGAACTCTAAGCAAAACTATATAGCTGAGCTCTTCTGCTTAGCACTGACAGGTCCTGTCACAACGTGCACAGCTGAGCGGTCATTCTCAGCCCTTAATTCGTAGACTGAAAACTTATCTCAGGTCTACCCTAACACAGGAACGACTTAACCACATTACTATCCTACATGTTCACAAAAGCCTGTGTGCAGGACTGAACTTAGTAGATACAATTGCTAACGATTTTATCGAACGCTGCAATATTAGGCGCAATACATTTCATATGTAATAAACTAATAAATACACTCCACTACAGTGTCTTCTTCACAAGCAACAATGAACTATGCATTACATGTATACTATTTGCCATCATTGTTTTTTTCATAGCTTTTAATACCCTGCATAGTAGACCAATAATATTAAGTAATTCACTAAACAGTAACAATCTGTTAACTGTATACAATAAATTTGCAAATGTCCTATATATGACAGGCTACATACACAAATTTCGGAGCATGTAAGCAATGATGTTGCATGGACAACTCTCTCAGTTACCGTCACGTGAGTTTCAAGTACTTTCTCTAACCACGTAACCCTCGATAATAAAGCAATATTATTTTCTTTCTCCGAAAATGCGCTAAACCTCACCTACGGCAACGTAGAACATAAAAGATTGTCCCGGGGTAGAACCTATGCACCCATGCAGAGACAAAAGTAAAAGTCGGCGCCTATATGATACCATACTATATTCTGAGAGAGGCGCTATATAAATCTTTAGATACAATACAATACAATACAATACAAAATGATACAATACAATGCAACTGTATTTGATATTTCCTTCTTTCCAGAGTTCAGAATTGTACACACACGACTATAATACAAAGGTAGCGCCTTCGTGAGTTTCTTGTAAGGCGCTATATAAATGGCCATATACATACATACATACATACATCGATGGCGCTGAGGACTTGCTCAGGGTCCCTACACAGTGACCGCCTGAGTGGAGGATCGAACCCATACTCTCCGAGTTACAGGTCGAGCGCTCTATCCATGCGGCTACCTGGATAATTGACCCTTCGCTAGAGCTACTGATGATCAGCCAACAAACCACTGCTCGTACTGTGGAAGTGCCAGTCCGAAGCCTGGATAAAGGAGGAGGACGACGCTAATGATTTTTGTTATCACACAGTGTCGTTAAACTGAAACTACTACCCTATGAGTTAGTCTTAACCACTGAGAGCGCACGATGTTTGTTCCATTACTACTACCCACAAATCGCACCCTATTGCTTTCCTGTAATTCTGTATGTTAAAAAATTACCACATTACCACATAATGACATCCTATGTTTTGTGTTGGAAGTATTATGGAATACCCAGTATAATGAGCTAACTTTGCAACTGCACTGATCTTTGAGCTGTTTCCGATGAATGTAAATTATGCATAAAATTGGTTAAACATGTGTATTAATTACTGTAAAATTGAAATTTGTCTATGGATAATCGTTAAAAAGGTCACCTAAATGAGGATGATGATAATATGACTGTAGTAACCATGTTTTTGTCATGCATAGTGCACTGAACCTGTTATCAACTATAGGGATGATAGTGCTTATTGCTGGGTCTTTGATAACATTAATAGGAGTCTTGGTGCTGAAGTTTTCTTACTGAAGTTTATTGCTGGTGGTATCTCTATTAATACTGTTACTGTTATCGCTATGTTTGTTATTATTACGCTATCATTATTATTATTATTATTATTATTATTATTATTATTATTATTATTATTATTATTATTATTATTATTATCATCATCATCATCAAAATATTATTATTTTTATTATTATTATATTATTCTCGCTACTATAATTAGGATTAATGATTGTTTCAAGAACTGAACTATTTGCTCATGTTAACTCAGAAATGTGAAGACTGTAACACAGAAATAGGCGCCTAACTCTGTATAAGCGTTAGCTTTTGTAGGGCTCCTTTTGTACTTGACTGAGATTATGTTTGCTTTGATGTGATGAGTGGTACAATAAAGAAGAAGAATCATTACAGAATCATTACCTATATCGTTGACCTACGAAACATAGCCTCTGACTTACCTCTGTCGATTGGGATGGTCAGGAAGAAGATGAGGTACTGGACAAAGTCTGGACGCGCATCCATGACGACGAATGATGGTAGACACGAAGAACGTAACAGGGTCAGTCTCAGGCACACAAACAGCAGAAGCAGCAACTGAGGAGGCAGACGACCAAAGTGATGGCGAACATCGAAGCGACAGGTCACATATATAGTGGCATCAGCAGCAGCATCAGCAGCAGCAGCAGCAGTCAACGGAGTCGGATTCAGAAGCTGAGTGTGATGAGGAGCAGGTGCCAAGCGGTGCATGTATAGTGATGTGGAATGATTCTTTTACCGGTAAAAATCCGCATTATATTTGGACCCAAGGTTTATAAAACATTGAACCCAGGTCAACGACAGAGTTTAAAACCAGTCCGTGTTCCTCGATCTCTTCAATTGTATTGTATTGTATCTGTATATTTATATAGCGCCTCTCTCAGTGCACACCAATCAATATTCGAGACGAACATCGGATTGCTTTTCTCTGGCTATATTTAACATTGGAAGTGTACTTGTTGAAAGAGATTTCTCAGTAAATGGACCTAAATTTTTTTAATTCTCTCTATTATTAGGTTTTACCCGAGGTCATCCGAGGGAGATTATGATGACTCGGGTGATACAAAAATTGTCCGGAGACAGAAAAAAATGAGCATCTGGAACGGTTACGTCTCCTCCAATTCAAGCATAACGAAGGTACTGCGAAACGCGACGGCGTTGTTATTATTATTATTATTATTATTATTATTATTATTATTATTATTATTATTATTATTATTATTATTATTATTACTGTTATTGTTGTTGTTGATGTTGTTGCTATTATTATTATTATTATTATTATTATTATTCTTATTATTATTATTATTATTGTTATTATTATTATTTCTATTATTATTATTACTATTATTATTATTATTATTATCATCATCATCATCATTATTATTATATGCATAAATGTATACTTACAAAAACTCACCCACATTCATATTAAATTACCCACGTAGGCTACACATACATACATATACCCTCATCATCGCACACATAATTATATATACATAAAGGCACGTTAATTAATCATTTAATTCGTTCATTCACTCGTGCATACACACACATGAATACATTATACACACATGACTACATACATGTAGTAAACGGACAGCCTCTAAACGTACACTTAGCGGGTAGAGGGTACGGTTAATGGAGGATAAAGGAGGGAAACGTATTGGGGTGAGACGATGGCGAATCGATATTTAATGACTGGGCGGGTGTGATTTGTACCCAGGAGGCAAAGACAGAGAGAGAGACGAAAGCCTAGAAACCGGAAGAAGGACGATCCGGGAAAACAACGACATTACTCACTCGTTTATAGGTGGCGCTAGCGGACTCGCTAATATCGCGCCAAGAAATGACATACCAGCATCATCATCATCATCAGCCCCATCAGCAGCAGAGGAGGAAGAAGAAGAAGACGACGATGGGGATGGTGATGGAAAATAAGGATGCGGGAATTGCTAATTACCGAGCGTCAGTAACAGCAAATGGTGGTGCTGAGCCAGAGGCAACGTGAAGATGATGCAGAACAAAAGGCTTCTCTTGTTTCTCACTTACATATCTATTATAATAGTATTATGCACATAATATGAAATCATAGAGAGACACACACACACACACACACACACACACATACACACACACACACACACAACACACACACACACACACACACACACACGCACGCACGCACACACACACACACACACATTTCTTTCTTACTTTATACAACGTATCCAATGCATAGGCCCTGTGTGTGTGTGTGTGTGTGTGTGTGTGTGTGTGTGTGTGTAGGTGTGTGTAGGTGTGTGTAGGTGTGTGTAGGTGTGTGTGTGGGTGTAGGCGAGTGTGTGTCTATGTGTGTGTAGGTGTGTGTGTGTGTAGGTGTGTGTGTAGGTGTGTGTGTAGGTGTGTGTTCGTATGCGTGTAAGTAAGTAAGTAAGTATATCCTTTATTGAAAACCAACTGCTAACCGCATTTTGGTGTACATAGATCATCAAATATAAAAAATTAAGTATAAAGCATCCGTGTGACAAATGTTTTACGAGATAGAGAGTTTGCCTTAGGTATTATTCTATTGTGGGTTCTGAGATATGTTTTCTGGGTTCATTCATTCATTCATTCAGAGCATTTATATAGCGCCCCTTCAAGAAACTACTCAGGAGCGCTCCCGGCCCAGCCACGACTAAAGAAAAAAGACTTGAGGGACTTGTAGAACCCTGTCAGATGGCTTACAAGTAAAAACGGAGCTTAAGTGGTAGGTCATTGTGGGTTGTGGGTTGTGTGTGAGCGAAGAAGAAGCGCAGTTCTTTAAGCTGACGTGAGAAGCAGCTATGGGTACGAATTGTTTGCGACCTCATTTTCTTAACCTCGCCATTGGGAGGGGGTGGTCACTGGTCAGCCCTCTGCCCTCGCGGCCTCGCCTTTTGATCTTTCCACTGACACTGTACGGTCATGATGTGGAGCGTTATGGCTGGTTGGCTAGGGGGAGCACGTGAAGCCGAAATCTCCTAAGAAAATGCTACTCTGCCGGGTAATTGAACCCAAACCCCTCGTTTGACAGTGCACGGCGCTAGCCACTAGATTATCACGGAACCAATACTTATATATATATATATATATATATATGCGTGTACATATATGTATATATTATGATCTTGATTATATGTATACAAACTGTCAGAAATATAGTTTGGATAATCATGAGAGTGTTTATGAGATTTTTATTATCATTACCGTCATTGAGGAGACCTGTGTGTAAGTGTAAGTGTCCGTGTCAATCTGTTTCTAGTCCTATGGTTTATTTGTGCGTGTACCTATATGTTATATAGTCGACCCAACAGCAAGTCTTAGAGTCGAAGCAAGTGCATGTATACACACATACATACAAACATGCATACATACATACATACAAACATGCATACATACATATACACATACATACATACAAACATGCATACATACATACATACATACAAACATACATACATACATACATACATACATACATACATACATACACACACATACATACATGCATACATACATACATACATGTACATACACACATAAATATTTGCCTATGCACATACGTATCTACATACATACATACACATATAAGTGCACATGCATATTATACCTATATATGCGTTTATAAATTATTTATGTCATTAAATTTTATAATTATGCGCATTATGTATACACGGTGAGTGGGGAAAAGCGACCCATATAAAACTTCATAATATGGTGCATTCTAATAGAATAATAATTACTTTTTATATTAAATTTGGAAAGCAGCCAATTTGGCGGATATATTTCAGGCATTGAGCTATAATATTTGTGCTAGAATGTCCTTTGGCTTGGGCGCAGGCGCTGGAGGTCGCTCCCGCCGATCATTTATTGCAGTCTTAATTATGCGTTGAAGCAATGTATATCCCATGCACGCCCGTCTGCTAGTTGACGTATATATATAGCTCATCGAAGCTTTTGTTCTGTTGAATTTTTGTTGCATTATTCCCAGATTTTATAGTACACAGCAGCAGCAGTGGTTCCCAACCTTTTTCAGAGTGATGCACCCTTACTAAAAGACAGAAAAGGCTGCGCAATAATTGTTATCCACATGCTATGCGACACACACAGAGCAGGTTCACGAGGCGCATCCTTGGGTACCGCGTCATGAATATACACTATATATATTTATATATATATATTATATATATATATATAATATATATATATAGTGTGAGTAACCTATATGCAATTAAAAGCGGACTTTGTGGTGGCAATTAGAGACGGTCGAGGTAATTGAAAGTCGACGGAAGCAGAGAAGAGAAGATGTTTTGCTAAGCAGCAGAGACGAAATTAGACGATGTTTCCTTCAGGTCGCAGTGAAGTCACAATCGCTAAGCGACCTTGACCCCCAAGCTAGGCATTCTAAATATAGATATCAATGTTTACTTTTGTGTAGCCTATCACAGCTGAAGTTGTACTGTGAAATGAAGTTTGCTTGACGTCAGCCAGCGCTCATTAACATAATTGGTGACGTGTCCACGCAATTAACGTCGATTTCTCGATTATGACGTCAGTCAACGCTCATTTTTGGCTAGCTTAAGGGCCAAGGCCGTTTTGAATCGGCAGCCTCAACATAGATGGTAGATGCTCGCTCTAGTGATATATTTATATATTATACATCCCTTTGGAAGCAACCGATGGACGCCATTGACGAGTATGAGCAAAATTCATGTATACATGCAAATTTACACCAGGTTTCGGGACAATTTGGGATCAATCCGGGACATGGGACGCACATGGCTGATTCCGGGATTGTCCAGGAGAATCCGGGACGGTTGGCAGCCCAACATCAACCTGTGATCGCTGTAAATGAAATAGTTGGGACCAGAGATGTTTTCCAGAAGACTTTCAGTAGTATAGGCCTATTATTGATGAAGTCACACTAACAATAAAGTATACACTGCATCCTGGCATGGAATCCATACCTGAAACATGCTTTGGAACAACTGGAGAAAGTGCAAAGAAGAGCTACCCAAACGATTTGTGGCTACAAGGACCTGAGGAAGGGTGAAAAGGTGTGGGCTAACAACGATGGAGAGAGGGAGAAGCAGAGAAGATCTAATTGAAGGTATATAATTACATATGATTTTGATTATATGGTCACTGGAAAGTGGAAAGGAGGCAATGCAATGGGAGAAGTTCTTTGAATTAGCACCAAACAAAATGTCAATGTAAAATGTTCAAGTTTTCGATAGCGACAATGCGGCCTGGACCCTGCTAATTTTTTGCAATGAATTGAACGGATGAGATTCTTCGAATATCCACACCGATGCCCGTTCGAATGGGCACCAAGTCATGCAAATTCCCCGTGTAGCCTACGGACGGTGCAACAGTGACCGTATATGGCCTCGACCCTGCTAAAAAAAATTGCAATGGATTGATCGGGTGAGATCCTTCACCACCGCTGTTAGTCCAAGATTCAAATCTAAGTGGACTCGAGGACACAAATATAAATTATTTACGAAGCCGAAAGGAACATTAGTGCAGAAATTCATCAGTGTAAGAGTTGGAGACAATTGGAATGGCTTGGATGGTAATAATATTATTGTCTCAGCTATATTCTATAGGACAATATCATAGCTTTTAAGAAGAAACAAGGATGGATGGGCGAGTAAGTAGGCCCCTGTTCCTCATTGACTCGCAGTGGTCGTTACTCAAATTGCATGTCTTCTAAACTACTACTAATGGTAGGTTACCGGTATGTTATATTATGTTGCTATGTCATTTTAAAGTAACGCTCTGTTGTATTAGTAAGTACAGAAGTTTGATTTTAGATATAGGCCCTATGTGTGCTAGTAAAGCTAATAAAACTTTTAAATTAGACATTATCTGGTTTTATCTAGCAAAATCCATCGCACCACATGTTACAATCGAAGAGGGAAATGTATGGTTAGACCTGCTTAAGTTGTCTGTAGGCCTACACGACCAAAGTGCGTTTAACAAATGGTTAATAAAGAATATAGGCCTTACTCACTAATTTACTTACTTATTTGCACAAGATGTACAATAACTACGAAACTAATGTTGCTGCAATAGACGCACTCAATGCGCTATAAAAATACCTAAGCCCACAATGCCTGGGAATGTCTACAGCGAAGAAAATTTAATTTCCCCATTTAGCACGTTCTGGCGTGTTATTTACATCCGGATATTGTCCCAGTGAGCGAACAGGCGGCACGAATGGGCCACACGGAGCTACTTAGACAAACAAAATGCTGTTCAAAGAGAAAATATATATATTCCTACATTTAGAAACGCCACCTCTAAATATAGGGGACTAATCGTAGGTGCCGGATGTGGGTGGAGAGAAATGTGGGCCCAAAAGACACTGAACGCAGAAATTCATGTAAACGGGCGCTAGAACAAACGGACGAACGGAGTGTGAGGTAGGCAGATAGGAAAGCAGCTACAGAGATAAAGGAGAAAGCCGAGCGAGGAAGTTGCTGTACAGTGACAGTTCATAATGGCCGATGGCTCTCTTGAGTAACTTTGACAAATCGGGCATGACGCTGCGCCAACGTCCCACGTTGCTCCACTTCACATGCGCCGAAACAGTCAATAAAGAACGCCATTCGCCACGGACCGCAGATAAAAGCGACAAGTTGACGCACGACTAAGCCCAACCTCGGACCCGCTGTGTGGTCGTCGGCCAGTTCTCCGCCGAAATCGCATAAATAAGTAAGGGAAACGTCGGCAACGATGACGTTGACGACGACGTTGTTGTAATCAAAAACGCACCCACTGCCGAACGCCGCGCATGCGCAGTCGAGAACTAAGGTGTCGAGAAAATGGCGGACGCGTGGCGTTTGGCGATAGATATCTGGTGGTGGCGTTCGCAATCCGTAAAATCAATTCGACAGTAGTGGAGGAAGAGCTGTTTTCACGCGTAAACGGAAGAGAGAAGGGCTGCTGACCGAAGCCAGATAAGTCCGCCGTTTCTTGATCCGGCGTGCGATTCTAGATCATCGGCCGTAATACGCCGAAACTGGGTGGTGCGAACGTGGTCGATTAATTATTCTTATCGGCTGTCTGTCAGGCAATTTGTCAATCTAGCGGTGTTCGATAGAAACGGGCTCCACTACGCTTGCCATACACGTTCCCGCAGATTTATTTACTTGCCAAGACCATCGACTTAAGAACAGTTTGTGTGCGGGCTGGGTTTTTTTTAGAACTGTAGGGTTTTCTGTTCAGAGTACCCGCATTATGCAGTTGTGGACTGGATATATCTAGGTCAGGTGGTATATGGATGATGTACAGCTCAACATCAGGAGTGGTTGGTCACTTGGTCTACGGCACTGGTTGTTAGATCATTATTATGTGGTCGGCGGACTGCGGTGGACAACCTGTAGTCTGCGTGCGTGAGCCAGTCTCAGCCAGATGGTTCTCAGCGGCGTTTTACCCAATATTTGCGTAACGTCCTTCACTGCATGCAACATAGAATTAATATGTTGTCTCAGTTTGGTAAAACAGCATTCTAGCCAGTGTTTTGTCTAACAGTACAGTGCGATTGGAAAGAAAGCGACCCTGAAATTCAAATGGATTCTTGACTGTAACGACTAACGATAGGCCTAGGTCTATACGAAATCTTGGACAGTCCTCCTGCTCCTCCAGACCTCCACAGAGGCGGCCTTTGACAGTCTGACGATTTTGTGCAATAGGCGAGGTCAAAAAGCCGCCCCTTTCTCATAAATGACATCTTTTTGACGGAAGTGACCATCAAGTATTTGTCGGAATTTAGGCTACCGCCCCTTGAAAAGTGCCGCTCTAGGCAGCCGCCTATATCGCCTGATTCGCCTATACCTAAAGCCGGAACTGGTCCTCCATTTTAAATTAAGCTTATGCAAACAAACTACGCCAAATTTATAGAATTTAGCGAAGAGAATGAAATAGACCCTAATTAAGTTTTACACCAAAATAAGACGTTTGGAGTCAAGCATTTGTTCAGAAAATTTCCAGAAAAGGGATGGAAACTTGGTGGACTGGAGGCCCTTCTTAGAAAGTTTGATAGGCCTAGAACCCCGGAGAAGAATATCTTTGGGAAGCGCTTGTTTCGAAGTGGCTCCACTTCCTGTCAATCGGTTATGGTTTCGGTGGGTGTGTCTGCATTTGGCAGAACAGGGATGCAATTCGTGGAACCTGGCGTTAAAATTATTGATGCCTAGGCCTATACTCCCATCAGAATGCCCTGTTAACGGAGAAGCTCTTACCAGATATATTATACGAGAAATATTGGAGTATTACGCGTTTCAGTAGGACGGTGCTCCAGCCCATATGGCTCGTGAATTCGTGAAACCTTAGAACTACTGACGAACGACACTCCTGATTTCATACCTCCTGCACTTTGGCCACCAAACAGTCCAAACCTAAATCCTGTGGACTATAAAATCCGGGGAATAATGCAAGAAAACGTACCGTATACACAGAACAAAATTTTTTAATGTCAATCAACTACGTTAGCTCAGCTGTCAGCCGGGCGTCAGATCAACTATTTGACGCTTCAGCAAGTCTGGCGGGAGCGCCTTAATGCCGAAGTCGATAGAGGACATTTTGAACACAAATAATAGGGCCTAGCTTAATGCATTAAACACGTGTAGGCTTGTAGGCCCTATTGTGTTGTTTCAGTGGTGGATAGGAACAAAGGCCATGGCCCGGGGCAGCAGCGCAGCACATTTAAGAGAGGGCCAAAACTTAAAAAGTAAATATTAGAAATTGAACATTTTAAATTAATTTAAAACTGCGAACAGTAAATAAAATAATATAATTATGAAATGTTATTAAGGACAATATACTGACCTAATGTTTAAACATTTTAAAGTTGTGTTGTACTTATTTGTGTCTTCTGCATTGTTTGTTATTATCTGAAACAAAACTGAAAATGTTGAGACTGGAACACGAATATATAGGTCAGGAGTGGGAAAAGAACTTGGCAGAGGGACGGTAGATTGTTAAATTTGCCTCTGTGTGGTTTTTGTGACGTATTTGTTCATGTCATAATTAAAAATAATTTGACCCTCACAATTGTTCGTATATGATAAAATCGCAGAGCCGTATAGGACGTACAATATAGGACCCATGCAGTCCGTTGTGTTTGATTCCGCTGATTTGGTCCCTGGGACGAATTACGTTTAGATCGATTGTCTACTGGTATTCAACGACGTTGTATTGCTTTCATTTCAGTATGAACTGACGATCACAAGTTATTACAGGAGTCGAACTTAACTATACAGCAGCCACTGTAAGAATCCAGCCTTTTTGGTAACCCGTTTGCAGTAGATAGCCCGATTGGATCGAAAGGTAATTGAAAACCAGGCCTCGTCCTAGTTCTGATAGATATCGAACTCGCCAATGATCTTGCAGAGAAATAGGTCACGTAGGGCTTCTGTGCTCTGTTTTTGGTGACGTACTTCCGTCTTCTTCTTCTTGGGTTGGTTTGGCCGATGGCGGATGACATTTTGGCGTTGTGGGTTTCTTGTAACCTAGATTATAGGCATTTGTGTTTGATGCGATACGAGGTATATGCCAGTTTGTGGACCTTGTCCGCAAGACTGAGGTGGTATCGTCGACAATTGCTATAGCGCCCAGATTAGGTAGTTTGAGTGAGTAGAATTGAGCTTCCCTCCCGCCTGTTTAAGAATTGCAAATGGCCGCCCTTAAGTAAGCACCGCATGAGCACAATAACTCTTCTAAAGTTCTTTTGTGATTGAATAGAGTGACACGGGGTTTGATTTATGTTGCTATTGGCCGCAGCCTGTCAGTTTGTTAAGTTAATTCTGATTTGGGTTTACTTGATTGAAATTGATTACACCTGTATAGCTCGATACTGCAAATCGCAGACTTTCTGAATTGCTGTACATCACTGTTGAATTAATCTGTCTTTAAATAAAACCTGAGTTATTGGCTAAGCCGACATTCCAATGTCTGATTTCATGTCTGATGAGGAAGAAGATGGAAATGCAAGGGGTATGGCCAAGGGGATAGATAGTGTAGTCCTCCCCGGTAGTAGCAATTTAAGTCCAATGCAGAAGGCCATAGCTGAGAATCAGTCACTTTGGGCAGAGCTGTTGCAGCTAAGGTCTTTAGTGGATAGTACGGAGCCTGGTAAGCACCTGGGTTACCCTGGATCTCCTCGAAAGGCTGGGTCCCCAATTCAGAAGAACCCTGATTCGCTAGAGGAGCGGGTTGACTTCCACCCGAAGTCCGCAGGCACATGTCCTGTCACCTTACACTCTGGCGCATCCCTGGTACAGTTGAGGAGTAGTGGTGAGGACCTGGATAACCCCGGGGGTGACCTTGGTGCAAGCCCTGTCACTAGGGAGGACACTAGCTTAATACATAGACCAGATCCCAGTGTAGAGTTAGCAAACCCTGTTCCTGCAGCTTCAGTAGATGATTTAAATGGCGCCTATGCTCTGTTATCTCTGCAGAGGCAAAGACCTCCTGAAGTAGTGCTAGAAGAATCAAAAGGGGGTACCCGACAATTTGGCACCAGGAAGTGGGGCTTGGAACAATTTAGCACCATGAAGGAGGGTCAGTTACAGTGTAACACTGCAAAGCAGAGTAAGTTAGAAGCTAGTAAAAAGAAGGAACAGATGCTAAATGAGAAATCTGATATAGCAGGTGTAGACATTAGGCATAATGATCTAATGCTGAATAAAGATGCTAAAATTAATGCACATTTGGATGATGTTGAATGCATTTCTGATGTTGAGTGTCTAGTTTCAGATTACAGAACTTCCACCCAGAAGGGGAAATAACCCAAGTATGTGGGAGGGATTTTATGGGGTCGATAATGTCCCTGGGCCCCAGACACATGAACTAGAACGAAGAGGTGAGGATATGGAGAATGAAGTCCTGGCTCTTCGTCGTAAAGTTCAGTTGTTGGAAGATGAACGTAAACAGCTCGATACATGCCTGTACAAAGCTGTAGAAAAGTTACAGAAAAATGCAAAGGTGGTAGAAGAGGCTGAAAGATCACAGAGAATCTTTTACGACCGACAGAACTTGAATGATGGTCGTATGGCTGCTCTTGATGAACCATGTTGGGTCGATCAATTTCCGGTGCAAAGTTCAAATGTAACACAAGTTGACTATGGTGAACTGGTAACAAAAAGAGAACATCAGAGACCATTGTATCAAGCTATGCAAATGCAGAGTGGGCCTATTCATGAACAGACATCCGAGAAAGACCAGTTGAAGTCAAGTGTATTAGCCGACACAGAACGTTATTCAAACGACATGGGTTGGATGTCAATGGCTAATCAGAGGAGGCCAGTGAACAGTAGAAATCAGCAGATAAGCCAAAGCCAGTTTGCTTATCGTGAGCAGCCAGTCAGTCTGTTGATGCCAATGAACAGTTCGATGTTTGGGCAAACGCAAGCAACAGTGACCAGTCCTGTGCAGTCATCGATGATTTCTGGGTCGAAGGTTGACACAACGTGGTCGAAGATGGGTCCGGTGGTCACGACCGCAATACAGCTGGTTCCGACAGAAGAAAAAGAGAATAAACCTCCAATAATTAGTGAAACTGAACCGAATGGAAGTGATAACAGAAATGCTATGCAACCAACAAGTTGTGAAGAATGGAAAGAAATGGTTGCACAGTTGCAAGTGGTGTGTAGTCAGCTTAGTAAGCTTGGAGTGGCAACAACCGAAGCTGTGTTGACAAAAAGTGACCATAATGTTTCTGAAAAGGTGATGGATGAACGGTCAACCATTGTAACTCCTGTTGTCAATGAGAAGGAAACAACGAGAACAACTGAGCCAGTGTCAGCTGGTACGACTGCTGTTGTCACTACTGCAAAACCAGAGTTGAAAACCATTGCAACAGTAAGAGATGGAGCAACTATGAAACCGGTTACTGAAGCTGAACCTGTGGCTTCTGTGTTGAAAAGTTCTTCACGCTCAGATGAGTCTGGTTGTCTACCAGCGGTCAAGCCGAAACAGTGGATCAAGTTAGAAAGATTCGATGGCCAATCTCCGATCGAAGCCTTCTTAGCCAAGTACGAGATTTGCGCAGCTCATAACCAGTGGTCGGATTCTGAACGCTTGAGTCAACTCATCTGTTCATTATCAGGAAATGCTGCACAGGTCTTGTGGGACTTCAGTTCTTCTGGAGTGACATCCTGGTCAGCCTTGGTCGAACGTCTTCGTCTACGTTATGGTAGTTCAGATCAGACAGCTCTCTACAGAACACAGTTACGAGCAAGACGACAGAAAGATGGAGAAAGTCTTCATGCTCTGGCTCAAGACGTAAGACGCTTAATGGTTTTGGCTTATCCGGGAACAGCCAACGAAATGAGTGAAACGGTGGCAGTAGATGCATTCTTGGATGCATTGAATGACTTTGAATTGGCCATGCGTGTCCGTGACCGTGATCCGACAACGTTGGATCTGGCTTGTAAAATTGCTGTAAGGTTAGAAGCTAACCAGAGTTCAAGGAGAAAGGAAGAACACTTCGACAAACGAAATGGCCGGGTGAAAACTGTGAGAGAAGGTGAGATGATCACAGAAAGCCTAGCCACACGGTTGCAAGAACAGATGGCAGCTTTGGAACGACGACAACAACAGTTTGAACAGCGATTAGCTGCTCAAGCGAATTCTTCAGTAAAGGAGACAGAACAGACTTTCCTGAAGACTCCCTGGCAAGCATCGTGGAGGCAGAGTCCTGGTGTTAACAGAAGGAATCGAGAAGAAGACAACCGAAACTGGAGGGGGCGTCGGTTGAATGACAGATGTTATTTCTGCGGACAACAAGGGCACTACCAGAGGAATTGTCCACAGAAGCAGAACAGTCTGGAACCTAATGGAGACGGAACAGTTCCAGATGAAACAACCAATACGAGACATATAAAAGGAAGTACGAACGCTTATCTGAAAGTGAGAGTACACGGGCGAAATGTCTTGGCGCTCGTAGACTCGGGGTCAGATATGTCACTTATTCCTGCATCGTTAATCGACCTGAAGTCTCTGACCGAATCACAACGGACTCTGAAAGCCGTCAACGGAAGTTCCGTCAGCGTTCTGGGTGAAGTCAATGTGGCGTTTGAAACCTCTGGAGTCTGGTTTGTGGTCCACTGTCTCGTTGCAGAACATTTGACTGAGATGATCCTGGGGCTGGAATGGCTTGCAAAACAAAAAGCCATTTGGAATTTTAGTGAAAAATCGCTCTGCTTACAAGGACAGGTGTTTCCCTTGTTCAGTTTGCCCAGTTCAGCGAAATGCCGAAGAATTGCTGTGAGCAAGGATGTCCAGGTTCCAGCTATGAGTGAAATAGACACTGACATCTATGCCATCCTTCCCGACCTGAAACCTGAAGCAAAAGAATGGGCTACACAGCCGAGACTGACAGTGAAAGAGAACATTGTCGACGTAACTGAAAAGACAACGGAACCAACAACGTTCGCGATGGAAGTTGTCTCTGGTTCGTTGAACACTACGTTAACCAGTCATCTGGATGACAGGTCTCGTAACGGTTCCTACGAAGGACAAACGCCAGTGGAAGTGAATGCCACGCATCCGATAGCTACCGCTATTGTGGATGAAGCAACCTCCTTCGCTGACCTGTTGTCCACATCAATGAACTGGGTTGAACCTGGAACTGACAATGGTCCAACCGAAAGAGGAGTTTCTTCAAGCGAATCCTCGAACTGTGTTCTGAGTAACAGTGGAACAAGGAAAGACGGGTGTGATGATTTAACTCGTGCATGGATGGCTGTGGTTACAGACAGATCGGTCCAGCGTGAACTTGCAGTTCCAGTAATGGAGATGCTCCTGGTTCCTTCAATTGACAGAACTAACCGGTTCTGTTCGGACACTAAGAATGGTCAACCTCGAACGCGAGTCTCTTTGGTATCAGTTACACTGTGTTTTACCTGCTTGCACGTGTGCTTGAACACGAGCAAGAATGGCTCGCCAGGTAACAGTCTGTTCGCTCCCGACTCGACTGATGGGAACGGCGAACGATCAGGAGGTAACGAAGCTGGCATGGATCTTCTTTGCCGAGGGATGAATTCCTTGGCCACACCAGTCTCTGTGGTCATCACCCTGCTAGGAGGAGACCAGTTCGAGGTCAGTAACCGACCTCGACCAATTCCGTCTTCGACTGGAACGGTTGGGAATTGTGTAGAGCGATGTTCCACTATAACACGAACATGGACGAGAAACTCTGCCGATACCCTACCGAGAAGCGCTAGTTTGGTGCTGGCTGGATCAGTCAGCCTGACTGACAGTGATTGGCTGGATTTATCTGCATTCCATGTCAATGGTGGTTTAGTTTTTGTTATGAACAGTCTGTAGGTGGCTTAGACTTGTAAAAATTAATTGCGATGATTTGCTTAACCAGGTTTGGTTATAGGTTTGTGACAGTATAGGTTGTGCTTAATTGCGATGGTTGGCTTAACCAGAATGGGTTATAGGTCTGTGACAGCCTAGTTTACGTTTGATTTTGATGACCTAGTTCTTTTGTTTTACCAGACTGATGTTATTCTGTGGTCGTACGTATTGTAGTTAGATGTTGTGTAGTTTTATTGGTTCTGCACATGCATAATGGAAGTTTTAGAGCCTGTACTGACTGACTGACCTTTGCAATTCTTTGCAATAGTTTCCTGTTGTTGGATTTTAAATGACATTTTCGGCTCTGTTTCTGATAAGGATATGCGAATTAATGTCGCATAATGGCGATGGTTTTAGGCTTAGGCTAGGAGCCTGGTTTTATGTTTCTTTTGATGAGATATTTTAGTTTTCAAGACTGTTTATTAAACATGAGCTGTGCAGATTTGTATTGATTGAATTGCTTGACATTTGTGTTTTGCTGAGATTAATGGCATGTTTGTGTCTGTTAGACAATTCCTTGAGTGACTGGAAGTGTAGCTCAGATAAGCTCTTGTCAGGTGTGCCAATGTGCAAGTTTAGATGTCTTGATGGTAAACTGGTAGTTTACAGGGTGATGGTGATAAGAGTCACGGGTTGCCATAGGTTAGCTGAGCCATAATAGTCCTGGGTGTTTTGCCATAGGTTAGCGTAGGCTGTAATTCGTCCTATGAGGGCCACAGGTTAGCTCATGCTGTTGTTAGTCCTATGTGTGCAAAGACTTCTTGTGAGCAGTTAGTTTTAAGGAACTTTTGGATTTGAATCCGTTGCAGGTCAAAGGTTAATGTAGTTGCATCCGTGTTTCACGCCTTTATGCACTCATTAGACCCTGTGGTGACCTTGTAAACCGTTGAAGGTGTTTCAAGACATCCAGTGCTTAAGTTGAATGTCTGGTAACTGAGTTTAAGAGCTCTGGATGTTGATTTGAGCAACGAAGGTTCTAGGTTTCTTTTTGATGATAATTTTTGGTTTATTGATTGCATTGATTTGATGTGTTCTCTAAAGATTAATGTTAGGCTGAGAGGATAGGTTAGCACCATGTATTCAAATCTCTAATGATGTTCCTTTAAATGCAACTCGGTCATTAATTGTTGTTTCCCTTGTGAATTGTGGTTAGATGAATGATTGTTGATTAGAAGTGATTTAAATCGCTTAATTGCGATGGTTTTGCTAACCAAGTAAGGTTAAAAGTGTTCTGATTTAGATTTTGATGAATGATACAAAGATTTGTGCCTCTTCTTTGTTTATTGTTGTAAATACATGTAAATAGTTGATTAAGCCTTTGTCCATTAATGTACTTGTTGACCCTCAAAGTTAAAAGACCTTGAGTGTCGTTTTGAACTGTAATAGCAGTCATTGTGTGAATTGCTCTCATTGCATTGTTTATTGTAAATACTGATGTTACTGTAAAGCTGACATTTATGCATAGCTGTGAGAAAAGACAGTTGCAGTTGCATTTGATATTCTGTAACTAGTTTATGATAGGTTTTAGAAATCAGGTTTTCTTTATGGTGAATTGTGAATCATGTAAGATGACAGGAGTGTAATCAGCTGTGTAAAATGTTATCTATGTATGGTTCTTCATTAGCTGGAGTTGATTGTCGCCATTTGTCTTGTGCAGGATGAAGATCTGTGTATAATATGAATGACCTAGTTTGCTGGTCATGGCTGAGGTCCTGTAATTTAGGAGGTAACCTTGAGCATGGGCTTGGGTATATGGAATGGTTGATCCAGCGTTTGTCACTTGGGTGCACCTTTGTTCTGGAAACTGTGAGGTTAGGTTGAGCTGTTGTGAAGCATGCTTAATTTTAAGCTGGAGGCTCCAACGTAAATTGTTGCTCCCTGGAGATTTCCGTTAGACACTACTGTGTCTTGGTGATGTAAAAAGGTGGTTGTGACAAGTGTACATAGCTGAGTGGAATTCATATTCCGGGATAGTTGGGATATCAGTGGTCATGTCATGTCTGTAGTCATTTGGGGGTGATAAGGGTCCTAATCTCAGCTTTTGTTGAACTGATGCAGATACAGTTGTGAAATGCTGGAAATTTGTATGTTTGATTGCAATGAGTTTGATTTTCTTTCTTGAAGTACTGCTGAGTAGAGCTTTCATTTAATTTGTGTACAGTGATAAATATGAATCAAGTTTGTCATTGCATAAGGATTCTGACTAAGCGTAATTGACATCTTAGTAACTTTTGCTTGTGCGTAAGTTGCTATAGAGCACCTAATCAGGTCATGTGTAGTTTGAGAGTTCAGACCAATGAATATTTTGGTGACCTACTTTCTAGTTAAGCATTTTGTCTGATGCTAAGTCATGTGATGCCTGTTGGTCATTTGATTTTGCTACCAACAATATGTGTAGGTTAGAAATGCTACTAATGTGTGAGGCTAATTATACCTTATCACATTAGAGGAGTTCCAGTCGCTTGATTGCGACCAGTGTTAGCCTGAGGAAAAGATCTCTTCTGTTATGTTTGATTTTGATGACTTTACTGGAAGTCAGTAACTTTTCCTTTTCATGCTGTGTTTACTGTGTATTTTAATAACTGTAGGGCGATGAACTGAGTTAGCCTAAACAGATGATATGTGATGATAATGAATGTTATTTTCTTGTGATAGTATACAATGCTATCTCACCATGTTACATTAAGGCTGTGTCATTTAAGTGTAGTCAATTTAATGAATGGTGATTTTTCTATTGTGCTGAATCTTGTTATGTACTACTAAGCCAGTAGATTTCTGTCTGCCTTGACTATTGAAATGAACACTATCTAGTCATAACTGCTTAACTGAGATGGTGCTACAGAAGTTTATTAAGGGTGATAATTTAGTTGAATGGATTAGATCAAGGTTAATCAAGATATAAATAGTAATGTTTGATGCTGATGCAAGTATAAAGTTTTTGCCTTTTGGAAAATCAAAGAAGTTATCAGTCAACTTTGATTTGGCTGAGTGTCAAATGCTAGGCTGCAGTAATTAGTGTTTGTGTATTTCATTTATTATTTGACTGACATGTTTTCTTGTTATGTATAGCCAGTGACCACTAAGGTGTTGTTCTACAACCAGGTCACTCAGACAAACTAAGTAGTGTCACTTGGTTGGGATTTTGTCATAAGGTTCAAAGTCAACCATTCTTTTGGTGTGATGTTAAATATTTGAAACCTTGAAGAAAGTTCTCTTTCGTGAAGTTTTATTTTGGGATCATATTTGTTGTTGATTGCTCTTCACAGCTGAGAGCCTGAGGTGTTTACATTACCTGTTTTAATTGCTATGAGTCCAGATATTACTGTTAAACGTGTAGCATGTTAATGTTACCTGGATTCTTTTAATTTTGTAAACCTGTTAACTTTAGGTCATGTGACCTGACCAATGGTTTTGCCCAAGTGGCGTTGCCACTTGAAGTGGGTGGGGAAGGGTGTAAGAATCCAGCCTTTTTGGTAACCCGTTTGCAGTAGATAGCCCGATTGGATCGAAAGGTAATTGAAAACCAGGCCTCGTCCTAGTTCTGATAGATATCGAACTCGCCAATGATCTTGCAAAGAAATAGGTCACGTAGGGTTTCTGTGCTCTGTTTTTGGTGACGTACTTCCGTCTTCTTCTTCTTGGGTTGGTTTGGCCGATGGCGGATGACATTTTGGCGTTGTGGGTTTCTTGTAACCTAGATTATAGGCATTTGTGTTTGATGCGATACGAGGTATATGCCAGTTTGTGGACCTTTTCCGCAAGACTGAGGTGGTATCGTCGACAATTGCTATAGCGCCCAGATTAGGTAGTTTGAGTGAGTAGAATTGAGCTTCCCTCCCGCCTGTTTAAGAATTGCAAATGGCCGCCCTTAAGTAAGCACCGCATGAGCACAATAACTCTTCTAAAGTTCTTTTGTGATTGAATAGAGTGACACGGGGTTTGATTTATGTTGCTATTGGCCGCAGCCTGTCAGTTTGTTAAGTTAATTCCGATTTGGGTTTACTTGATTGAAATTGATTACACCTGTATAGCTCGATACTG
The DNA here is from genome assembly GCA_020284085.1 of Aporrectodea caliginosa. Classification (NCBI taxonomy): domain Eukaryota; kingdom Metazoa; phylum Annelida; class Clitellata; order Crassiclitellata; family Lumbricidae; genus Aporrectodea; species Aporrectodea caliginosa. Next base: position 1,026,328 of record JACEVL010000018.1, on the reverse strand, counting down.
CAAATCGCAGACTTTCTGAATTGCTGTACATCACTGTTGAATTAACCTGTCTTTAAATAAAACCTGAGTTATTGGCTAAGCCGACATTCCAATGTCTGATTTCATGTCTGATGAGGAAGAAGATGGAAATGCAAGGGGTATGGCCAAGGGGATAGATAGTGTAGTCCTCCACGGTAGTAGTAATTTAAGTCCAATGCAGAAGGCCATAGCTGAGAATCAGTCACTTTGGGCAGAGCTGTTGCAGCTAAGGTCTTTAGTGGATAGTACGGAGCCTGGTAAGCACCTGGGTTACCCTGGATCTCCTCGAAAGGCTGGGTCCCCAATTCAGAAGAACCCTGATTCGCTAGAGGAGCGGGTTGACTTCCACCCGAAGTCCGCAGGCACATGTCCTGTCACCTTACACTCTGGCGCATCCCTGGTACAGTTGAGGAGTAGTGGTGAGGACCTGGATAACCCCGGGGGTGACCTTGGTGCAAGCCCTGTCATTAGGGAGGACACTACATCAATACATAGACCAGATCCCAGTGTAGAGTTAGCAAACCCTGTTCCTGCAGCTTCAGTAGATAATTTAAATGGTGCCTATGCTCTGTTATCTCTGCAGGGGCAAAGACCTCCTGAAGTAGTGCTAGAAGAATCAAAAGGGGGTCCCCGACATTACGATTACTCTATGCATTGGTCGTTTGACGTCTAAGCGACCTAGATTAGGCAACCCTGCTGAGTTTGCAGGACTATAGCGGTGCTACCTGGTGGGATTTTTTTATACTACCTGGTCCAATAAAGGGAGGCTATTCTGATCCAACACAGTATGTGATCTATACGATTAAAGTTGGTGTTTGTGGTACAGCTTGTAATGAAATAAATACGTGTACCAAATTTAGATGCCGACGGCGTCGGACATAACCACCTCCTCTGACCGCATTTGGATGACTCTCCCTTCCCCTCCAAGGACGTTCTTAATGGGCCACCACTTTCAGGATGGGTCGAGGACTCTTACACATTCAGGGTGTTGTATAGGCTGTATAATAAGCTGTCACGCCAAAATTATGGGAAAACACGAAAGAAAAGTCAGAGTTCTTCTATGTAGATAAGAGTCATGCTATTATTGAGTAGGCCTAATGGTTTAAATAGGAGTTGTATAGGCCCTAAATTGGGATCAAATCCAGTGATCAAGGTATAGGCCTACGCAGAAGTGAAAACTAGCTGGCGAAGTAAAAAGCATTTTTTAAATTAAAACAATGATTGATATAATAAGAATAATAATAATAATAATAAATTTGTTGTTGTTATTATTGTTATCACTTATTAGTTGAATTGGCTAAATTGGCAAATTAACTGCTTTTGCCAGTATGCACCATCTAGCGAGGTGAGTTTGACTGCAGTTACATTCGAGGCATTCGCCAGATGGCGAATAATGCTGTAGTTATACAAAATGGCTCGTTTTACGGAAAATAAATTAAATGCCTTAATCGCCTCTTAACGATATGTTAAAACATTACTAAAGACTCACGAAAATAAATAAAATATTGTGCAGAAGTTGTTTTAAATCAAACATGCATACATATTATTAAATAACGAATGTAGAAGAGTTTCTTCGAAAACACCGTTTTTAACGTGACCGTCTACGGCACATCATATAATTAAGTGACGTTAACATAACGCAGATCATATACAGAGGCAACGGGTTTCAGAGCTACATAGCGACCTAGGCAGTAGTAAACTGTCCCAATGCCGCTAGATCTACGTTTTGGTCGAGTTTGCTGGAACCAGTCTTAAGTGTCAGAATGGTTTATAATGGAATTAATTTTACCAGTCACTTATGACTGCGTTGCCCGATGTGCAGTCCTGCACGGGAAGGACTAAGGTCTAAGGTAAGTCACTTATGCGAGTAGCAGGATTAAGGAATACACACGAGTCCAGTAACTTATCCGCGCGAGCAGAAATCAACACTTACTACCGCCTAGCGGCCTATGCACGCTGGACTGAATCGCTTCATTGCTCAGACATCTTTCGACTGAGACGTGGTTGGATATCGAAACGGCGGCATCGACGGAGGAGTCATTCGAGGCATTTTATATCATAATTGGATCGGTTCTGGAGAAGTTCTTCCCAATGCAGAATCTAACCGTAAATACGGAGCAAGGAACCTGAGTTTGTGTAGGCCTATACGCCCTTCATCAACGTAGGCTAGTTCTCCGGCGAAGGAGCAAACTGCTTAGGAGAGGATGTCACGAGGCCGCCGCCGCCGCAGCTGTGGTGGCCAGGATCAACTCTTGCATCGTCAAGAGAAACGCTGTTTCTTTTGATGGACTAGAGGGCGGGGCTCTCGGGAGTTGTGGGCCGAGGTGAACCGTCTGAGAAGTTGCCCGGAGCTGCGTAGATCTTACGGCCGACGACCTGAATCGGCACTATGTCGGCCTATCCACCGATCACGAAACGTGCGCCCTACGAGGAAAGCAACTGCTACGGATACCTCGTTTCAAGAATGTTCAGCGCTGGAAGTTTTACATGAATTCGATACTTCGGGCAACAGCTGGCATCACCATTCGTTGCTAATTCAGTCGCTTTTTTGTTCAATCAATACTTAGTTAATTCGGTGGGTCCACAACAGTGGAAGAGGAGTGTCATCACCGCGGTCGCAAAGGCGATTTTCAGCCCATCTCAGTGTGATTTTCCTTACAGATTTTATTTTAGTTATAGTTACAGTTATAGTTAATGATTTTTATTTTAGTTATAGTTATAGTTATAGTTAGTAATATTTTTTAGTTATAGTTATAGTTATAGTTAATGGATTTTTATTTTAGTTAATTTTAGTTACTACTTAGTTACAATAATTAAGTCCATAAGCAAAATTGTGCGTATTAATACGCTGTTTCACAATTTACTCAGAGCTATGAAAACCTTTGAAGCATGGGTACATTCAGCTTCATGAATACACGAGTTTCAAAAGTAACTGACAAATTTCACAATAAAAATTTCGCATTTTTGGTTCTCATTTATGTCGAATCGTCCATATTGCACTTCCTATTTCTATTTTTTGTATTAACGAAAATAAAGATGAATTTTCGTTAGTGTTATTTTCGTTATAGTTATAGTTATAGTTAATGATATTTTTAGTTATAGTTATAGTTATCGTTAACGAAGTCATTTTATTTTCGTTAACGAACATTTTCGTTATCGTTATCGTTAACGAAAATCACACTGGCCCATCTCAATCACGTCGATTTGAGCAGGATGATCGAGAAATTAATGGCTAGACATTTGTAGCCTACTATCCAATGCTGAGCCTATAGCTGCAGACTTTCAGGCATCATCCGCGCCTGGCCTGCGGCGTGCTAAGGGCCTCCACCTAAGTAAATACGGTTCACCGACAAATGCGCCCGTGACAAAAGCGCTCCGGCAAATGCGCCCCGACAAATGCGCCAAAAAATCACAAAAAACCCGACAAATGCGCCCCGTCAAAAGCGCCTCGAAATAACCGACAAAAGCGCCCCAATATCAATATTACTTGAGTTTGTTCTATACCTGCAAGAAAGAGGTTGTTTGTGTTTATTTAGAGGTTCGTTATGAACAACTTCGAAGGTACGAAATCCAGCCATTGTACTTATAGGCCCTATGAGGGATGGGCTCCGTTTCTTAGAATGTTTTAATAGTTACTCTCTAGTTTATTTAGAATAGCCTAAAGCCCTAGATGTATTAAATATCGTGCATTCTGCTGCTTTCGTTGTGTCTCATTTTTCGTCTCATTCAACAGGGGCGGGCGCATTTGTCGGGGCGCTTTTGTCGGCAGAGGCGGGCGCTTTTGTCGGGCGCATTTGTCGGGGCGCTTTTGTCCGAGGCGCTTTTGACGGGTCACCATAAATACGGCCCTGGTCACGTCATTATAATGATGCACTAGTCATTAATATCGTTGGCACTTCAAAGTGGAATCGCAATCCTGTAATTTCCAAGGGTCATCTCCGATGAACGAGAAAGGCATCCTAAAGACAATAAGCATGCTGAGACAGTAAGTAACGTGTTAGAAACAGGAATGGTAAGATTTTAAGGACCCAGCATTGTGAACAGATTGTGAAAGTGTATTCCAGTAATAGAAAACCCTCTGCCACCAGTAGCAGTCTTCACTTAGTTTAGGCCCAAGAGAAAGATGAACAGAGGACTCCATGGAGTATTATAAAAATGTCTGTCGGGTAAGCAAATTTTGAATGCCATGCGGTTGATTTGATTGCCAAGTCTTGTTGGAAATTAAGTAATTATTCACTTAAATTACAGGAAAGTAATGGCTCTTATACCTTGCCTGTAGTGTCTGAAGCAAATGATCCCTCAATAGTACACATTGGCACTTTGGACTGAGGATGTCGTGTTTGATAGTCAGTTTACAATGCAGCTCATTTGAAAGTAAAAATTTATTTAATGTCAAGTCAAATACTTTTTACATGTAATTCGTTAAATCACAGATAATATACTAAAAACAAACAGTCCCATTTCTATGTCATAACAGTAAACGCAAAAGAAATACAAAGCCAGAAAAATGCAGCGGCGACTCTCGTGGTTTAGTCACGAAACATAGTTACAACATAGTTCACTGATTCATCCAGATTCAACCAGGAATATAATTACAAAAACAAATTCAGCAATTCGTTCAGATCAAACCAGAAATACTTAACGTAATACTCAATCCGCAGAGAACTCGGAAGAAAGAAAAACCGAAATGCAGGAGGCAGGGATAAGCAAAATCTTGAGGCATTCTACTTTAAAGGTATCATGCATATAAAACGGCAGAACAAACAAAAAAGGCAAGACACGAGGACATCAAAAGAAAAAGGCTTGAAGATATATAGGAGAGAATAATGAGGAGCTTAGGCCCTGCTGTGAGGTGCAGAGATAGGTCAGGTCAGGTCAGCAGCAGCAGCTGTGGGTGAAGTTATATGGCTGAACATCAAAATATTCCAAAAAAGACACGAGTATCTCAGGTGTGACTGGGGATAATTATCATAAATGCACTCTTACATATGTCCAGCGTAAACATATCTGGACATAACATATCCTGGAAAAATTACTATTTACTGTAAATTACTGGGAAATAATTAGGCAAATGCACAAAACACTTTCATGACTAATTTTATTTTTATGTCTTCAGTGCCCCAAGTTTTTAGTAGTGTCAAGTCATTATCTTACATGATTTTTTTCTTTCACTAGCAGTTAAACTGAAGCACACAAAGAAAACGACCCTATTTCCAGATGACAATATTAAAACTAGTTCTGGAGGCAAGAAAGCACTCAACATATTTGTAAATATATTTTCATACCTGTAAAAATTATAACATCATACAATTTAGAGCTTGTGAAATACTGTACCCAAAAAGGTAATGCTGTGGATAAACCCAAACATGTTGCACACAGTAAAATGGTACTCTGAACAATTACCAAATGAATTTCATTATTGTGCAGAAATTTTCAGGTTCTTAAACTTAGTGCAATGCTTGGTAGGATATAGCTCCCAGAGTCTGTCCAGTAACAAGATTTCACAGCACTTTCTCCCAATTGTTACTACAACAGATTTAACTGATTCGCACCATGTTTAATATAAAACCAATAGCACATAACTGAAAAGGAACTTGGATGATTCAGTCACACGAATCAATCACAACACTTCATGCTGTCAATCAGAAAAGATAAATACTCCGCCACCATCTGTCAAGCTCTTTTACCGGTACGAACAAGACACTGCTATGACAACCATCCTAAGCGTATGCACCACAACGTTACCATTGTCACACGTTTATAGTCTATTACAATAGCCTCTCAAAAGAGCCTTGCAATATCCAAAAGTAAAAAGGACTGCAACTTTCAGATATGCAGCGTAATATCATAAATTAGCATTCCATATAACATACAAATACAATATACACACATACATCAGTTAGAGCATATGTATGCACATATATATATATATAAAACAGCTCAGAAGTAAACAAAAAGAAACAATACGGTCTTAGCACGTAAACGTTTCCGGCAGGGACAGTGACAGCAGACCGATCGCGTTGCTTTGGAAGAACGCAATAGTGTCCGGTCGGTTGACTAGAATTCCAAATACCTAAGGCATAGATGGAAAAGCCAGTGACTGCACACACCAATGCCACTCACTAATGTCCGCTAGCGCAAGTAATATCGTAATAAAAGTTGTTACAAGATTAGAAACACTCACTGAAATTGTCGTCACAAACAGGCCGTTCACCTTTGCGATTCAATAAACATCTGCATGTATACATATATTTCCGTAAATATATGTTTATACATGTTCGCATGCTTATATTTTTATACATCAAGAAGTATGCACACCAGACCTTTCTTAAATACCTGTACGACAGGGCTATGTTCAGGGACTTGGCAGAAGGGGTGGGCTGGCCACACAGCAACGTTCATGGACATGGAAGAAGTGGGAGGCTGGCCGTGCGATGAAGTTTAACTAGATCACGAGATTCAGAACGTCTCAGCTTGCCATCATTTGAATCAGACGTCTTTTTCGTCCCCTGGAGATAATCGCGCACAGAGCTGCTGCAAATCGAATGTCTTTGTTTCAGCGTGCTTGCACCACCACAATCGTCCAAATGAGTAAATGTCCTACTGAACGCCGGTGGGGGCGGGGCACTAGGCCGCGACAGTATCAAGGCCGATTGCTGGACATCAGCAGAATGTGTTACTACCGTGGCAGGCTCAACGTGAGACCGTCCGACGACGACGTCCTCACTCTCTAAACTGCTCAACTGTTTAATTGCCGTTATCTGACTATTCTGTTTCACTGCTTTGCTTTCTGTGCTGCTGGACTGTGTCACTGTTTCTTTTTGTACACTGATCGACTGTGTCACTGCTGTGCTCTGTACACTGGTGGATTGCGTTGACGTTTCGCTCTGTACACTGCTCGAAAGTGCCAGTCCCTGGTGGTCTGGACTGGCAGATTGTGTCCCTGCTTTTTGCACACTGGTGGACTGGGCCATTGACTCGCTGTAGTTAGCCAAAACTTGAGTTGTGGCCTCGAAAACAGTAGTCCCAGACTGCATGGCTGACTTGCTGCTGGTCTCCACTGCTGCCTCACATCTTACCTCATTCGTTTGTGTCAAGCCCTCATCGGCAGCCGATAACACAGAGGTCTGATTCGTGTTACCATTTGAAAGAACGTCACCGTAATGTCCGTCTTGACCTAGACCATTCAAGGCTCCTGTTTGATCCAAGCAACCATTTTCTGAAGTGCCTACATTGGATGTTCTAAATTCTGTAGACATTGTGGTTTCAGTATTGTCAACAGACCTGATCTTTGAAGGTGGAGATAACACAGCTTTTTCGTCTGATGGAAAATCACCAGGTTTTCCGCGAATTTCCACAGCAGAAGTTTCAATTTCCATGTGAAAACGATGATTTTCTGCCGTTTTTTCCTCAGACAATTCGTCCCTTTGTGTTGGCTGTTCCAATTTGTTCTCTGTGCTTTTGGCATCCCTCTCAATGTTGTGGTTCACTTGGCTTTCCACAGCATCGAACTGTGAGGCAGGCATGAATACTGGAGAATCCTTGCTTCCATCCTCTTTAACTGCACACATATCGGATTCATCTCTCATACAGGATATCCTGAATTTGTGAGTAATATCAGTACCATCTGGCAGAATTTGCTCTGACTCAGATGGAGTTTTTTCTGGAAAGACAGAATCCTTTGCCGACATGTCGCTCGAACCATCGCCTGAAAACGAAAATGTCGAGGAGCGAGTTGTTGACGAATCTGTGCCGAAACTGACAGCCAGACTACTGCCAGAGTTTGTGCTCAGTTCTTTCGAGGAGTACCTGGTGGGCGAAGGCATGACCAGCGGCTGACCAACAGCCAAGTCAGAGCTAGACTGGTTTTCAGTAACAACAGCTAAAGACCTGTCGAACCTTTTCACAGCAGACGAAGGCTCTCGGCTAAACTTGCTGGACTCGGAGTTTCTGTCGACGGCGTCGAAACCGTATCTGGGCTCACGACCGATAATCGAAGGAGACACAGAATGTGCACGGGTTGGTGGTGCAGCCGCTAAGAGATAGTCGTCTTCCCGTCTAAGGGAAGAGTCGCTCGGTTGGTCTGAAAGTCTACGAGTCAATGGCGACGGGGAAACGCTCGCCGAGCTACTCTGCGTTGTTGTGCCTTGACGAAAGACCGGACTAAAGGCCTTGCGGTCGCCAAAGTCTGTGAAGAACCGCAATCGGTTCTCGTACATGGCAAGTTTGCACCGATCCATGGCAGAGCGCACCGAACTGCCATCACCACCAGAGGTAGCTGCATCAGAAGAGAGCTTAGACGGTGAATTCGGTTCCGCTTCCTCCAGCTCCAGTTCCTGTATCGTTTTGCTGAACTCTCTCTCGACCCTTTCTTTAGCGACTGCCCTCTTCTCTCTCTCCATCCGCTCGAGCTCCTGCTTGTGATAGAGCGCCCTCGTGTCGAGATGAAGTCGCCGCAGCTGCTGTTCTGCGTGTTCGACGAGGCTTCCGTCGCGCATGAACGGTCGAAGAGTCACCTCGTCGTGTTCGGCTGCAGTGGTGATGCCAAATGCATCCTCCGAGTATCGCCGCAGTATTTTCGGCTTTGAGTTTTCCGTTTCTGCCGTTGAACCACCCTGGTCAAAGTGGTAGGCTGGATACCTCTTTACGTCTAAAGCGGACCTAGCTTGTGCTGCGCTTAGCCTTGTGGCGACTTTCTCCGTTGAAGTCTTAATGGTTACTGTCTGTTGTGTTTTTGTCATTTCCGTCGAAATCGAAGAACTGCCAGCCGCCGGCGTGGCAGGACTGGAACTGATGACAGTAGATGACGACGTGGTGGCAAACGCCGCCATGTGACTGCCGCTCTCGAGGAGTTCTCTCATTCCCTGGATCTCCATTTCCTGATCGATGTTCCGGTCGCTGTACGAAACGTCCGACTCTCCTTCCGTCTCGATCGACTCGGCGCTCTTGTTTCTGTCCTTGCGTCGGATCTTCTTGTTTGCCGCATGCAAAATGGACGACACAAGATCCTTGGCACTCAGGTCACGAGTCATCTCCGTCGGATTCACTGGACAGAAAACACCAGAAATGCATGTAGGCAAACGCTAAGAGTTCTTAAAGTTCTAGTCAACCAACTGAAGCTGAATCAAACTCTCCAAAGAACTGAAAACAGCACAACGCTCAATCAAGGTATACATTTGGAAAATTAACAGGGACAAGACCAATTAGACCATACAGGAAAATTTTGTATTTACGCATACATCACAACAGAATTAGAAGCCTTTGTCATCAGGCATTCAAGACATCTTGCTGTAACTAAACGTTTTCCAAAAGAAATCCAAATAGACCATTAGGATAGATGAAACCAAGGTTCTTACTAAGGTTCTCTGCTTTTGCCAAGAGCTCAGAGTTTATTGAAGATATTGGTTCGTTCTCCTCAGCCAGAGGAACGTTTACATCTTCGTCCCAAGAACTGAAGAACCAGTCCACCTGTACACGAAATGGAAGAACAATGTAATGTTACAGAGGATCATTTATATAGAATCACTTCAATCAATCCACTCCCTATCAAAAGAAAAGAAAACCGTGCAATGGAAGAATAGACTCTTGACCATATGAACAAACTACATCTTGGAAATTTACATTAAATGGGTCAGATAAAACACTCAGAGGAACACAAGTGAAAATGATATAAGCAGAGATCGACAGCATTACAAAGCATCCAAGCCGAGTTGACTAGGGGGTGGAGGGGTGCAGGTGGAGCAGAAATCTCGAACCAAATTTCTGCTCTGGCAGGGATTTGAAACCCGGACCTCTCTCGATTGACAGTCCAGAATGCTAACCACTACACTACCAAGCTTTGAAAAGGAACTACACAATGTCTACTTATTCTGTGCAGAGCTACAATACAAGCAACACAGTTCAATACTCACGTTAACAATGATGGTCTCCACAACCCGGCACTGGTCTGACATGTCCTTGACCATAAGCACTACGCTTTGGTCCTGTGGCCGAACGAGCGTCGGTCCAAAGACTATCGCAAGGTTGCGGGCGTCCATCTATACACAGAACAAGAAGATCAGATGGTGAGGGAGACCACGGGCCACTCTCTATCAGATGCCAAGACTAAGAAAATCAGTTGCTTACACTTCATACTCATGGATGACTTTCAACGCTAGCTTAACGGATGGTCTGCTGCTATATTAACCAGAGCATGCATTTTGAGCATCATCATGAGGATCATTCGAAATGCACTCTTAACATCATTTTGGCTGGTGGGAAGAGGTACCTATGGTGGGAAGAGGTACCTATGGTAGGAAGAGGTATCTATGGTGGAAAGAGGTACCTATGGCGGAAAGAGGTACCTAGAAGATACCACATAATTGCTCAGTTAATTGCACTACAATAGCACTAATTACCAGTGAATCCACTTCAAAGACATAGGTAGCAATAAGAAAAAACTAAAACCAAAAAATCCGGCTATGACACATCCATTGATGCTACGATGCTAAGGGAAGTGACAGCAAAAAGTGTTATCAGGAGACTGACCACCATGCAGATAGGATCAGTGAAGGCAGGGAAACAGTACAAAGCTTGGCATGGACAGAAAACATGGAGAGGAAACATGAAAAGCATTGAATGACGATTATAAGGAAGCATCATCATATATTCGTTTATTGTGTTAACAACAGACATAACGCTGTAGGTGTACATGGAAAAGCTAGATAACATAGTATAATATAATATAAAGTAATTAACACTTAGTAAGTGTTAAGGAATAACATTCGAGATATAAAGTTTCGTGAGTCTCTGTCAGGAAGGTTAAAGTTATGTGGTCTGGCCCTGAGAAAATAATGGGTGAAATGTTGGTTGGGGAAAATTTGGCATCTGAGTGCATGATTCTCATTTAATAGAACAGCTTTGAATAGCGAAGTGTCTGCTACATTAGCAAGAACTTTCGCAGAAGGGAAATTTGTGTGAGTAAATCCAGAGCGATTTAGTCTGTTCATCAGTCGTTCTAGGCGGGATTGTGGTTTTGAAGATGACAGACCTTGTTGATGTCCTCTCTGCTGGCCACACGGTTCAGATGCTGCGCTAGGAAACGAAACGTCTCAAAATTGTGCTCGGGTAAGTCGTGCAACAGCTTCTTCAGCTTCAGCATCTTTTTCTCGGGATTCTGAAGCCGGTAAGCGGTTATCACCGGATCGTACAGCTCTGTTCAGAAACGAACAAATAATTCACTTCATTTTAGTTCAACTAATTATTCAAAGCAGTCAACCAACTACAATCTTCTTTTGAAACTAAACAAATATTTTGCTTAATTATCACCTTTTCTTATGGATCAAGTAAAAGGTGACTGTGATAACAGAATTTGGCAAGTTTTGCCATCACCTGTAAACCAAGAAGACGAAACCCTTAAGCTAGCCCTGGGGCAGCCATGAGTATGATGTATTAGTGACTTCATCTTTCTTAGCCTTGGCATACGAGGGTGGACAGCCAGCCCTCTTCCTTGCTGTCTGATCTTCCCACCAACAGCGCATGGTCAGTGTACTCATTACAGACTACAGGTGGAGCCTTTCTTGTAAAATGAACTGGAAGATTATTATCATCAATTAAAAAGAGCTAAAAAGAGAAACAGGCAAAATTTCTAACAATAAAATTAAAAGTTATAGCTGTAATAAAAAGAATCTTCAATTCACAGAAAAATTAGCTGGGTTGAGGCGGTATATAAAACCGTGTACACTTATATTTAATATATACTATATACATCATTTAAAAAGCTTACCATCGGTGATAAGAGAATCAGGGAGCTTTCTGAAAAACAGTTTCAAGAGACTGCTAACGACATTCACATCTTGCCACTTGTCACATTCTGCGTCAATATTTTCAGGAAACTGCCAACAAAAACTTCATCATTAGAAAACCATTTAAGTTGATTGAATGGATGACTGATTTAGGAAATGACCACTAAAATGACCAACTGACCAAAACAGCCAATCTAATCTAATATCACCAAATCTCTACCATGTAATCTAATGACTTCTAAAGCACCATTATCATACGCATCACATTGTATAGTATCTAATAATTTATAAAGCGCCTCTTGCAGAATAACTATTCAGAGGCACTATCAGCACAGTAGCCCAAGGTATAGCTTGATGGTCACTTCAAACAAAAGCATAGTCAAAAATAGCAATACCTTGGGCCAGTCCAAATGAAATCGAAAAGGGCAGGGAAACCTGGTGAGGCTATGATGGGTAAACAACCTGAAACAGAGGTGTCTAAATTTAGACCTGAGCGACACTAAGGAACTGACAGAATGCACAGAAATGGCCAGTGAATTCCGAAGCTTTGGACCAACCATCGAGAATGCCCAAGACTTCCCAACTTACTCCAACAACATGGAACGAACTCCCTCTGGCAATATGCCACCTTCCTAACATTACCTGCTCTCAGTTCCATTTGCTGCTTAAGACTATTTCTTCCTCTTGGCCTGGGTCGGGAGCACCGCCAAGCAAGAACCTTAAAGGGGCACTATATAAATTCCGATTGATTCACTGATTGATCATGTGGCTCCCCCACCAAATAAACCTACCATGCAAGAGAAATGACTGACCAACCTTGTTCAGCTCATCCCTAAGAGTATTGACTGCACATGAGTTTCCTGGCACTCGATAGATACCCTGGTTCTCAATGCCCCGTTCCTCGACGATCCTTGTGCACGTCTCCACAATCAACGGAACACACTGCAACAAAATAGACAACATCATCAGTAACACAAACGTCACATATCTGGCAATTTATACGGAGTATTTAACTCTGCCACAGGGCTACTTTAATTCTGCCACAGGGCTACCTGTGCCACACCAAAGCCTGGAAAAAAGGAGGGTAGGTCAGTAAGGTGAAGACTAACCGGCCGTAAAACAAGAAGGCGACAGAAATCGATTGTGTATTATCACAAAGACAGTGCATTGCAAAAACGTCGCTCAAGCAGTCATATTAGATTAGACAGATTAGAACACGAATGATTTATATTTGTGCTTTGGCGTGTGAGTGCCGACAGTTTTAATCTGTTTTGGTGGACAGTGTTCTCGTGGAATTCTGTCAGAAGTTTTACTGCGGCAGTTCATCCTCCTGGAATAAGTTGCCAAACAACAGCCTCTCTTCTGCAAGTGAATAAAGACTATTCTGTTCGATCGTGGTTTCGTTGTGTTAGGTCTGATGAGTTTCATTGAGTTTCTATCGAAGTGGCGCTATATAAGTTTGCAATTACCATTACAAGTGCGGACCGACCTCGTTAAACAGTGATGGTGGACAGGCGTCCAGTGGAACTCCGAATGTTCCGGTGAGGTCCTGGTCGTCGGACATCTCAACAGTTGCTCCGGAGCCAGATCTATGACGACCGAACTTCTTCACCATCTTCCCTTTCCATGTCTTGTGCTCCTTGACTCTGGGTGACTCAACAGAATCTAAAACACAATCAACACATTCGTAATTATTATCAAAACCAAGAGGAGTAATCCACTACAGGCAGCCAAGGATATGAAGCATTAACCAATTCACTTTTCTTGTCCTTGGAGCATGGACAGGTGGCCTCACTGTCTCATCTTCTCACTGTGTGTGTGTATGTTATACCGGTATTCATGCTACAGTGAAACATTTTGCAAATTAGCCACTGTAGTACACTATTTGCAGATTTTTCTGTGACACCAAAACTGTCTGCCTCAAACAAAATGAAAAACAAATAAATAAGGCAGAAAAGTTAAAAGACCGCTCCACCCAACCGACCTGTCCCTGTGAAACCCGCTTTCCTCGACTTGGAGAGAGGCGATGCAGGTGACTTTGAGACTGGTATGACTTTCGTAGACTGTTTCTTCGCCTTAGGAGCAACCTGTGGAGACGTCTTATCCACAATGACAGCTCGCTGAAGGTTCTGGCCCAACGTCGTCGTAGCCAAATTGATTTGCTCCTGCTTGAACAAATTTGCAACTCGTATCAGAATTGAGCAGGTTTTCAGTTTCTTGCAGACATCTAATGTGCATGCCAATTGTAATTTGTAATTTGCAAAGCACCACTCAGCGATTCAATTAAAATAATAATTACGACAATTTATATGGCGCCATAATACGGTCATGCCATTACAAGGGCACCTTACAGAACAGTTAACAACAGTCGGAATAAGCCCTATTGAACAGGTGACAAAGGACATCAAACAACGGAATTACAGGAATTCTATCACACTTTCAGCTTATTGCTAGAACACTCAGCTTTTCAGCAGATTACAAAAACACAGAATTTCAGCTTATCACTAGAAAAATGCTGTACACATGGCTACCAAAATGATTGAAACAAGCACATGTTAACATAGTCTGAAAACAATCATTCGTTCATATAGAACATTTGTATAGTGCCCCTTCAAGGAAACTACTCAGAGGCGCTCCTGACTCTAGCATGGCCAAAAAGAAGTTTTAAGGTGAGAAAAGAACATAGGAGAGGAGGTCAAAGAACATTCATCAAACAACATAGCGAAATGCAACCGTACACACATGACACAGACAATAGCTTGTTATCCACTTACAGTTTCCTTTGATTCACTGTTTGCCTGAATGGCCTTGACCCAGTTCGACATGGACTCCGGGTCTTCGGTCTGGAACAGGAACTTGGACCCGGATGCTGTTGTCACCTGGAAAACGTTCCTCTTCTTGAGGTAGTCGACTGCCACCTCCACCGTACTGGACCTGACACAGACGGACTGCTCTTCTGACGATGCTGACGTCTACAACAGGGCGAGAAATGAAACATGAAACACATTGGAGAATATACAGCTGAATCCTCAAGCATGTACATCTTAATCTCATTGGCTTAGCAAATCGTTCACATATAATGTCTGTACATTTCAATGTATTTTACTCACGATAGGGAATGCTGACATATGCAAAGAACAGTGTTTTGGAAGCTACCAATAATTAAAGTAAGAAATGGCAACTGCTTTTGGAACATTTTCATGTATTTTGGAGATGTGTGCCACAGTATGTTGGTTAGAGTGCTTGTCGAGTCAACCGAGATGTTGGGGGTTCGAATCCCCAGGGCAGAAATTTGTTTCGGTTTAACTCAGTCAAGATCTAAGTACCATCCTGTTACAAGATGCTGCAGCACAGGTTCTGTTTGCAAACTGACCATTTCACACACACTGTTGGTCACCATAATCGCAAGTGAAGCACTAGCAATATTATGATTTGCACTGGATTGCAATCGGTCAGGGTTTCCTTGAACTGGTGCTATATAAATCTCCAAATGTCTTACGGACTGATCCTCTGGATATTGACCTGACTACCATATGGTGCGCCATTGGTTGATGCTTGTGCATGCTTTGACATACCTTGCCTTCAGCCACTGCAGCCTTGCAATTGAGACAGCATTAGACATCAGTGAGATAGAAGCTACTACCGATAACAACAATAGTAGACTGACCAGTGAATAACGGTCTTTGTAGAGACCCAGGAAGTGGCCCCTGAGAACCGCCCAAAATGGCTTCCATGATCGGTCACTGGCTTTCTGCATGAACACATTCAAATCATTATATCAATCGATTATTTCATTGGTAATCCTGAACCAAAAATTGTTAGTCATTACTGAATCAATTACTACAGAAACAATCACTGACTGAAACTCTATTACCGAAACCATCACTATACCTATACCTATTACAGACACCATCACTAAACCCAAATCTATTAAAGAAACAATCACAGACCTAATAATTATTTTAAAAAAACACAGCTGAACCTAAAATTATTTAGATAAACCATTCCAAAACCAATATTTATTAGACAAACCATCCATTAACCATAACCAAAGCCGCCGTCATCACGACCTGTATCATCAGCCTCATCTTCGACATACCTTGCCTTCAGCCACTGCCGCCTTGCAATTGAGACAGCCTTCGATCGTGATGTTGCCACCAGTCACCGTTGATTCACCTGCTGACTTCTTGTCAATGGTAGGATCGACCGCCTTCTGTGAATTCCGAGAACAAACAGTGAATGATCAATACAACATAGACTGATTGAATTATTGTTTGACTGACTGATTAAACTATTTCTCAAATGACTGCATAAAGTCACTCAATCAGCTGTTTACTTATAAAAGTATATTCGTTTATTAGGTCATCAAGGTGACAAACCACAGTCACTACAGGAACATTCACAAGCATGGAGCTGAACCATGCTAGACGGATAGCTGTAAAGTTAGTATTAAGAGGTTAATAGTACATTTGGGGCTTGAACTCATGATCAGTTATTAGTCATAAACATTTGATCAGTCAGGATTTCATCATTGGGGCACTGTGGCCCCAATGATGAAATCCTGACCTCACAGGTCAGTGATTACCTCACAGGTAAGTGATTAGTACAACTGAGTGAATACATTTATACAAATGAGTTATTTACCTTACCAGTGAGAGACTATTACCATACCTTACCCTAAATGATGCAGGTAAATGAATAAAATCCACATTATGGCCAGACTGTTGGACTACCTTGTCTGTAAAGAAAGCAACAAACTTCTTGATGTTGCTGTTTCCAGACTTGGCCGGCGTGTTTCTAAAAACACGAAAAACAACCTCAATGAAACGCAAAACAATCCGCTTCAAAACAACACACAACCATGCAACGCAGTACAACATACAACTTGTGGACTCATTCACATGCTCACAGTCTACGTGCCACTTTCGTTAACGTGAAAGGGTGCTGTCCATTCAAAGCTATCAACTTAACATGCCATACCAGTTAACACATCATAAAAGAACTGTAGTTTAGAGATAAATATGGACTTTTCCAGCATTGTCCTTTTTAAGCTTGGCCTGGCTAACACTCTATTTCATATGGCTACATGTTAACGAGTCCCCACTGTACATACGAAACCAGTTAATCAGACAGAAAGGTATGCCACTTAAACTGATAACTTACCATTGAAAACAATTAGAGACAGAACTGGGAGGTTGTTAAACGGCTACACATAAATGTTCATATACATACATACACAGATACGTATACAGATATATACGTACCCGGTACACAAAAACATACACATATACATACACACACAGATACGTATCATACGTACATACACAGATATATACACAGATACCTACACAGATGAATACATCATCACAGTTACATACCTACACAGATACATACAGATACATACACAGATATATACACATATACATACACAGTTGCACACCTACACAAACACATAGAGACATATATATGACATGACTGCTATTCGTGTTGAAGCTGCACTTACATCAGAGCTGGACTGCTTGGCGGGTCAAATGACTCTCCTAAAAACGAAATATAAAAACCTGTTCTCATTTTTTGTTGACTCTGCAACGTTTCAACAGAAAATAACTGAGACGTCAGAATATTTGACAATCTGCCAGAAGCAAAAGTTCAGAAGCATCTTTCTGAGCGTTTTCATCATGTACAGAATGTATGAATATATATATATAATTATATATAATATATATATATATATATGTATATATAGTCGCATATATACTTAGAAACATATGCATATATTATATATATATATATATGTGTGTATTTATACATATATATAAGTAGGTTTCTATGTATAAATGTGACTATACAGTACATTTAGCACAATGACTCATCATAGCATACATTTCCAGCTTGATTTGCACTTAGATAGCTCTTCAGAAGTTGTTATAAATAACGCACCCAAAAGCGTCTTGATACACTGACATGAACTCTGAAACCTTGTCCCAAAATTGAGTATTCTACTCAGAACAGCATCACACTGAAGAGTCAAACTTGCAGCAAATTCCAGTCACTAATAAGTGCAATTCTTCATGTCACCTGCACTTCATATTGTCCAGTGCTGTGCTCATTAAAAATTAACATATAATGATAATGATAATAATCATAAAAATAATACGGTAATATGATGATGAGGATGTTGATTATAATGGCAGTTTCTTAGGCGTCCCTGCAACGGCACCATAGAAATGGCCAATGTTATTATTATTATTAATGAAATAATGATGATGATAATGATAATAGTAGCAGCATCAGCAGCAGTAATATTTCTAGATTTACAATTCATTATAGTAATAGTTGACCTGAAAACAGCTGTTCTTTTATTCCCAGGGTCGCTGCCATTGCCATAGTTGTCGACTGTGAGATGCTTTCGACGGTCATCGCACACGATCCATCTCCAGTTTTCTCCACACCTGCATCATCATCATCATCATCATCACCACCACAATAATAACCATAATTTTATTTTACCAAGGTGGGAATGATCTCTCAGAAATAAAAAAAATTATGCTAAGAGGTAAAAATTTTTTATTATTACTATTACACGTATTACTGTTATTATTAATTAATTCAAGGGAAGCACAATCCCTTGGTAGAAAAATTTGTCAGGAAACAATTAACAACATCTGGAACATTGTCATTATCTTTTTCCCCCGGCACGAAAAACTAAGGAGTGGAATTAGCACTTATTGTTATTATCATTATTATTATTGTTTTTCGGATGACAGTATCCTAATTAGTTACAGAACTCGCCATTGTTCCAAGAAGTTTACCATCACTACATCCGCTGCCTAACAGGCTGCCTCACAGGCTAGTTTCGATCTTCCTATTTAGCATGGATACGGGAACACTGGTCTTGATTCTGCCAGTTGATGCAATACTTGGCTGAAATTGATGTTGGCCTCCACAAACATTAATATATGTAACAAGCGATTCTTGTACATGGTTTCAGTTTGACAACCAGATCAATAATAAACAAATATATAAAGAAGTCATTCTGGATCAGAGTAAGCATTTGTTCTAATGAGTTGCTCTACTGAGCGTCAGTTAAACTAGGGATCAGTAGTGCTCATCAACTCACAATGATGAGTGTTGTAAGTTTCAGTGTATTACTAATTAACAACCTATCCTGCATCATAGTTGGGCCAAGTATCCCTTTGGGGAATATCCACAATTGTGCCCCTTTGGCTATAACGTTTAGTCTTCTCATATTATTTGCAAGACGTTACACGTCACCTCCTCTGAATGGAACATGGTTAATACACCTAAAGAAGGTCTCATATATATATTTGGCAATGCAAGACATCTTCATAAAGCAAGATAGTTAGGTATTTGGTTACCCGTCCTCTCCTGATGACCACCTGATTGTCGACAAATGACTTTCGCAGTCGCCTGCATGTCATGCGAATGGATTCCCATCTTCTTTTCAGCAGAACCAGTTTCAGATGACGACGACACCGCCAATGCCCCACCACCCGATTCGCTGCTGGTGCCATCGGCAGAAGAACCAGAAGGTACCGTCTCCCCGTGGTGATTGAGGCCGGGCGACATTGACTTGGGGACGCTCGTCGGTGGATCTGCTCGAAAATAGAGCGGAATTGTGACGGATGACGGGACTTGCCTCGAACTAATAGGCGACGGAGAAGAGGGCGACGACCAGAGTTCCTTGGACTGGTCCAAGGTCGCAGGTGCCCTGTACACTTTCAATGAGTCGAGGATGTTTCTTTTGCCCTGGGCATCTGTCGGAGCTTGCCGTGTATCGTCGGTAGAATTCTGCTCGAACTGGGCAGCTCGCTTGGCAACGCTGTCATATCCAAATTGCGGACATCCGCCTATCGCGCTCAACTCCTCTTCCAGTTTCGACGGTCGGGCATTCCGGCTTGCGTCGGCATTATCGCTGCTTTCGAATCGTCGCATGCGCTCGGTAACGAGGCTCATGCGCGGCTGGTCGGTCGCGGTCGTCAACCGAGGAATCGCGGATGCCGCAGTTGCTGCTGGTTGTCGTGGCGACGAAGAAGATTTATTCATGAGTTCGCTCGATGACTTGCTCGCTGCTCCGCTTAAGTTGCAGCTCGCAGGAGGCACCTGCTCCGTGCGGCCATGGCCAAAGAGGCTTTCGTACGACTGAGGCCTGGCCGATACAAACATCTGCTGCCGAGCACCGACCACAGAAGACGACGACTTAGGAGGCGACACGGAATTGATCGCAGCGGGGTTTCCCACATCCAAGTGCATCGAAACACCCGGCGGACCGGCAGGGGGCGCCATGTGGATGAAGTGAGAAGAGAGACGCGAAGACTCCTGCGCTGAAGCTCTCGGTACAACCGTTTGCTGTGCAGAAAGCAGCTGGGGAGCAGTCGACGCGCCACCGCAGTCGCCCAACTGTGACAGCGTGATTTCGCGGTACGACGTCAGCTTTGGGTTTTGCCGGAACGCGCATGTGTCAGTCGGTTGCAACGGCGTCAGATTGTATGTGAAAGAGCTACGCTGGTGTTCGGACGCCGCCGCATTGTCTGCTTCGCTAGTTAAGGCGTTCAGGGGAGACGGTCGCGGTCTGGCCGCGGTCGGTGCACCGCGTTGTTCGTCGCGGCCGACCAACCGATGTTCTGTCGACGGAACATAGTCTTCGGGTCTAGTTTTCCGTGCGGTCGTCGTGACCGGATAAAACGACGACCCGCCACTGATCCACACATCGCCGGTTGGTTCTCTGCTGTTGAACATCGCGGGGTGCATTACGTTGCTTGCGGCAGAATCGCTGTGGCGGTTCTGCGCCACGGAGGGATTGATGCAGACGCGGATATGCAGCGACGGACTGCCCGAATGATACTCGTCGGCGAGGAAGCGGCCTTCCACGTTGCTCGCCTGCGACGAAGGCGCCGAGTTGCGGTTGTATAGTTCCTGACCTCGACGGCTGGTGGCGGGAGACATGGAGACTCGGCATGTTGACATCACGCTGGGATTTCGACCGGATATTTCCTTTGCTCCATCGTCACTTGTCTTGTAAGCCTAACGAGGAAATTCACATTTGTAACAAGATAAAGCAACAGAGAGCTTTAAAATAAAATAAATAAATAACCAGAGAGCCGAAAGAACTCTGCAAATGCTATCAAAAGTGCAGCATTAGTAATAGTGGCCACATAGGTATGAACAAAAATAAAATAACAGATATTGGTGGTGCCACTGGGTGTTTACACAAGCATGGCTACCTTGTGCAGACTACCTGTCTTTGTTTTTGTTTTTACTGTTAACCCTTTAACAAAGAGTGTGTATGGGAAACTAATGCAGCTCGTCGTTAAAGGGTTAACACAGCAGCAAAGGTATACAACCGACAGAATTTCTAAAACTAGAGATTTCTAAATGTCTTACCATCTGTAGGACATCTTCATCTTTTGGAATGACCATCAGAGTTAATGCAGAATCACTACAATTGACAAAAATTTTCACTAATTATTTAACTCTGAAGTTTTAGCAAAACTCTCTCGCGGTTCTAATCAAACTTTGTCAAAGATCTAAAACTTTCAGGAAACAAACTGAAGCTACAAATCAATACTAATGTGTATCACAAAAGAACTCTATAACAGAAGATATAACTCACAGCATTACAGTTAAACCAGGAAATCTGCTCAAAAGTAAGTACCAGTAAATGTTGCGACTATAGCAGGCTGACCAGATATTGGAAACTAAAAACCGGGACACTTCAATCACAAAATAAATTTGTGATGTTGTCAATAATTAATATAATACAACTTGAACAAAATCTATTTTATGCTTATTATATTGGTATAAGACTATAAGACTAAGTGAAAGGTTTTATTCAAATCATGCTTTTAAATTTAAAATTATATTCTAAATTTCTCAAATCAGTTACTCAAAATTAATTTGGCACTTGAATGTATAAGTTTTTTGTCTGCTAACATTCTATCATAACAAATCTTGCTTTTAAATTTAAATTTAATAATTCTAAATTTATCAAATCAGTCACTCATATTTGGCGCTTGAATGTATGCTTCTTAAAAGTTTTTTGTCCGCTAATATTCTGTCATAAAATTCAACACATGTTTCTTCCATATTCACTGCTGGACAAGAATGAAAACTCGGCCTTCAGATCGTCGTTAAAAGAATATGTTGGTTTTGACATTTTATAATCTTATTTCAGTTATTTAGTTTCAAATTGTAGGATTTAGATTTTAAATTAAAAATTATTATTTATGAAAATGTGTTTTATCAGAATATTATTACTACGACAATATGACGTTTAGAACCTGAAGAGGTATTATGCATGGTAATAAATAAAAGTGAGATTAAAATGAATTTACTCGCCAGATGCCAGTAGTAAAATCAAGGAGACGTTGATAAAGTAAGTAAGCATATCCTTTATTTGATCACATGACAAACGCAGATGAAATAACATAACATAACATAACATAGGTTTTTTATTGCTCCCAAAAAAGTACAGTAACAAATCATCATATTTCAAGTAATACTAAGTTGGGATACAAAAGGAGGACCTAAAGGGACCAGAGTCCCGCTAAGCAGGGCCATCTATGTACCAGTGCTGTTAGGTGGAGGTTGATAACATAATGTTCAGGATTGGGAGTGAATTAAGCAACAACTAAAATGATAACATAATTAGCATTGTCTAATGCTTAAAAGTTCTTTAATAAACAAACATCATATATAAGATCGGAAAGTCAGGTCAGTTTTTAAAAACCGGGACATATTTAGAGTTTGGCCTACCTTTCCCGGCAGCCGGGACAGCTAGCAGAAAATCGGGACTGTCCCGCGAAAACCGGGACGTCTGGTCAGCCTAGACTATATGGCTATCGTAAGCGCAAATCCAAATGACTAGGGTGCAATCTGAATAGCTATTCTGCTAGAGGCGCTATATAAAGCTATAGCTTCGATCTCTCACAGTTCTTACTGAAGTTCTCACATAACGGTAAATCACAAGAGAGTGCTGACCTGCCTGTGGATGAACATTACAATTTTCTAATGGATGGGGGCTCTTGTATACTGGTAAATCCCATAACAAGCATGCTGATCTGCCTCTCCACAAACATGTCACAGTTCCAAACGCAGCAGAGGCACATATACTAAACAAAAGGTGAATTGAGGAAAAGCTTTGCTGACCTGCCATGGATAAGTCGGATGACTTGAGAGTAGGTCTTTCCGGCAACATTGACTCCGTTTATTGAGACGATGCGGTCGCCCGTTCGTAGTCCCGCGCTGTGCGCCTGGCTGTCCTGTTTCACCTGCTTCACGAAGATCGTCTCCATCGGTAAACCGGAACCAGTGCTTCCACTCCTCTCGCCTGGAAAAGAAAAGCAGAGCAGTCCCTTAACCCTGGCTATGAAGCCACTTATAGTCCTTCACTCACAATTACTCAGCAGCATAGATTGATGCTTGGTCATGACATAGATGTTGGCACTCAACAAATGCATAATACTTCTTTACCCCACTGAATGATCCTCGAAAACATCATGTCAGAGGGGATGGTGAGTGGGGATGGGCAGTGTACTTATCTCACAGCTGAGTTCGCGGAAGTCACAAGTGGAAAGAAATCTCAGATTATCTTTTTCCCCCGACACGGATTTGAACCCCTAACTCTGAG
This sequence comes from Aporrectodea caliginosa, assembly GCA_020284085.1. Classification (NCBI taxonomy): domain Eukaryota; kingdom Metazoa; phylum Annelida; class Clitellata; order Crassiclitellata; family Lumbricidae; genus Aporrectodea; species Aporrectodea caliginosa. The sequence goes on along the minus strand of JACEVL010000018.1, from coordinate 1,002,877 downwards.
ATTGACGGTCATCATGCTATTCATCGCACATCCGAAAACCACTCACTATACCAACTGGGGAATGAATTATAATGCAGTGCCATCTATATTCCATTTTTGGGATTAGAATCCAAGTGCATGATATCCAACTCATGGATTTAGGGATGTACATATAAGTACATCAATGATTCCACACTGTTTGACAAAGCAGTCACTGTCGATTTTGCGTCAATGGCCTGGGACTTGAATCCTGGCTGCAGAGGTGGAAACCCAACACATTTGCCATTTGGCCACCATGCAACCTTTTATTGGAGCTGACAGCCTGCTGAAGTCTTTGGGACAGGAGGCTGTTGGGTGTGGGCGTCGATTAGTGCTTTCAATCGGTCTATGTCTGAGGCAGGGCAGACAGATTGTTGTTGTTGATTGAGATAAAGGAGCAATTATTAGCCTACGGACGGACATAGGAAAGCCTAACGGGCGGCAGTGAATAAAGCCATAAGGCTTGAAGAAAGCCACACGGTCGACCCTGAGCCAAATGGAAGAAATGGTTGAAATAGAACTGGATCTAGTCCAAGGCTTGTTGTTAGCTGCAGGATGCATGCAGAGAGGCAATGTACTCGAAGGTGTGGTGCCACAACGCTCATCTGAGGGATAGAGCGACATAGAGACAGACAGAGACAGGGAGGGAGACACAGTACAATCAGCTGGGTCAGACAACCGGTTGGGCTCTGGCACTTCTGGGTCAATACAACTTAATGGGTTTTGGGTAAACACAACCCCTATTGGTTTTGGGTCAAAGCAACCTACTGAGTTTTGGGCCACCACAACTTGTTGAGTTTTGAGCCAATACAACCTATTAGGTTCTGGGTCAATACAGATAAAAGACAGAGGACAATGGAGGTCATTTATTTGTACCCATCGCTGCCAAATGGCTGGCATCAGAAACTGATGATGATGATGACAGCCTATTGCAGTGCTGTCCAACCTTTTTGACACCGCGGGCCACCGAAGAAGTAATTTTTGAAGCCAAGGGCTGCGCCAGTCAACTCAAAAGCAGCGACTAAAATTTATTGAAAATTATTAACTGTATTATAATTAATTATGGAGTTATCATAATGAATGCGTCTTGGGAACGGGATTTTGTGTACAAATTGTCAAATGATAAGCCAAGTTACGAACGAATAGCTATGCAAGTAGGCCAGTGACTGTCTTTTACTTCATTTTAACCGAAATTGGAAATATTTAGCGAGCTGCGGCGGGCCGCTTAGAATCTGCCGGCGGGCCGCATGCGGGCCGCGGGTTGGACACCTAGTCCAATAGGCACTGGCCTATTGGGTTTGGTCAACACAACCTGTTGGCTTGGGTCAATACAAGATATTCGGTTTTGGTTCATCGCAATCAATTGAAATTATTCCCTGACCTGGGCACTGCAAACAGTAAACGAGGCTAATGCAATCACCAGGGCTGACAAAATCAGCTAACTGTATACAATCAACCGGGCTGAAACAATCAGCCAAGCTAACGCAATCAATGGGGCAGATAAAATCGGGCAGATCTAGTCCAAACGTATTAGGTTAAACGTAACGCAAAACCTGTATTTTTCACGCAAGTCTCCCACTGAGCAGAGACCACAGCTGAGCCACAAACACATTCATGTAATCAGTCGCAGAGACAAACACCGAATAAAATTTACATGCAAACAAGTCGCGCGATCGACACACGCGATCACGAATCGATCCAGTATAGATTGGCCGAGAAGAAGTCTCGTTGTCGTGATGTATGTTAAACTGTGCCTTTGTGAGATACTTAAAAATTTGCTATATAAAGCAGTAGAGTAGCCAGGAAACAATTTCAGGAGGTTTAAATTTGACATGGTCGCAAAAATTAATTTTTTTAAATTTTGCATATAAAAGCATAAAATATTTTCGGCATTTTATTTCGGGGCTTCGAACCCGTAAACCCCCCTAAATATGCACATGATATAAAGTGTCCTCATACACAAATACATAAAAGTCTATCCCCGCAAGAAGCCTACAATACGACGTATCATTGCTAATTAGACATTTTTGTACTTCAAGAACAGTGTGATAGCCTACGGTATCCAACTGGAGAGCAGGTTCGCCTTGTAAGACGAAGCATGCGGGTTTTAGCCCCACCCGAGACGGTTACCGAAGTTGGAAGAAACACTTGGTAAGTCCTTCAGACACAGTTGCTCAGCTCCATCAACTGATGTTGTCATTAGACAGTGGCACCCAATAAATATCGGAATAATCATCCACTGGAAACTTATGATGCACAAGAGCTCACCAGTTGGTCAAGTAAGACTTACCCATCAGTCTAGTCAGCTCTGGACAGGGCTGTTAAAGGCTTGGTTTTTTGGTTTTTGGTTTTTTTGGTTTTTAAAAAAAACAAAAAAAAACAAAAAACCGCAAATTTTGTTTTTTTGTTTTTTACAAATTTCAAATTTATAAATGTCAAAAATGTCGTCTCTTCAACTCTCTTGACAATTGTTGTATGGCCTTTGTTAACTTCGTTTTATGACATTCTACGGTTCTACTGTTCTAGTTAATTTCATTTATATGCATCTGATTAATTTGAACGGTATTATGCCATTTTAATGAGTTTTATGATCCGAAATAGGAAAATCTCAAAAATAAAAAACCAAAAAACCAAATAAAACCAAAAAACCAACTATTCATTTTGAAAAAAGTTTGGTTTTTTGCACCCCTGGCTCTGAAGGGTCAGCATAATCACAGATGCAAATAAGCGGCTTGTTACAAGAACTACGACAACGAAAACAATTCAGAAAGACTCCAAACACAGCAATCTTCGTGTATACACCTTTGCCAGTACGTGCATGTATGCTCGTATTTATCATTCCAATTACAGCTGTACAATTACAACTACTGTATGTATATATTGCAATACATGTATGAATCTGTGTCTGTCTGTCTGTCTGTCAAAACGTTTATAACAAAGCATTTATATAGCACCTTTCAGTACCTCTAACATGGATGGTTCTTAGAGGTCAGAGACAGACAGAGAGAAAGAGAGAGGAAGATAGAAACAGACAGACAGAGAAAGACAGAGACAAATCTCTATTTGTCATTTGTCTGTCTACCTGTCTCTTGGTCTGTCTTCGCCTGTGAGTGTGCATGAGTGTGACTACAAGCGTACACAGTTGTTTGTGGAAATATGCCAGCGCACAATAGTCAAGAGGCCGCTGAGTCTTTTGTCCCAACAAAGGACAAAGGCTGCAACCGAATCAAGGTTACGAACTAGTAGAGACGAAACACAGAACCACCCTCCCTCCCCTCATTCACCATGCTCTGTACCAACTTTAATAACGGAGAGATGCGCCAATGAATCAAATTAACTTATCAGGATGCACGAGCATCAGTTCCTTATTGTGCTGCCGGGCGCCTGTTCTGTCGCAGCAACCGGCTGTCAGGCCAAGGCGACAGGAGGAGGAGAAGGAGGAGGAGGAGGAGGATGGGCAGAAGCAGCAGCAGCAGCAGGCGGGAAAACTACGGCACCGCACCCTACGCCGACTGCACTACTTATCGTCATTCGTTACTTACTACTGTGGCTGGTAGACTCTTTGACATGTCTGGTATGCAACTGAACATTAAATATAGCGCCCTTTAAGTACATCATGACAGTTAAACGGGCAACAGTGCAATTGTCTACCTATTGTCAGACTTATTAGAACGATAATTAATACTACTACTACTAATAATAATACTAACACTAATACTACTACTACTAATAATAATAATACTAACACTAATACTAATAATAACAATAATAACATGGTTTTTCTACTATTCTTAATTAATGTTTAAGTCTCTGAGGGATCACATGTACCTCGGGGCATAAAAATAAATAAAAATAATGATAAGTGAAATGCAATTTCCTTCCATAAGTTCTTTTTAAAAGAAAGAAAGCTTCCAAGGTTACATGCACTGTTTGACAATGATCTTCAGAGCAACAGTTCGATGCTGATTGATGAGTTTCTTCTTCAAGAGGTGCCTTATAAATGTCAGAGTACAATTATAATTACAAAAAAACTCCTGTTGCATCATAGACAACCCAAAAAAAGTCATCACTAATTTTTGTGATATTGAGGGATCACATGTGCCTCGGGGTTAAACACTACTAACAGGGATCATGAATAAGCTTGTGTCGTCCGCTTAGCTTTAGAGTAGCACCTCAGAAATTTCGAGTCTACGATTATGATAACTGATAATAATAAAATAAATGTTTGATGCCTGGCAGTTTAATTTTATTATCATCATCATCATCATCATCATCATCATCATCATCATCATCATCATCATCATAGTTGCTTTGATGCTACGGTCACTAAATGCTTAGTGCGGATGGGCTGGCCGGTCCTCGGCCCCCGGATAGCCCCAACAAGGTGCCCAGGTATGGAACCGCATTGTTGTTATTATTGTTGTTATTATTATTGTTGTTGTTGTTGATATGACCAATGGAAGTTATTGAGAAACAGTTCTTGGGTTGTTATCGTCATATTTGCTTCCCAGCCGATCGATCATTTGACCTTTCCATGAAGCTCTTACTGAGTTTCTTTACATACATGTCAACAATTATTGTTTCGTCTGAACCATAACATCTATTAGTGTCTGGTGTTTTCAGCCATAACCATGTAGTCCACCCACACAACAGTTAACTGTAACGTAAACGCTTTCCATAGCGACCATAAGGTCTCTCCTCTTTTTCAATGAATTGATCGGGTGCCGGGGTGAGATCCTTCACCACCGCTGCCCGTTTTAATGAGCGAAACACCATTTAGGGCCCCCGTGTATGGACCATGCTAGAGTGACCTTATGGCCTCGATATTGCTAATTTTTCAATGAATTGATCGGGTGAGATAATTCACCACCACTGTCTATTTTATGGGGTGCCACGCCATTTAAGATCCCGTGTACGGACCATGCCAGTCTGAGATTTAAAACTCTGGGCTGCTCGTAGAATTGCATCCGTAAGTGACAAGAGTTTTAGTTTATGGCACTAAAAGAATATGTCAACCAAGTCAACCTAGTTTGGAATTTTTTGAAATTGTATCCGGAACTGCAAATAGATATTGGACAGTTTGAGGTTTTCCTCTGCGCTGTCAAGCCATCATCATCATCATTACCATCATCAGTCACCATCTTGTCAGCATCATCAATCTTTCTGGCAGCTCATCGCGAACCTAATTCACTTGCACTCATTAACATTCTATAATTTATCTCTACACATCGGTATGTAATATATATATATATATATATATATGTGTGTATATATATATATATATATATAAACATAAATTACATATATTGCAGCATAAAACATGCTGCATGTATGCATGCATGCATGTAACAGAACACTTCACATAACGCATTTAAAGTACCTCACAGATGTTATAATACAGGTTCTACAATCTACATATATGGATATATATATGTATAGATTAATGCATATATATATATATATCATATACCCCTGCATATATTATATAACACAAACTGCAGTTTATGCCGTGCATGCATCCCCCATCATCTCTACTGCAATCTATTATATACAAACATTTTTATATCTACAATTATATATATATAAAATGCACTTGCGATGGGTTACGTTGTAAATTACTGTACAGTTATTACCTAATCAGCTTCCATTACATAATAAGCAGAAAATTACCAACTCAAGAGGCTAAACTCGTCTAATAAGGTCAAAAACTGATTACCCCTGCAGTGGGTTGTTTCAAATTTTTACCTCACCAGCAAAGTGGTTACTGCCAGTTGTTGCTCGGTAAGTCAAAAGCTAACACCTCAAACATCCAAACTTATCAACACATGTATCTAGAATTATGTCCTCAAATGTCCAATTTTATCCCCTCATAAGTCCAAACTTTCCCCTTAAAAGTCCAAACGTAATTACTCTTAAGTCTACAGGGCTGTTACTGATAAAAATAATTTTAATAGATTACTCTCCAAAATTTAATCGAGATTAATCGATTAAATTCGATTAATTTTGTCCATATTGCATAAAAGCGTGAAAAACTGTTTAGACCGTATATAATGCAAAAATCCTTCAATCATTCGACATGCCAGCTCTAGCTCTCTATAGTAAATGGAGTGCATAATAGGATGCGATTATTTCAGTTTACATTAAAGTAATTATCCTATGACCGAGTAACGAACGGGTAATAGGGTTCCCCACAGCATGGGCTACGGTACCCAGGCTGTACCTTACTCAAATTTAACACTAAAATTTTAACAGAGGAAGCAACATCAATTTGTACAATGTGGTAAGAGCATGCCTAGGTCAGTAGATGCACGTTTATAGGACATGATCAGAACAGATAAGAAAACAGAGAAACAAAGAAGACTCACCTGCAGCAAGTGCTAGATCCTCTACACAATCGTCATCACCCTGTAAAATGATACACAACAGTTATTCACCACTTTCCACATCCACTGATTTATATAGCTCCACTGCCTTAGCCATATCTTGCAAGACTCGACCAGGCGTGAATCTCAACACTGAACAGTAGATGAGACCAGATAAGACAAGATATTAGACAGAAGAAAATGAATGGCGAGATACAACTTAGTCTACATTCAATAGAATACACTTAAACCTTCTTACTATACTTTATCATTATTATTACTATTATTATTTGGGCATTGTTATTATTTTTACTATTACTATTGCACAAGGCATCAATGGCGCACCAAAAACAAGTCGTAATCAAGTCCATACAAAGAAAGTCAGTGTGGACCAACCTTTATAGGGCATCGAAGTGAACTAAGCGGATTCTTATATAATGCGGTTATGGATGCCATTCGCAAAATTAATTCCACTTCACAACATGACCCCATCATAGCACAACCTCATCACAGCATGGTACTTGATCTATAGGCTCCCAAAAGTAGCATCATAAGGACATTTCAGTGTACTTTCAAGTTACTACAGATTCTAATAGGTAGCACAGGATATGAATGATACCCAATGTAAATCATTATAGGGCCTACAGCTTTAGTGTACTTTCCTAACCAGTTATAAACCACTCCCATTCATTTACAAGGATGTGTTCAATCTAAACTAACCGACGTTTCTACATTGCCATATTACAACAATGCACATGACATCAACTTTTGTGTAAGCCGATGAACTCACTATGACACAGAAGCAGACAAACAGGGAGAGACAAAAGCACACACAGACATACCCAATCACATCATATCTTCTAGTTTACTGTGCACTGTTTCCCTAACTGATGTAATGGTCCAGTTTAATTGACATTTAACAGCCAATAGGCTAGTGCAGGAGTGCCTCTGATTTGTTTACTCACTGAGTAGTGCTGTATAAATAGTATAATTGTTCAAATACAATTACAGAAAAGCCAGGCTCAGTTAGGAAATTGTACACATCCGACTTCAACATCATTCCCCATCAGCCAATTGACTGTCACTCTCTCTCTTCCTAGCTCAAATTCACTTCCTTCTTCAATAACCGCCTCAAAACTCTCCTTGGCTTTCAAGCACATGGATATCTAACTGCATCTTCTCCTGGCGGCTGACTATCCCACCTCAGATTCACATTTCAGTGTGACCATGTGCGCATTACAAATTTAATTAATTAATTAACAATAATAATATATACTGCTTTTCTTTGACATTACCATGCTAGATTGTTCACATAATAATAATAATAATAATAATAATAATAATAATAATAATAATAATAATAATAATAATAATGATAATAATAATAACAATAATAATAATAATAATAATAATAACAATAATATTATTAGTTATAATGAGTTAGATTGGGTAATAAAAATAACAATATTATTAGTGAGCGGCCGTTCCAGACCCCACGTCTTCGGACATAGTTTTCATAGCCTGAGGGAATAGAACTACCTCGGGCAAAAAAAAATAAATAAATAAAATAATAATAATAATAATAATTTTAGCGCAGAGACAGACTTTCATTGGTTTTTCCCTTGAGGGAGGTCAACATTACATACATGTATATGTCTAACTTTCTCATTACAATACCATAAAACTCTTAACCAAGACAACTAACTCATTGACGGACCCAGTCGGGTCGATCAAATCATCGCCAATCAGAAGGTACAGCTCGCCCTGGAAGACGCCCAAAACTGTCGGCACGCCAGATATTCATTCGCTCATAAACATCGCCGCAACAACCGCTTGGCATGTGTACTAGACAAGCGAACTTATTTCGCCATTGTTGTTGCTGCTGGTGCTGCTGCTGGAAGCCGGTCGTGTTTTTGTTACAGTCGTATTTATTACGCGTATACGATGCTACAACTGGCCAGCCTTTCTACGTAAATCGACGCCGGGAGAGGGCCTCCAAGTACAACACACGGCCACCGCCGCAGCCTTTGCACTCTCAACTTGGAGCAATGTCTACTAACTGCATATAGGATGCTCTATGTACACGGGAACCTCGTTATAACGCTCTTTGGCAGACACGTCAAGAACCGCCTTATAATGAAGTCACACTATAATAATCACTGTTTTCTATGGGTGAACTAATTTTGGGGTTGTATCAGAATTCGTGTCATAATGAAGCCTATAACTATTGAGTCTCTCGTGTACCTGATCATTAGCCTGGTAGCACAGCAATCACAATGTGGCCCGTGACCAACAGGCAGAAATTAATTAAAGCATCAGCCAGACAACAACCTAGCTCATACTTATTTAAATCAATGATAGGAAACAGCACACACTAAGGGGAGGGGTTTATGTGAATGGTTAACACACTGGCACAAAGACACAAATAACTGAGCCATGAAATCACCGTACATCAATCATAACTGTGTATAATAACGACATTAGACATAGGTGTCTACAATGTCGAAGTGCCACGAGTTAAACGCGTGTAACTGTAAGACCATTATCATACAAGTTCAATTGTTCTTTGAAAGTGTTAACACTGTCAAACTCCTGAACAGATCGCGTACAGCTGTTCCACGCCAACAGCCAGCTACACTAGTGACTACTGCAACCAGACCTGCCTACTGTACAGAACCACTGGGTTAATGGATACACCAAGGCTGGTCAGAATTAAAAGCACAGCACTGTACCTATGATTTCCACCGAAAAATTGCCTCATTATGACGTCAAGTGCATTGGATTTCTACGTGCCGCTTACAAGTTTATCCAGTACGAATATAGTTTACTGTTTGGTATGATTCACAGTGCTGCACAATTTTCAAGCGCATATACAATTACACTTTTGATCTGTAATACAATAACAGACTATTCTCACCTGGCAAATATCAGTTTCATATCTGGGGCTACAATTTATGTGCTTAAAGTCTAGTTATAATATGTGTCTCCGATTCACATTTCTGTGCGACTTTGCATGCATTAAAAATGCTTGTAATATTACGACAATTTTATAGCATCGTCAGTAGCAAGCTACTTCTAGGATGCTTCACACATACTGAGTATATAGCACCAATAAAAACGAAGCAAAAGTGCTGCAAGTATGGCTATCTGTCTGCTCTAAACTTGTGCGTTTAAGACAGTTTGAAGTAATTAGTGTTGTAATGTATTGTATTGTATCTAAAGATTTATATACGGCCTCTCTCAGAATAACTATTCAGAAGCGCATCTGCTGACCTCTAGCGCCGCAGTGTCGACAGAACTTGTCTTTTCCGGTGGTTGGATGACGAGATGCCTGAGGGTGAATCCAAATGCGGCCTCGTCGGCCTTGGGTACAACGACCGTCCGAGGGCCTGGCCACGACCGCCTACCACCGTATACAACAGACGATTCGTCCTGGCCACTCTGTTCACAAAAACAAAACCATACACTTGTATATAAGCCTCCTCACTTTGTATTGTATTGTATTTATAAATTTATATAGTGCCTCTCGCAGTGCACACCAATCAGAGGCACTCGATTGTATTGGGACGGTGAAGTCCAGTCACCAGCCACTTTTTGGCTCTGTTACTACTCAAATATTGTTTGTGATATGACAGCCTTGTTTTGGTTTGAAGCTAGTTCAAGTAACGTTAGGGTTGTTTAGCACTATGGTGGTCTCAGTGTCATCAACATATTAACAGTTGTGAAACAGAAATAAAACATGTACTTTGTTATGAGCGAGTGACCTATTAAAGCGACCGGCATAGCATACTACTTTGTATATAGGGGAAGGTGAGAGGAGAAGGGTAGTGGGAAGGGGAGGGATTGGTTACCACCACTTTGTGGGGCAAAGTTATGCCCTAGGACAGTTGTATATGTTTATAGAAAGAGGAACCTCAACCCATATTATACTATAAACTGAACCCTTTAAAAGTGTCAGTACATGTACTTTTGAAAATCCTATATCCGAGCAGTCAAGAACATTTATTTCTTCATACTTTGTCTTTCCAAAGAGAACGCAAAGCTTTGGCCAGCACCATCACTAAAACTCCCATATATGAACATGTATCACCGATTCTAAAATCATTGCAGCAGCTGTCCATAGCAAAGAGCAAATAACTAAAAAAGACTGGGCTAACTGTATACAAAACTACACTTCAGTCAATCTTGCAATCTACGGTCGTTCAGGTCTAAACTTAGGTCTGTCATCTGTTTCCACTTGCTTAAGCCTTTACCCATCGTAGAATGACCTGTCAGGGACTCAGGGTTTTCCACACTTACCAGATTTCAACAGGATATACCTGAGGCAAGTGGAAGATGAATTTGGACCAGAGTGTCACTGGAATTCCATCGACAGATGACTTGTGCAATATGACAACAGCGCCACAGAGCTTAGAAGAAGAAAAAGAGCAGTTCCTTAATGAAGTGTTAGCAACTTCATTTTCTTAGCCTCAGCACATGAGGGAGGGTGGCCAGTCCTTTCCCTCGCCATCTCATCTTCCCACTGACAGTGTATCGATTATAGTGGTGCAGGTGGAGTAGCCTAAATAGTTTGAGCCAAATTTCTGCCCTGTCAGGTTTTTTGAACCCCTGACCCATTGAATGACAACCCAGAAGTCAGCACACTAACCACTACACTATCGAGCACCCCAGCTTGATTAGATTAAAATAGATTAGAATATGTCCGTGGAAGTTGGCCGTTGTATTGGGTTGGGGGTAGATGGGGTGTGTGTGTGTATCCAGAACCTATCTATTACGAGTTTGTGTCATCACACGTCATTTCATAATCTCTCCACTAAATACGTGATTCATGACCCAGACCATATTACATCTGAGTTCATGCTATACATGACTATGCTACATAATGAAATATGTAATTCAATATAATGGAACTTCTTTGTAATACTTACGATGGAGACTCTGAGACAACACACAGGGGAGGGGGGAACAAGTGTCCCGAATCTAAGTCAGCGTTCGACCCTAACCCTTGGACAAATGCAGTTCAGAATTGGCTCCACATACATATACAAACAATGACACCCACACACCAAGACAAACAGACAGACAAACAGACAGAAATACATACATACATAGACAGACAGAGACAGACAGACAGACAGACACACAAACATTAGCAGACACACACCAACACACACATACCAAGACAAACAAACAGCAATACATAAATAAATACAATCATACACATACAAAACCCACACACGAATACAAACCGACACATACACACAGTGCAATACGGTAGTAGGAACACATAACTTCCCACAGACAAGAAGACAGACAAAGGGACGGACAACAGACCATACCAAATACAATCTGGAAAATTCCTTCGATCTCCAGCGCCGGCTTTTAACGGCATCTATCGAACCCATGGATATTCCAATGGGATAATTTAGCAGGCGGTGGCAGAGAGCAGACCAAACTGTTTTGTAACTTGATCGGCTTCAGCGACCACTGAAGCGAACACCTTATACGACTCACAACCATCTGCCCGCAGTCGTCTATTTTTAGCCCTTCCAACTATGTGCCGACAAGACAACGATGAAGAGCAGTCCCTTGAGGAGCTAGCCCCCGGGAAGCGGCCATGAATATCGTAATCGTAATCTCGAAGTTTCTGCAGCGCCCAAAAAAGCGAAGCCGTAGGAACGGTAAAAGGTCGATAGTCCAAATGTTCAATAGTTCGAAGGTTCGATAGTGCTTGACGGATTAAAATAATTCTTGCTCGAGTAGAAGTTGGATTAATTAGCAGAACTCTTGCTTAAATAGAAGTTGGATTGATGTAAATAATGCCTGCTTAAATGGAAGTTGGAATGATGAAAAGACATCGCAAGTTTGATTCATGCAACAATTTTATGTCGGATTAATGTCGGACTACAGAATCTTCGGACTATCGATACGTAACCATAGGAATTATCTTATTCACAGGTGCTTTAGTCAAAGTAAAATCGATAGTCAGTGTGAAGTCGGTTCCAGGTCAAGATCCAAAAGGGGCAGGCAGGCAGGTAATAATTAGATGACCAAGGTGGATGGTGTTTGCAGTTGAAACGGCGAGGGATGTGGGGAAGAGGAGGAATCGGGATACCATTTGAGAAAGAGCAGTTTTTCAGTTTTGAGTGAAAGACCTGTGAAGATATAGCAAGTGGTGAGGTCATGGTGCGTTGGCAAGAGGTGAGGTTTTCTCAGTCTTGTTATATGATCCACATTGAGTCGGCAGTCCTCCCCTCACTCCCTAAACTTGTCACTGTGTACTCATGTATAGCCATGTTAGTCAGAGGCAATAGTTCCTGCTCTGTTCAGGATTTGAATCCCTACTTCTTGGTTGACAGTACGGTGTACTAACTTCAGGACTACCGGTACTGCACAACCTTCATGCTGCCAGAAATCGAAGCTCTCATAGCCCTGTTTGGAGCGAGGTAGTCTAGTGGGTCATGCACTGAAATGTCAACTTACAGGTTGGAGGTTCAAATAACCAGCAAGGAAGCACAATAAGTCACAGATTTTTTCCATTAGTATATGTCAAGTGGATGCAACTGTTACGTGCTGAGAAAACAGCGCAACAGCTTCTGACAGATAGATATAGGCCTATCTCTGTTTATATTATTATTAATTATTATTATTATTATTATTATTATGTATGTAAATAAGTAGCATTTATTTATGTGTGCAGACATTTTTAACAGATCAGATTACAACACTAATGAAATAATTGAGGGGCATGCACAACAAACAACTCTTAAACAGACAATATGATGATGACTATGACGACAAAATGATGATGATGTTGATTATGAAGATAATAATATATACTTTATTTTTGCACAAAGCAGAACAGAGAAACTAAGCAATGATAATGATAATAATGATAATAATGATAATAATGATAATAATGATAATAATGATAATAATAATAATAATAATAATAATAATAATAATAATAATAATAATATGATGATGATGATGATGATGATGATGATGATGATGATGACGATAGAGATTACGTTGATGATGATAGTGTTGATGGAGATAATATAATGAAGATGATTACAATGATGACACCGATGATGGTGGTGATGGTGGCATTACCGATCATGACCAAGATACCTACTGGGCAGTGATGACAACGAAACCAAAAGAAACCGATTTCCTATCAGTCACCGCTACCACCTGCCTCACGGTGTTACCACCGACCAAGGAGCAGCGTTCTCAGGTGGTAGATCCCTTCCTCTGATATATCCACCCAGTTTTCCAAACAGGCCCACCTTGTGAGCTCTAACGAATGCACATGGCTCTCTTAGGAGCATTAACAGTCACTAACTGGCCAAACTCCCCGCTAACCTTGACTCCTTCCTTCCCCCTCCTCCTCCGTCCGTCTCCTCCGTCCGTCTCCTCCTCCACCTGCCCATCACCACCGTCGCTGCCCCTGCCACCGCCCCAGCCAGCATCCCTTGGCACTCGCCGCCGCTGCAGTAGCTGAGGCAAGCAGCCCGCTGGTAAACTTAGCCACCGCCTCCGCCACCGCATCTCCCACGTTATCAGAAGTCTTTCATAACCGTTATATAAACATCCATTTGCTGACAAATTCTGCTGCACTCCACAGCAACGCCTCCTTCTCCTCCCCCTCCCCTCTTCTTATTGCTCCTTCTCCGCTTGCTTCCCTCCTCCACTACCTCCTGCGCCTCCTCCTCCTCGTTCTCCTCCTCGTTCTCCTCCTCGTTCTCCTCCTCGTTCTCCTACTCCTCCTCGTTCTCCTCCTCCTCCTCGTTCTCCTACTCCTCTTCTTCATCCTCTCCTCTCTTCTAATCCCATCCTCTCACCGCATTCTCCTCTTCAGGGACGTTACTAGCGTTGGGCTTGGGGGCTTAAGCCCCCAACGAAGCTGAAGCCCCTAAAAATGAGTCAAGCCCCCGCTCCACTATAGGCTCGGGCTACCCCACTCGCCGTGTTCAAGGCTTCAAGCCCCCCTAAACGAAAAGTCCTAGTTACGCCACTGCTCCTCTTCATCCATCCCCTTCCTCCTCCTCTACCTTCTCCTTCCATTCCCCCTCCTGCTCTCCTCCTCAAATATCTCCTCCTCAGATCAAGAGGTCCGTGCCTCAGATACATCCTCCATCTTCCTCCCCCATCTTCCTCCTCCTCCTCCCCCTCCTCCGACCGGGGCCAGGTGGTCCGGAGAGTCTCCCAACGGAGCAGGTAGGGAGGAGGATGGATGGGGCAGATGAGCGTTGGGCGAGATGACGGATGAGCCAGAGGCAGAGTCCATAAACACAGCGCCTCCTCCGTCCTTCCGAACGAAGAAATTCCACCATCAACGCACCAAGTAACGTCGCGTAACACAGCGCCACCGAATCCCCAACCCTCCCCACCCCACCCTACCCCAACCCTCCCCACCCCACCCTCCCTCACCTCACCCACCCCACGACGGCCCCATATCGCTCAGTCGCTCAGACGGACGGACCGCATGCTTTCCCAAAGGCAGCCCCACAGAAAAGCCTACGGACATACATACATACACATGATAAACACACGTACATACATACACGTACACACATACATCATACACGCAAATGTGCATGCTGGCAGGCATACATACATACATGAATGTATGATCATCGCTGGCCGTAAGGATGATCTTGGCTCTGTCCAGTGGATTGTGATCTTGGAATGCTGTTCAACCTACATGTGCCAACCGTCAATTGATGATGCCTTGTCCGCTACTATAGTGGCGCTATAGAAGTCGTCATAATACATACAGGTATACAGGATAAGTGCATGTATACAACATGTATAAACAGAAACATATGCACAGATGTCATAAGCACACATAAATATACACAAATACATCAAGAAGAGCAGTCCCTTAATCTACCCCTCCCTCAAAAGGCATCCATGGATATTAACATTTAACACGTTAGCGACTTCATTTTTCTTAGCCTCGGCTTACAAGGGTGAGTGGTCAGACCTTCCCACTGAGTGTATGGTCGCAGTACTCAATATAGCCGAATTGGGGGGGCACAAGTGGAGTCGAAATCTCAAAATAAATTCCTGCCCTGTCGGGGATTTGAACCCATGACCTATTTGGCTGTTACACCTATGCAAGCATACATATTAATATAAAGCACACATGTATAATTGATTACATGCAAATGCACATACAAACACATCATAAGCATAAGTAAACATCAGAAGCTCTTGGCCATTTTTTTAGTCACTCGCTCAACAGTTCAACACTTCCAGATTTTACCTTCCTTGTTCAGTTTCATTTAATTTAATTTTCTATTTATTTATTGCACTCATTTTGCATGCAAAGTCTGAAACTCTGACTCTTAGATGTGAGACAAGTGTTGACAAACAACTTGCCCGGAGTCCTTTCAGCAGAAGCAAACCCACGGTCGTCAGATCACAGATGCTGTGCACTACTCAACAGAACACGATGGTCTATTATATGCCTCTGTTCTATATCTGACCTTACAAGCTGAAATTGAGCTATATAAATAGCAAATTATGTTACATAACAACAAAGAATAGACTGGCTATTTTTAGACAAGTAAAAACAAAAGGGTCTAAACATTTTGGCAGAAACGAGTGAGGCTTTTTTCCCCAGAAACAAACAACCCGAAGTCATGCTAGCAAACAACAGATCTGTATATCGTGAAACAATAACAAACCATAACTCTCTGAGTGTGTGTGCATGCGGGTGCGGGAGTATGTGTGCGAAAGAGTGAGTGTGAGTGCGTATGGCAGTGCGTGTGTGCCAGTGTGCTTGCAAGTATGTGTTCGAGACTTCGCGCGAGTGTGTGCGCTAAATCTCACACTAGGCAGGCTGAAAATAAACTCAACAATATGAAAACAGACAATAAAATTAATAAAAACAAAAAAGAAGAAATCTTAAACCTTCATTCCACTGGTGATGCAAGTTTTATCTGCATGCAACTGTAATTGCAAATTAGCATTTAGCAACTTCTATTGCGCCGGTGTCTAATGCACATGGCGAGCAGTAAGTAGACATAATGTGCGAGCGACTTCCTTTTCTCAGCCTCGGCAGGCCACTCGTCTCCCTTGCTGCCTCATCTTCCCACTCTCATCAACAGCATACAGTTACTGTACTCATTTTAGAGTTAAAATCACCAGGGGGTGAAACAGCAGCCAAACTCTTGGATTAACTCCCGGTCCTAGCAGGGTTTTTGCACTCACAGGGTTTCACCTGGCGGGTTTTGACCTCAGAGGTTTTGTGAACTTAGGGGTTTGCACTCACAGGTTTTGAACTCATTTTGAACTCAAGAGGTTATGACCTCAGAGGTTTTGAACTCAGGTTTTGAACTTAGAGGTTTTGAACTCAGGGGTTTCAACCTGGGTGTTTTTGAACTGGGTGTTGTAGGGGTTTGAACCGGGGTGTTTCCCGGTTCTTATCTCAGAGTAAACAGACCCGGATAAATAAGCAGCTCTACCTTATCCTATCTCCTTACAAGGATCGACCATTACCCTAAATGCTATTAACTATAATTAGGGACTACTAATTACAGCATTAATTTATGCCTGATAACGACTAAGTCAGGCTGCTAAGGAGTTCCGCCTCTATGTCAACAAACCTAACCTACCAATCAACATAAAAAGCAGTAGTACTGCATTGTGCACACCTTCACCCAGTCTTTTCTGACCCCACAGATGTGGACTGATTCAGTGCAGAACAATGGTGATATGGAACACAGTTTTAATTACAGGTTTCACCAAGGTGCCATACAGCTCAGTTTTACCATTGGCTCATGGCTTGTGTATTACAGCTGTTGATTAAATTAATCCACAATATTTAAAAACAATAAATAATAATTACAACACTAACAATTAACAATAAGTAACACCAGCAAGTAACAATAACATCCATAAATAATCACCAATATCGCCAATCATTGAAAAGTTGCGGTCTGTCAACTTTCTATTTTCAATAAACGAAATTATATATCATTAACCAGTAACACCAATGCATACCATTTATCAATAATGCCCATAAATAAACAATACCAAAGATGCAGAACATCTATAAATAACACCCATAAATACCATTTATAATTAACAAAAACCTATGATATTTAACACCCATAAAACCACAATAATTAATAAATGACACCAAAAAGTAACATCCCAAAAAACACCCACAAATAACACTAATAACTACAAATAACACCAATAACTAACATCCATACAAAACACTTCAATTAATACATAACACTCACAAACAAGCATTTCAAAGAATGAGCAAATCCCAAGCTATGCAGTTTCACTGCTGGATTCCAAACATAATTCAGCTTTTGAATGAACGCAACATTATAACACTTGTTACAAAAAAAGCGCTATCTAAATGCTGCATGGCATTTAATGTGGTTCTCAAAGGCAGCAATATAAGGAGGTTCCAGTGTAGCTACACTTTCCATACACTTCCTAGCAACTAGGTCATACAAAGGTCAAGCATTCAACAGTCAACACAGATCAGCAAAGGTTAAGCATCCACACTAAGCCATAAGGTTTGGCATACAAGAATTAAAAAACTCATTGCCTGAAAATCACTCTTTCCCAATCTACATTGCTACACTAAATTATAAAAGGTACTCCATACACTTCCTAGCAACAAGGTCAGGCATAGGTCAGGCACTCAAAGTAGGTCAGGCAAAGAAAGGTCAAGTAACCACACTCGGCCACTAGCCTAGGTCTGGTATGAAAATTCATTGCTTGAAAATCATTGATTACTGATCAATATCGCTACACTAAATTATAAAATTCAGGGCATGATCAGACGTTCATGCTAAGACAGCATAGGCATTCACACAAGGACAGGCAAAAGCGTCTAAATACAGGAATAAAAATTGGGATTCACAACCGCTGTTGTTCTATATCAGAATTTTTATTAGGATTCAACTAATTTCCTCTATGTTTATGACCAGACTCATCCTGGATTTTGAAATTAATGAGGCTGTAAATTGACGCTTCAAGCTACAGCGGTTTTCAGATAAGAATAGATTAGGACCACTGTTTTGTCATTGTCATCATTATCATTGTTAGCAAGCAGGTAAATATGAATGTACTTGTGCATGCAAACCAACCATTTCGTTGGAGTCGTTGATAGGTTTTTCAGCCATGACATAAAACCCAGTCTTCAATTCTGAAAATACAACCACAGCCATCTCAGAGTAACTCAAAACCGCATGTTTCTGCATGACAACAGGCCACTAGACTATGTAAGAGAACAGTTTGGCTGCAGATTAGGTCCATTAACATAACTAGAAGAAGAGCAGTTCCTTAAGCTAGCCCTGAGGCAGCCATGGGTATGAAGTGTTAGTGACTTCATTTTCTTAGCCTCGGCATACGAGGGCGAATGGCAAGTCCTCTCCCTAGCCGCCTCATCTTCCCACCGACAGTGTACGATCGGTGTACTCGGTATAGCTGGGTGTGTTAGGGGGCGCACGGGGAGCAGAAATATCGAACCAAATTTCTGCCCTGGCGGGGATTTGAACCCCCGACCTCTCGATTGACTGTCCAGAACGCTAACCACTACACTATTGAGCACCCCATTAGCATAACAAAGTGCATACGAACTGCATCAGTTTAAAACTTCAAGGCTTTTGCAAAGGTAAATAACAAGTTCTCAGCATGATAATCATACACAAATACGCTACACTGCTGTGCATATTCTGTTTATTCAATTCTATTAATAGCATTCACTGCTTGATTCAAGCCTCCTATTTGCTGGCCTACAAAAGTCCTTGAATGTTTCAGTCTCATGTGAAAGCTCATCCTCATCATCACCCTAATTATCCTCCTCCTCCGCCTCCACATCACCCTAATTATCCTCCTCCTCCTCCTCCACATCATCATCATCATATAAGCCTTATAGTATATGACACGCTTTCATTCCATCCCTTGGTGTTCATCCATTTGTCACTGTGGATTGGTGATAGTGATGATGATGCTGATGACTAGGATGATGATGATGATGAGGACTATGATGTGCTGGTGATGATGATGACAACGATGATAGTGATGATAATGATGACTGGCACATTGAAGTCACAAAGATCTAGCATAAAGATCTAACCACCTGAGGACTAGCATCACTGTTGATTGAGATATCAAGTATTGACTTACTTCCTATTTTCTTGCCTAAGAGGCTAAGACAGAAATCCATTCATACCACATGTCTTAAACCTCTGGGCTACCTGCTTGCATTTACCATGCACCTCTGACCCAATTTACTGAAATCACTACTTTGGGCTTAAAAAGTCATAATATCAATTTCAAACTTGTTACCTAGTTCCAAATCCTCAGCGAGGTCCGTTACAAGGGGCTAAGAAAAGCCTACATCCACCCTCACAACGAAAGAGATCCGCCAGTCTGCAAGTTCCGTTTCAACTCATGGCACATTCAATTCAGCAAATGCTTTAGTTACTTGATGCTTTGACGATTGCCAATCCTTACCACCGAAATATGTTCGGAAGAATGTAAGAGAAGTATACTCGAAAGGTTATCTGCAGCCGTACGTCCAGGCAACTACTTATCCTAAATTATATACAAGCGCTACAAAAACGGCCTCAGTACACGTCTTCCGCATTTCGTCCAGCCTCTCGACTAGTCATTTGGTAAGAAATAATCGTGGAAAATTCGTCCTAAATAGCGAACAGAGCTTCTAACATCGGAAACAGTTGCATCCGCAAAATATTACCACCGCAGCTTCAGTAGTTGATCGTTAGACGTCTTCTCAAGACGGCAGCGTTGCGAGCGTCTCAAAGCGGTCAGTCGAAGCGCCCATCCGTGCTTCTGGAAGGAGAGGGAATCTTGAATTTAAGAAAACTACGGCTAAATCTAAAACGCCAGAATCCGACGACGGAAACGCTTTCTTCGGCCGCCATTAAAACAGCGAGAGAGAAAAGCAAAGTACATCGCCGGCCATAACGGAAGCTGCTGACCTAATTACTAATGCGCATGTCTAATAACAACGGGAGCAGTTATTATCTGTGCAAGTGTTCCAGGACTGTGCTTTCTAATATTGAATTTCATATCAAATTGAATTTAATATAAAATTGAATTTGTTTATTGAACAGAACAGGTTTTAGGTTACAATCATGAAACAGCAAGTGCAGTGCAACAGGAGCCCAGAAAAGCTAATAGCTTATATAAAGCTTGACCCCTCTTTCTTGATTATCATTCATAAATGTATTTATAAATAGGCCTACTTAATTAGGACTTAAATAGGACTTCAATAATTGTAAATAATAATATAATTTATTTCTTCGTTTGATAACTTGATTTAATTATTTCTACGTTCCTGTCAGTTCATGTCGCTTAACTTAGGAGTTACCGGTAACCTATATAATTAAACTGGACACGGTCAAGCCTAGTGCGTTTATTTTGTTATTAGGCCTACATAGGCCTAAATTAAAATCTGTAAGATGGCTAATAATATTTTTCCTAGTGCACAATATAAATTTTAAAGCACAGCTTTAATTAGCCTATTTCTGAGGTGGCGAACTCGTCGTAGGGCCTACGGGTGCCTAAACTTCAGTAGGGCCTAGCAGACACGCGGAATTCAAAATACACAATCACTTTAGGAATCCACATTTTCTTTTGAAGGATTTCACTTACACCTTTGTGAAAGCATCTCTCAATGTCGTATTTCATTTTTTACGCTTTGTCGATTAAAACCTTTAGGCCTACGCCGAAACTAATTATATATACTGTGCAAAAGTCCGAAAGGGCACGCGAGGGTAGGCCCTATTTGTAAATAATTTAACGCGCTTTTGGCATGTGCCCTTAAAAGTTCGCCACTCCTGACCTTTCATGATATAAATTAGATAAACGGTACTAGCGGTTAACATTTCCAAATAAACAAATATAATCAGTTGTCAGTTGAAGGTTCGAATCCTTGATGATGATTAATAATATAATAGAAGGAATGAAGTAGTGAAGTCAACTTTCTATGTAATGCCAATTAGACTCATTTCCTATCCATTGGTGGCGCTGCTAAAATCCTAACAGGCATTCGACGAGGATATCAGCCCAGTCTTAGGACGAGCAAACATTTAGTACGCATATACAATCCACCTCAAGCTGCCGCGTAGGGAGTAGGGACCCTGGGCAAGTCCTTCACTCACAATTGCTCATGCGCTTTGGCATGAAACTCCGATTCAGTGTCCGCGCTGTAGTCGGGAGCGCCTCTGAGTAGAAATCTTGAAGAGGCGCTATAACAAGTGCTCATACATGCATACATACAGAACAATGCACGAATTACTTACACAGTACCATACAGTAGAACAACTGAATGCTCTAATTCTGGGAATTTATAAGACGGATACAGTGATGAATGTGTCTTAATTTGTTACCATAGTAAGCTGAGCTGGGCACTGCATTTGTCACTACCAACTGTATCATGTGGGCCACGATATAGCTGCTCTTGTCTCTCCACTTCATCTCGCTCCACCACTTGTGTGTTCAGCTGCTAGAACATACATCTGTGTGTTGTGTGTGCATGCAACTATTACAAGCCTGTTTGGCATAAATATATGCACACATAGTGTTTACATATAATTACATGTACATGTACAAATAAACACGGTTTCCCTAGATCTGGCTATCTAAGCTCTTCATTTTCCCCTATGACTAACCCTAACTCTTCCTCTCTTATGGCCCCTTGATATAGAACAACTTCTCTCATGCAATTCTTGGCTTATATACAGTGCTTTTTTTCAGCCGGAGCGGTCCGGAACGGCGTTCCGGTACCTTTTTTCACCCATTAAAAATAATTTATTTTATTTAAATTTTTAATAAAAAATTATATAAAATTATTTAGATACTTTAATTTAATGTAAGTGCTCTCAGTGTTTATTGATACTGATATATATATGAAGCAGAAATATTAGCATAAAATATGCCCCTATGATTGTTCTGAATTTGTTGAGTTCCGGAACCTTTTTTTATAGAAAAAAAGCACTGCTTATATATATATATATAAATTTGTTTGTTTGAATGTATTAAGCTTGCCATGAACAGCGCTGTGCGTTTGCTAGTACATGTAGTTCTCATTAGAGAATACACTTACTTACTTACATATCCGAATATATATCTGAACATCTAAATAGTGCCTTCAGAAACCTCTGTGGTGCCCCTCAGTACTCCAAACAGTACTGGAACCAAAAACAATTAGCAGAATGTTTAACCCTTTAATGGCAAGAGTATACTAAAAGTTACTGGGAAACCAATGCATCTTGTTTTAAAGTGTTAGTGTGGATTTGTAAGTCAAAACATATCAATGCTGAGAATAAACATAACATCTCCTTCAGTTAAACACTTTATTCGGAATTTCATGCAGGGTACACACCTACCAGTAATTGTTACCACTTTTATAATCAGTAAACTGGAAAATTTACCAGCTTACGGTCAACTGAAGACCACATTTTAACACACTTGACACAGCAAGTTAAGAATTACACAAGAAAAATAATCATAAATGAGAAAGCTATTGGCTGCAGCTTCCAAGAAAGCAAACATGAGCTGCACAAGTGAAAAATAGATTAACTATTAACAGGAATTTATTACTCTTAACCCTTAGATTAGACAACCCATAAAAACTAGCGGACACAAAACAGAATAAAAAAGATGCAACCACTTTTCATCATCACATACATTTAGCAACAGCGAATTGGTCAATATAATATTCACGCCACTACAATAATCACAAACAATTAGTCTCTCTTGAAAACGATCTGCTACATAGTAGAACAGTTCAGCACGTGAATGCAAAGTGTGGTAAAGCTACAGCGGCCCTTATGTTGATTTGACAAACAGTGTTACATCGGCAGACTACACACCTACGCAAACATACGCAACACACATGTATGTGTACATATACATACATGCAACATGCAAACCATACATACATACATCAAAATGCCTAGGTTTACAGACAGCAATGCGACCCTGTGTGCTGCGACAATCACCAGACAGGACAAAACCAGAGAACAAATGGAAAGACATTGACAGACAGAATGATTGTGAACAAACGAATTGTAGTTGGTAAGAATTGCGTGATGGGATGACTTCTTGGCCTGGAGAAATGGTTTCAAATAATGCATGGTTCAAACCAGTGAATGGAAATTCCCCTCCCCCGGCTTCTGACAACCGCACCCTAAAGACATAAGACAGACAGACAGACAGACAGACGCACGAATGACTCGCAGAAGACTTACGCTCTAACTAACTGATGTACAGGCACACCAAATATCTCAAAAAACTTCAAAATAAACCGAGGACCTTCCTCACGATGCACACATACATTCATGTGCATACAAGACATACCGACAGACCAGAGAGGGAAGGAGGGAGACATAACAAGTCTAATGGAAACAAACACACACACACACAGTGCGCAAAAGAAGAACATACACATACAAACAAACAAGATGACAGACAGAGAGGGTGAGAAACATGTAACAAGGCTAACAAACACACACACACTCACACAGACGAGCAGAGCCGATCTTGCTGTTAGTATCTAGGCCCGTTTCCTGACTAAACGTCAGTCACCTATTAGCAGTAATTGTTCCGGTTGGCTGGTCACTACTTCTGATTCTTGAGCTGGTTTGACAGCCAGTCAAGGCCCTCGTAAAGACCGTCCCCACTTGTTGCACATGTCGCCTGAATGTACCAGCTTCTCTGTCGCAGCGAGTGAAGCCCAAGCTTATCTGTGATTTCAGCCGCATTCATCGCATTTGGAAGGTCCTGTTGGCAAGAAGAAAACATTTCACGCATCACAAAGGTAATGGTACCACAATTGTTTAAATGGCTCTTATAGCAACTCCTGTAAAGGCAAGGCAGTGTTTTAGTTATCAGCAAAGAGCAGGGGTGATTTTACAGATTGTTAAAGTACACGAATGCAGGCGAAAAACTAACGTTGTTAATATGTTGCACACGGAACAACCGACGACTCATGAGATATTTTAGTTTCATGACCCCAAAACCTTTTCAGGTACTTAGCTGAGGAGTTAGAAGAAGAGCTAGGGGTTTGTACCCCCCCCCCCCCAACCAACTACATCAACAACTAAAATACTGGGTAAAGGTTACACAACTGCTAAATGCCCCAATACTTTTATTTAGATGCCTTCACAGGATCTCCTCACAAGCATTTACTAAACCATAGTGCATCGAGTGGGAAATAGGTGGCACTGTCCTCGCAGATCGCAGAAGGACAGAAGAATGCAGGTGAAAAACTAAGACAAACATAGAAGAGAAGGGCATTTTGAACCCCAACCAACCTGTCCCCAATTTGGTGGGTCCTCATTTTTTAATAAAAGAAATTATGAAACCTACACCAACAACTAAAAAACTGGGTAAAGGTTAAACATGTGTCAAATGCCTCTATATATTTGTTTACATGCCCCACAGAAACTCCTGAGAAGCATAAAAGGGTAACACAGCTGTGTTAAATGCCCTTACAGTAACTCATCACAATTGTGAGCCCAAGGTCAAAGATAAATCCTCTGAGGCACAAACGTCACCACCGCAATCCGACAACAGAACACTCTCTTTAATGTCCCAAATTTGGTGGGTCCTCATTCACTAAACCATGGAGAGCTGAGTGGGCACTAGGTGATATTGTACTCATAGAAGGGAGAATGGACAGACGAAAGAAAGGACGGAAGGCAGGAATTAAATTACATAGCATCTTGTAGAGTAAGCTGTACGAGTTACCTGTTTATTGGCGAAAACAAGAAGAACTGCATCTCGTAGTTCATCCTCTGCCAGCATCCGCATCAGTTCCTCCCTCGCCTCTCCCACTCGCTCCCTGTCGTTGCTGTCGACGACAAATATCAAACCTACACAGACAAAAACCATCCAGATCATCTTTCACAAAAGCTTAAAGACTCTGCTACAGAGGCTATGTCCACACAGATCACATAAAATCTAATGAGTTCCATAGCACTGTAATCGTAATATAATCGTAAACTTCACATAAACTTTACAGATGTTGTGCCGCTGGAATCTTCTGTTGTCAAGTTCCGAAGGCTTACATGAGATATACGTGGAAGTAAATGGAAATTCTGGACTCTTCGTTTTTGGCTGTTACCAACGACATGGCGGCTACCATGCGGTGATGATTGTAGGTGTTACATGTTATGAAAATCATCCAAAATGAGAAAATTCCACATAGTTGACTTGACAATCATCACAGAACCAGACTCGGATACAATAATATACCCATAAATAGATGAGACGTTTGCAAGCAAACAGCTTAAAATCTAACAAAAGTACACATTCTATACAAATGAAATTTGGCAGCAACCAGATGTTCCACCAGTGAGATCCTGATAAGATCTATATGGTCGGTACATGGTCAGTGTCATCATTTTATAGCAGCGTTAAGCGTGAAGCTAAAACTTCTAAACATCTGTCTCCCCAGTTCAGTTTTGAACCTTGACCCTCTGGGTTGACAGTCCAGCCTACTAACCAATAGACTATCACTCACTCCTGCACACTGAATATGGCATCTGTTAAGTGAGTAATTTCTTTACATAACCTTACTGTAGCTAGGGTCAGCTCCTGGAATGCCCATCACTACTCCATCGAATTTCTTATTTTACTAATAAAATTAGTATGAGTTCGCGGGTAGCTCGAAACAGAGTCTCTCCAATCCTCTCCACTAAAGAATCTATTTTCGAACAGATTCCCCACCTTGGCTGATCTGTTTTACAATAAATTCTCACTGTAGAGACAAAGTCTCTGGGTGGGGGTGGGGGAGATATTTCACTCCATCGAAATAATCTGTCCAGACAGACTATTCTTTGATTAATTCAGTCACATTTGTTTTAAAATTAAACATAATTTTAAGCAGATGGATTTCCTCATTTTATTGTAAAACTATTTATTTTAACTATTTCCTACAATAATGACATGAAATTTGTGAGGAGAATTGAAAAGAAACGGGAGACATTATTTCAGTCCGGGAGACTTTGTTCTGATGGGAGACTACATATTGTGATACCAGCATCGTCAAGTGTTACCTTGTGTATTTTGGAAATAGTGTCTCCATAATGGACGAATTTTATCCTGACCGCCAACGTCCCACACTGTAAAGCTGATGTTCTTATACTCGACCGTCTCCACGTTAAAACCTACAAAGAAAAAAGCAAATTGCAAAAATAAAAAAGCAAAGCAATTTGCAGGGAACCAGGTCTGACGGTATCATGATCAGATTGGTCTTGTTTTCATTTCATCAGCTGACAGCATTGCATACAAACTGCTGAAATATCATAAATCTTTTAGTGTGACACTAAACGTTGACTGAAATGTTAACCAGGTACTAGGGGCCAGGGTGGTATAAGCTTTTAGCTTTTTCCTGGCTTCCTGTTGCGCAGTGACTGATCTGTTTCTGTCATGATGTGTACTGTTATTTGTTCTGTTTTCTGACGCAATAAATAAATAAATAACAATCAACCTCTCACCTCGTGGCTTCTATTTTTACTTAAAATTAAATTAATGAACTAGAATACTTGAAATAAGGAAATTATGGTTCCCGAGAATTGCACAGAGATAGCAATTTTTAGATCAATCTACTCAAACCCTGACAAGGCTAATTTTTATAAATTCTGTCTAATACTTTCCAACAGATGTTGCTGCAATGTCAATTTCCTGTCAACAGGCTTCCTAAGTGCTAATGATCACACAATACATTATACAACATTAAGAAACAGCCTTCATATGTGGAAGATATACTCATTATTTATTCACTGCACTTATTATATGCGCATGTCAATGAAACTGATGCATAAGCCAGGGTCCACTTTCAGACTTAAACCTGTAACATCATTGGATTACAGACCTAATGTGTTAGCGAACCAGCCAGTATACCACATTCCTTACGTGTTTTCCACGGCTGTGGGAAACACGGAATGAACAAACACAGGGCCAAACAAGGCTCACCCACCGATTGTTGGAATCGTTGTGACAATTTCTCCGAGTTTCAACTTGTAGAGAATGGTTGTTTTTCCGGCGGCATCGAGTCCAACCATCAGAATTCGCATCTCCTTCTTACCGAACAAACCACGAAACAACTTTTCGAAGAGGTTGCCCATATTTTGTACTGATCTGAAACAACTCAAACACAGACAAATAATTCAGAATTTGTCCAAATACTACACAAATCCCTGACATGTACAGAACTTTTGACCAGTCCTTAATAGGTATTACACAAATATTCAGATGCATACTTACATAAACACAAACATGCAATTGCATACTCTTGGTCAGCTTAAACAGGTACTGGTATCACGGGGTCAGCCCGAAACCCCGAATACGCTGAAAACAGACAAAAGCCTGATTTCCCAAAAAGAGTTATCTAGAAAACGGCCGAGCAATTCAAAGTTAAATTGTAAACATGACAAAGACCTAGTAGCGTGGCCCTGGTGTATGTATACGATACACTGCCTATTCAATTATGTATTTGTTAATGATGTTCATTCGGGTCGGACTTAGAAAATCAATTTGGGGGATCCGGCCGAAATTCCTTTCGGGGATTCGGGTTTCGGGGATTCGGCCCGCACCCGGTATCACATATTGGGACCATAAAAAACATTATCTCGTTAAATCTACTATTGACCTTCGAAATCCGAAAGTTTTGCTTTTCACGCCTTTCGACGTAAAACACAACAATGTACGGCGAGTTACAGGCGAACTCAAAGATGTTCATTCGGATCCGTTATCCATTTCAAAAACACGAAACACTGACCCCAACCCCTTAACCAACCCCGGATGAATAAGACCGTCTCAAGTCCGGGATGTCTAACCAAAAACAATCCACAAAACTCGATATTATGCGACACTTCCTCTTTGAAGTGCTACACCCAATATCGTTTCACAACAACAATCATACCTGTCCAATCGTTGACACAATAACTACGGATTTCTCTGTGAGTTTAAATTAAAACTAATTAAAACTATAATCACCAAAACGTCTCCCAAAATGGTAACCGGCGAGTAACAATTTTTAAGCGAAGGAAAAGTCGGACCTTCGTTACGTTCCGCGTCACGAGAAGTTCAATTAATTAAACAGAAAAAATGCCGGTTATCACAATCAGTAAACACGATTTCCTCCTCGCCTTTAATTGAGGAAAATGATCAGTCTACTAGGAAAAATTACCTGTAAAAGAATATTAGTTGACGATGTGATTTAGAAGCCGATTGAATATATTTGTCTAATGCGGCTGTGAAACACCTACGACGACCATTGGCTTCTTCTCGATTCTATTGACACGACCACAGATCTCGAGCAATCTCGCAACAAGTCTCTTCCTCTGCGACGTCTCGATGCACATATCCAACACGCACCCGGTGGGATAAGAATTCTGGCTGCTAACGTACTCGTAAACTCAAATTTGTGATGAATTATTTAGTTATTATAATCGTGTTATGAGACTGATGTGACATGAGGGGAAGGACTCCGAAGGAGGCATATGCTATATAGCCCACTTGATTTGCTAGTCTCTTCGTAAACGACGCCAGGCGCGGCCAGAGAGTCGAACCTAGTTATAGCTATAGGGCCTACAAAGTTTAGTACAAGTAAGTGTCGTAACGAAGTAACAGTAACGAAGGGGGGCAGAGGGGGCAGCCGCCCACGGGCGCAGCACCTTCTTGGGGCGCAAAATTAGCTTTCAGTGGTAGGCTACATAGTACTATGACAAGAACGATTAAAAGTCAACAAGAAATTAAAAGGGGATGCAGTAATCAACCCTTGCCCCTGTTGGTAAAAGCATATTATATATAGTTTCTCAAATCCAAATCCAGCACACATGTCTTCTTTTATGGCTTCAGATGATTACCTCTGCACCGCCCACGGACAGCTGAGAAGAAATTGTCTGGATCTACACGAGCAATGCCGCTTCTAACTTTGAAAGGATTGAAGACTACAGCGTCACTTACAAATGTTATTATTCTTGTCTGCATGGCACTGTTTAAACTAACTCGCCTGTTATAATACGGATCGACTTCATTTTTTAATTCTCAGCATATGAGAGCGGATGTCAAGTATTGATTCCCGATCGTTCCACCGAAAGTGTACGGCAAGGGTAGGCCTATTCATTCATATTTTAGTTCGATGGGGCGCAAATGAAGCAAAAATCTTGAAATATTTTGACCATGGCGAGAATTCGAGCCTCATCATATTCTTACAACACCCTACTTTAATCGATCTGCTTCTGATTTGCCTTGTCACCTTACCCGACTAGGTGCGATAGTTGGCAAAACGTCGCGACTCATAGAAATGTTCCTGAGAAAATACGGTAGGCCTATGTGGGAGACTTCTTGCTATCATTGCAAAGCATAAAATCATAAAATGCAGAAACAGTTTAAACGGTGGATTAAAGACTTAAAGCGATCAAGTAATTGAACAAGGATCCGGCACTGCCTTGAAAAGGAGACAGATTACGGTCAGTTTAGGCCACATTCTTGTGAGTACTTTGGCCTACCTTGACCGGCTCTTAATAAGAATTTGTAAGGTCGCAGAACAGTGTTGTTTATGACATTATTTTCTTTTCTGTCATAGTTTGTGGAATAGCGTTACTTTGATCTTATAGTTTGGCGATTGTAAATGCCATTGAGAGATTGGACGCTACCAGGAAAGGTCAGACAGAGCAACGGGTTGAAGGCAACGACCTCTTATATATAACTAGACAGAGCTTTCTATGTTGAGCTGCCCAGTGACGTTGAAGCAACCGTTGGAAAGAACAGGAAACAGGAAAAGAGCAGGAGTACATGGTATGCGCGTCTAAATACAGATATCGATGCGCAATCAGTCGTCAATCTGATACCAACATGGCCGCCAGCGAGGCTTCAGCAAAAACCACGTGATCCCAACGGCCTGGTTGAAGGCAGGCCGGTGGTATCACGTGATTTTTACTGAAGCCTCGTTACTGTTTTAGCTGGGCGCCATGTTGGCTCCCCATTGACGTATGATTGCGCATCGATATCTATATTTAGACGCGCATACCATGTACTCTCTGTTTTATGCTCTATTATCGCCCATCATCGGCTGCTTCGACGTCACTGGGCAGCTCAACACAGGAAGCTCTGTCTAGTTATATATAAGATGTCTATGGTTGAAGGCCGTGATCAAGGACGGACGAAGTATATATCACAGTTGATGAAGTAAACGCATGTGGCGCCTCTAGCGATTGAATGCGTTCTGTTACATCTAAAACATCTGAGTAGGCCTACATTTCATGTAAAAAAAACTAGCAAATAAATGAACATATAGGCCACTTCATTTTAAATTGAACTTGAAGACGGACGTATACCGTCATACGCTACGTGAATAAGCTGGTACTCTGCGCTTAACTTTCAAGTGGCGATTTATTTTGGAGATTATGATTAATTAAGCCTACGTGTAAGCCATGCGCGCACTGAAATCTCTAGACAAATTAAAGTAACAAGCAACATATACGTCTGTATAGTGACTCATCTACAAAAGGCCTAAAGCCTTTTAGACCTTATAGTCGACGTAGGCTAAATGGACGCAAAATATCTGGTCGCATTAGTGTCTGTTGGCCACCAAACATTTAAGATTTCAAACCACTTTAAGATCAGTGACCCCTTTTAAGTTCTGATTGATTTTGTATGATTAATGGCCTCTGAAGGTTTGAAGGTTAAATGTTGTCTCTTGATAGCATCTAATGTCCTGTTAGAACATTAGCACGTATTGGAATTTCTACCTTCGTGAATCTCTTGACACTGATAAATGCTCCTTCTGAATCAATTTCTTTTGACACTTTGAACAGACTCTTCAGTAGAAAGGTCGAATCGGATCCATTTGCACAACGTGTAAATTCTTTTCGCGCAGGAAGGACAGTTGTAAACGAATTGTCCTCTTGATAATTGCACTCAAGAGTTTGCTGGTGCGTGAGTTCGTGCGTGTGTCTGGTCGGCTGCTCTAATGCACGCGTGCATACATCGTTATTATTCAATTATTTTATGGTCGCTGTTGAGCTTAACGTCCAGCGGTGCGTGAACGCCAATGTATAATGAGTCAGTGACGACGCTATGACAGTTAGGCCTACCTTGACGTTCAAAGGTCGATCTCCAACAAGCCAGCCCAGAGGTCGATCGTCTAGGGCTCTAGGCCCTATTATATAGCAAGACGGTTTATATTTTATAACGTTTATTTAACGACGCCGCCATATCGAAAATGATCATTGCAATGGGGTCTTGTATATGTTACAGGCAATGTGTAAAATCAGGGATTTTGTAAAATGCCTGAAATTTTTAGGCAATTTGTAAAATCCCCAATTCACTCAGACACTTTACAAAATCCCGAAAAACCAGGGATTTTGTAAATTCCCTGAAATCTGATGATGAAAATTTGACAGATTGCCTGAAAGTGACGAAAATTATCGAAGTTTTACAAACTACCTGAAAAAAGGGATTTTGTAAAATCCCCTTAAATCTGATGATTACAGGCAATGTGTAAAATCAGGGATTTTGTAAAATGCCTGAAATTTTTAGGCAATTTGTAAAATCCCCAATTCACTCGGGCACTTTATATACTCCCGGGATATAAAAAACCAGCGATTTGGCTGCGTGTCCGACATGTCCGCCGGCTATGTTTCAAGTCATGTGGTCGGGGGCGTGACTTGTCTGTTCCCTTCCCCTTAGGAGCCTAAATAGAGCTTTGCGTTGTCGCGGCGTATTGTCAATTAATAAGAATAAATAAATAAAAAATAAAAAAATAAATAAAATATAATAAATAAATAAATATTATTAAATTTATTTATTTAATCAATTAATTAATTAATTAAATTTAATAAATAAATAAATAAACAAACAGATAAAATAAAATAAATAAATAGATACATAAATAAATTTAATTATAATTATTTAATTAATTAAATTTATTTATGCAATCAATAAAATAATTAATTAAATTTAATTAATTGATTAAATAAAAAATAAAATAAAAATAAATAAAATTAAATTAATAATTATAAGAATAAATAAATTTCATCATTTAATTCATTGAATTAATTAGATAATTAATAATTTAATTAAATAATTATTTATTTCTATTTTTATTTATTTTATTTTATATTTTATTTTTTTTATTTATATATTAAATAATAATTAATTACTAAATAAATAAATGTAATTAATTATTTATTTAAATAATTAAATTAAATTTATTTATTTATTGATTAAATAAATTAATTGATTGATTCATTTATTTTTTATTTTTTTTATTCTATTTATTTTTTATTTTATTCAATTAATTAATTAATTTAATTAAGAATTAAATAGAATAAATAAATTAATTGATTAAATAAAAAAAATTAAAAATTAAATTAAATAAATATTTATGTGAATAAATGAATTTAATTACTTAAATCATTTAATTAATTAGATAATTAATAATTTAATAAATTAATTATTTCTATTTATTATTATTTTATTTGTTTATTTATATATTAAATTTAATTAATTGATTAATTGATTAAATAAATAAATTTAATTACATTTATTTTATTTTATTTATTTATTTATTCTTATTAATTGACAATCCGCCGCGACAACGCAAAGCTCTATGTAGGCTCCTAAGGGGAAGGGAACAGACAAGTCACGCCCCCGACCACATGACTTGAAACATAGCCGGCGGACATGTCTGACACGCAGCCAAATCGCTGGTTTTTTATATCCCGGGATTATATAAAGTGCCCGAGTGAATTGGGATTTTACAAATTGCCTAAAAATTTCAGGCATTTTACAAAATCCCTGATTTTACACATTGCCTGTAATCATCAGATTTAAGGGATTTTACAAAATCCTGTTTTTTTCAGGTAGTTTGTAAAACTTCGATAATTTTCGTCACTTTCAGGCAATCTGTCAAATTTTCATCATCAGATTTCAGGAATTTACAAAATCCCTGGTTTTTTCAGGGATTTTGTAAAGTGCCCGAGTGAATTGGGGATTTTACAAATTGCCTAAAAATTTCAGGCATTTTACAAAATCCCTGATTTTACACATTGCCTGTAACATATACATCAAGACCTTTCTTGTCTGTATATATACGCCAATTAGAGAAAGAGGGGAGGGATAGGGGAGAGTAAGAGGGAGACAGATAGACAGCGTTGGAGACATTGGAAGAGACAGACATACAGAGAGACAGACAGACAGACAGATAGATAGAAAGACATATGTCCTTTATAGTAATATATAATATAATACATATATATGTGTGAGTGTATATGCTTATTTTAGTACTCATTTTGCACGTACATCAACATAGGCCTATCATGGTCGGCGGGCCTATAGTAAAAGATCTTAAAGGAGCTTCTACTTCGAAGGCCATCGTATTGTGGTCGTGAGTACATACTATCACTACATAGGCCTAAGGCTGTTAGAAGAGGAACAGTATGTGTTAGGCTATAGTACAGTCAAAGCTATTCTTAGACTCGTAACTTTACGGTCAATGCTTTTGAGGAATCCAACGATTTTCGTTGCTTATCTTTCCCCAATTGGCGCTATAGCAGTTCACGGATTTAGTGATGGCGCTACATCAATAGGCTTTCGCCCGTCCTACAGCTGATATAGATCGTTCTGTCTAATCTACTCAAATCCAATCTAATCCCAGCTAATCTCATATAATTTAGGCCAATCCAATCCAATCCAATCCAATCTAATCTAATGACTTCTATCTGGCTGTTATGTTATCATGACACACAAGGCTTCAGCCGATGGTCGCTTCAAATTACACCTCGTCAAAAGTATCAATTCTTCCATCCATCTGTCCGTCCGCTTGTTTGCTCTTCTGTCTGGCTGTATGTTCGTCTGTCTGCTAGACAAAGACATGTACCCTTCCGTCTATATTTCTGTCCGTTCGTTCGTCCGTCCGTCCGTCTGTCTGTCTGTCTGTCTGTCTGTGGCCTTTGTCCCATCAATCTTGTGTCTTAGTGTATTTATTAACCGGATAGTGTCCATCTGTTTCTCTTGTTTCATGTTTGTCTGTTTCTGTCTGGTTCAGTTTGTGCGCCTGTCTGTTTGTCTGTCTCTGTGTACGCCTGTCTCCGTCTCTACCGCTGTAAACAGGACACAGCAAGTAAGTGCAAAGTCCAGAAATCTACAGTAGCTGCTTTTACTGCTGCTACTGCTGCTGGTACACACTGATGCTGAAGACCGCATCATCCCGGTGCAAGAAACCATCTCTTCAGTTCCGTTACTGTCAACAATGCTCGGATACTCGTGCATTGGTAGGACTTTAGAACCTAAAGTCTGGGTCAATCTGCCTAGATCTATGTATGTTAAGCCATTTGTTAAGGTCTGTAGATCTAAAAGTAGTTCCTACAAGTGTCTATGTGCAAAGGTCTATCTGCATATGCCTATAGGCTATAGGCTACGTGTATAGGCGTAATATAAGAGCTTATCCGTAGGCCTACACGTTCAAGCCATTAATGATTAATAGGCCTAATGTCTATTAGACGCTGTAATCAAAGTGGCTTTTAATACTTCAAGGCAGGAAATCCTTTTATACTTGACTATAATTTTATTAGTCGGTAGGGGCCTATATTGAGGCCATTTTGTTGAATTTCAGCGCGCAACATTTACTACCCTTCATTACCACATACCATTGAATTGATACCAAGGGTCTCTAGGGTCATGGGGTATACGACAATGGGGTCACCCAGATCTACCCAACAGAGAAGGCTATGGAATAAACAGACACGCACCCAACCCCATCTCCAGATTAACGCGCCAAAATTCTTACATTTAAACCCTAATTTGCGCCTGCACTCTTAGGCCTCCCTCCGCACCCTTATTCCTGCACCTTGGGGACGTGTCCTGCAAGTCCCCACTGCCATCAAAGCACTCTGTAGCCTACCGTCCGTCGTCGCTCTTACAACTCGCTACTAGCAAAACGCTTTAACCTAAACGCATTTGCATTCAATGCAAGCTATTTATGGCAGGCAAACGACCCCAGTCCAGCTGTTTCTCCGTAAGTCTCTTTCCCTATACGTTTGTGTATCCTTCCAAGCCCCTGTGCGTTTCTTTCGTTTCGCGCTGTTAACAGTCAGCGCGGGGCCGCGCGTGCGCAGTCGGGATTGATGTCTCTGGAAAATCGCATTGGGTCGAGACACAGTCCATATATTTCGCACGGACCTCGGATTCAGTCGATCTCGGAGTTGTTAGGAGACTGGAGGAGGATATTTAACAAACGGTAGAGAGTCTGTTGTGAGTAGGATACAATGAAGATCGACGTACATAGCCACATTCTACCCGACAGTTGGCCGGATCTTAAAGAGGTACGGTAAATGCCTGTCTAAAGGAGGTAAGGTAAATACCTATCTAAATACCGGTTCTAAAGAAGAGGCAAGGTAAATACCTATCTAATTAGGTATATATATATCCAACTGCCTAGATCAAGGCCTGCTATTTCAGCCTCATACCTCTGCCAAGCGTCGTCTCTTATCAATTTTAAACCTCTCCTTTATGCTGCGCCAGATGTTAACGAAATTCTGAAAGAACCCATCAGTTCTCTAATCAGACTAATAGTCTACTGTCACCTCTTCTACTCACCCTTCCTCTTGAGAGTTTCCTTTCCCACAAATCCTATCCTGATTCCACCTCATCTCCGTAGGCCCTACGGCCCCTAGGGGCCGTCCATAAATGACGTCACGCTATTTTGGCCGATTTTTGACCCCCCCTCCCCCATGTCACACTTCGTCACAAAAAGTCACACCCCCTGAAAAATGACGTCACAAAGCTCTGACCCCCTAAAACCAAATTTCCACTTGATAATAAAACATGTTTCAAATCCCATTTATTGTCATTGTAATAAGTATTTAAAAATCGGATGGTGAAAAATATTTAAATAATTAGAAAATTATTAATAATGGTGCCCGTATACATTAAAATAATAAAAAAATATGAAAATTTTAATACTCAAAATTAGTGCTTTTATTTTAAACTTAAAATGTTGTTAATTGTTAAATTTAATTACACAGACCTGGTGTGACGTCACACTTCGCTGAGCCCCTCCCCATGTCACACTTCGTCACAAATTTCCGACCCCCTCCCCCCTAGGTGCGTGACGTCATTTATGGACGGCCCCCTTCCTGAGACTACCTCTCTCTCGCCGCTTCAATTCTAAACATCATCGTCTGTCTGAATGACCCTTTCGATGGATTTTGATCCTAACTGAGACTGACGAGGCCCTATCCATTTTGTTTTGACTGAGCGCCTGTGAATAAGCTATAGTTCTCGCGACCTTGATTTTTTGGGCGATATAGAAATCTCGAGATTTGGATTACGGAGTTTCACTCATGCAGCTGTATCTGATCCTGGACAACCGTCCGACGACCGCCATTTTGCCATCGTGATTGTTATCCAACCTTTGCCCCTGCACCATATGTCTCTCTCGAACTCTGACCCCGGATTCTGACCTGGCACTGAAACTGATCTCAACAGCCTGGTTGTTGCGATCTGACTTTATATAGCGCCGTCATAATATTATAAGCTGGTCTCTCTGACGTAACTTTGTCTAAAGCCATTTCGGAGACTTACGTTTGTATTAGGCATACATTACATCGGGTTCACCAGGAAGTAGCGTTTTAATAGCAAGACATGCGCTAATATTTGAAAAAAATAGACAGCTGACTATGCCCTTTGACTCGATGGAGCGCTCGTGAATAAGTTGGGGCCCTGCGCTTGGCTTTCGAGTGGCCATTAAGAAGTTTGGAGATTACGATTACGATTAAAAGACAGAAACAGAGACAGAGAGACATTCACTTACCGCCTCTCTATATAATGTATGTGGACAGTTTAACAGCGCCTTACGAGGAACATATGTTGTGATGTTGTTGGAAGGGGTCCAGTACAGAACCTAGTAACCTAACCAGGCTCTCGCCCTGCCCCATACACGAACTTTGCCCCAAGTTGAAGTTCTGCTAATCGTAAATAAATGCCCTCGTGTTGGACTGAAGTCGAGGAATGCGCAGCAGCCGAGTATACGGCGTCCGCGACACACAGTTAAACCATAGGACCTCTGTAGATTAAGCTCATCGACTGGCACGGCCTGGTGCAAGCTCCTTGCTCCAATATCCCTCATGCCGCTATACGTCTGGCTTTGACGTACCTTCACGTTTATGGTTTACCCTACCTCAATTGTCTTTGTCTTACCTTTGCCTTCATTTTAACGTCTAGGCCCTGTTGCGTGTCTATAATCTCGCCCTTACCTTCACTTCATTGTCTCACTTCTCTTGGTCTTACCTCCACTATCTTTCCTGTCATATATCCTTGCTGTTGTTACACCCGTCTTATCTGTCTACCTTGTTATTGCCTT
Organism: Aporrectodea caliginosa; assembly: GCA_020284085.1. NCBI lineage: Eukaryota > Metazoa > Annelida > Clitellata > Crassiclitellata > Lumbricidae > Aporrectodea > Aporrectodea caliginosa. The sequence continues at coordinate 965,110 of JACEVL010000018.1, read as the reverse complement.
CGTTTACCCTCTTACTTCGCTTATCCCTACCGTGCTTGTCGTTTATTGACCTTCATTCTACCCCGTGTTGTCTTACCTTTTTAATTACGCTGAATATTGTATACAGTAGGCTATACCTGTGTGTGTTTAAAATCAGCGCTATGGATACGGCGGATGGGTTCAGCTGGAGAAGAGACCGGACGACTGCGCTGCAGGTTGTTGTACGGCCGATATGGTCAGAGATGGAAAGTTCTTTCGAAGGGTCGAGGAGAACTGCTGGAACCCCGAGGTCAGGCTCAAGGAAATGAACGAAACAGGTTCACACACAGACGATCTAATCTAAGCTAATCTAATCTAATCTAATCGCATATAATCCTATCGAAATCAAAGCTGATCTTATCTAGTTTAGTCCAGTTTAGTCTCATCTGGTTCAATACAGCTCAGTCTAGTCAGATTCAGTCCAGATCAACTGATAATCTAATCAAATCTAACCTAGTCTGTTTAATCTAGTCTAATGTAATCTAGTCTGGGTTAATCCTAATCTAGTCTAACATAGCCTAACGTAATCTTATCTAATCGAAAAGAGTTGCTTATTCTGTTCCTCTGTCGGTTCTATGTCAGTTCCATAGTTGCTGTTGATGATGAATTTGGTGATGATGACGACGACGACCACGATGATGATGTTGTTGTTGTTGTAGGCGTCGACGTCCAGGTTCTGTCGACGGTTCCCGTCATGTTCAGCTACTGGGTTGGTAAGACTTAACGTTGAACGAAGACAAGGACTTACTATCGTAATTGTAAATTCCAAATTTGTAAAGCGTTACTTACTTTTTGACCTGGCTTCTGATGTCTGGTTGCCATTTCGTCCGACTATCGACTGATGTTTTGGGTATTATGATAACGGCGCTATATAAGTCGTTGGATTAGATTAGATCATAAGGGCAGGACAGAAGCATATTTGCTAACGTTGCGTTGTGGTCAGTGGCGTAAATCATGGGGGGGGGACAGGGGGGACAGTTCCCCCCCAAAGTTTTGACTTAAGCCCTGCTGTCCCCCCAAAATCTGGCCCTCGTAGGTGCTCTGTCCCCCCCCAAAGTTATGTATAGATTTTCGCCTCTGGTTGTGGTGTCTCCCTTGTTTAAAGTAGTTTTAGACACCATCTGGATTTCATCCTTTGGCTAAAATAATTAAACCCTGGGGGAATGAAGTACATCAGAGTAATTTAAAAAAATAATGATGATGATGATGATGACGATGATGATGTTCCAGTGGCGGTGTGTCAACTGATTTTCCTACTAAACGAATATATCATTGATGATGATGATGATGATGATGATGACGATGATGATGATGATGATGATGATGATGATGATGATGAATGGCGATAGTAATAATAATAAATAATAATAACATTAGCAGCCTAACCAATCACTCTGCGAATCGTTTAATTCGGTGATGTCCTTACTGCTCAACATGCCAACAGGCGAAACCCGATGACACACTTGACCTGTGTCGGATTCTGAACGATGACCTGGCGCGCACTGTATTGAAGCATCCGACACGGTTCGTTGGTCTTGGCACGCTGCCAATGCAGGCACCGGAACTGGCCATACAAGAGATGAAAAGATGCAGACACGAACTAGGTAACTATCCAGTGATCATGTAACGATTTCACAGCCTCTGTAACAGCCTCTATATAGTTGAAGAGAAGACGAGCAGTCCCTTGAGCTAGCCCTGAGGCATCCATGGGTATGAAGTGTTAGCGACTTCATTTACTTAGCCTCGGCATATGAGGGCGGGTGGCTAGTCCTCTCCCTCGCCGTCTCATCTTCCCACCGACAGTGTACGGTCAATGTACTTACTATAGCTGAGTTGGCTAGGGGGCGCAAGTGGTGCAGAAATATCTAAACAAATTTCTGGCGGGAATTTGAACCTCTGCAGACCTCTCGATTGACAGTCCAGCACGCTAAACACTACACTGTCCAGCCTCTGGTTGAGACGCTTACAAAGGGAATTTATCGTATTTAACTGAATTTTACGCTCTACCTGAGCTGTGCTAGAATAAATTTGCACTAAATTTCACGTTTCACTTGCGCGTTGTTGGAGTAATATTTTCACAGAATTTCATTGTGTATACTTGCACTGTTTTTAAATATTATTTTCACTTAATTATACGCGCGAATGTGCTGTACCTGAGCCAGAATTTAAAAGAATTTCACGGTCTGCTTGAGCTGTCTTTGAAATATTATTTTCGTCGAATTTGACGCTCTATTTACGCTGTGATTAAATTATATTTTCACAAAATTTCATGTTCCATTTGCGCTGTTTTTGGAATATCATTGTTATAGAATTTTACACTGGAATTGCGCTGTGGGTCATATTTCCAGAGAATTTCATGGTCTCTATTCTCTCTTCCATGTCTTCTTCCAGGTTTTCCAGGCGTGCAAATAGGGTCCCACGTAAACGATTGGAATCTTGATGCTCCGGAACTGGACTCAGTTTTCGCTGTGAGAAACTGCATTTGGTTTCAGTTTACAAGTAACATTTATAATTTTATAGACTTAGATTTAGGTAAAATTCCTTCATTTAAATAGCCCATTATTTAGCGATATTAAATCGGTGACGCAGACATGATCATGACATGACATGACATGATTGTAATAGGTGTATTTTTGTATCACAATACATTGATTTAAACTGTTCGCATTTTGTGGAGCCGAGAGAGTGTGTTACAAGATTTCTATTCACTTTGTAATTTTTCTTTGCGTGATTGGAATCGATGTGATTTTCATAAACGTATACGAAGAAACGTTTCTTATGCATCTGATCGGCTGTTTTTCTTCGATACAGGCAGCTGAGGAGAACGACTGTGCGATATTCGTCCATCCATGGGACATGGAGATGGGCGGGAGAATGCAGAAGTACTTCCTCCCGTGGCTTGTCGGTACGTTAGAATATCTAATTAGTAGCTATTAGTAGCTATTATGGTTATGGTTAGCTATAATTAGTAACTTCTATTGCGCCGATGTCTATTGCGTAAGGCTTCAACGGATGGTGCATTTAGCCTACACATAGCCGTAATCAGGTCAACATCCAGTAGATCAGGCGCAAGCCCACGGAAACACCTACGCAAACGTTTACCAGCTTAGGTTAGAAAATTACACAAACCTTTAGCTAGTGCTGGAGTAAACTAAAATGAGATACTCCTAACAGACGATGAACTGTTGTTTATTGTTTACACCTGTACAGGTATGCCGTCGGAAACAACGTTGGCTCTATGCTCCATGATCTTTGGTGGAGTCCTCCAAAAATACCCGAACCTTCGAATTTGCTTTGCTCATGGAGGTAGGTTCCTGTGCAGATGAATATATTATGTGGACCGTACTCATCACCACGCACGGATCTGACCTAATCTAAATTCATATAGCGCCTATTCTTCATGCTCAGACTATTCTTCATGCTGTCATTTCTCCGTGTTGCCATTTCTTCATGCAGCCTATTCTTCATGCTACCATTTCTTCGTATTGCCGTTCCTTTTCCGTTTAGCATCGTAAATAATTTTACAGATGTGTCTGACCTTTCGTATAGACCTCAATCCAGTGAAACAGACGGCAGAATTATTCATGTTGCCATTTCTTCATGTTGGCAATGCTCTTATGTCGCCAGTGCATAATTATGTTCTAGGTGGCTGCATTCCTTTTACGATCGGTCGTATTGACCACGGATTCCACGTCAGACCCGATCTGTGCGCAGTCAATACGACCGTCAGTCCCAAGTCGCAGCTGAGTCGAGTCTTCTGCGACTCACTCGTCCATGACGCACGGTCTCTGCGATTCCTTGTCGATGTCATTGGAGAGGTAACGATGCGTGTCGTCTTATCATCTTATGTAACTGTAACAGAACAATTTCACAACACCTTTATAATATACTGGTACAATACAATACAATGGAATGCAATACAGTACAATACAATTCAATACAATACAATACAAAGCTATGCAATACATCTGTGATGTTATTTGATGATAAATTTTCGTACAAAGTTCATTCAGTGTGATTCTCCTTACAGATTTTATTTTAGTTATAGTTACAGTTATAGTTATTGTTTTTTATTTTAGTTATAGTTTTAGTTATAGTTAGTATTATTTTTTAGTTATAGTTATAGTTATAGTTAATGGATTTTTATTTTAGTTAATTTTAGTTACTACTTAGTTACAATAATTAAGGCTATAAGCAAAATTGTGCGTATTAACACGCTGTTTCACAATTTGCTCAGAGCTTTGAAAGCCTTTGAAGCATGGGTGCATTCAGCTTCATGAATACACGAGTTTTCAAAGTAACTGACAAATTGCATAATAAAAATATCGCAAATTTTTTATTCTCATTTAGCCTATGTCGAATCGTCCATATTGCACTTCCTATTTTTATTTTTTGCATTAACGAAAATAAAGTTCAATTTTCGTTATTGTTATTTTCGTTATAGTTATAGTTATAGTTAATGATATTTTTAGTTATAGTTATAGTTGTCGTTAACGAAATCATTTTATTTTCGTTAACGAACATTTTCGTTATCGTTATCGAGAATCACACTGAGTTCATTAGTGCTCAATATTAGCAAGACACAGACGTGCCAAAGGTTGAATCTGAGGCATGAGAAATCGTAATCGTAGTCTTCCGCATTTTCTAAAGTGCTACTTAAAACCTAAGCGCAGGGCACCAGCTTATTCACGAGCGCCTGCGTCATGTTCTGAGATGGGGCTGTTCTGATGATAATGATGGCGATGATGATGATGATGATGATGATGATGATGATGATGATGATGATAAAACTCAATAGGCCTAATCAAGGGTTGCGTGCTGACTGTTTTCCAGGACAAAGTCGTTTTGGGCACCGATTATCCTTTTCCACTCGGCGAATTGGAAGCCGGAAAACTCGTGGAGTCAATGGACGATTTTGACCACCGACTCAAGGCAGGAAAACAGATTTTAGTCGTACTTTCTTTTTACTGTTTTCTCTTTCCTTTTCTTTTCTTAAAAGAGTGCTTACTCAAAATCAACGAAGGCAAGATCAAGGCCAAATGTGGAAGGCCAGATAAACTCTTAACTCTCTCACGACGAGCTCCATTGGTTTCCATGTCACTTTTATTAGACTCTTGTCGCTAAGGTGTTAGAAAGGAAACACTGACTGCCTACCTATTTAAATTGCTCATTCACCATAATCGCAATCGCAATCTCCAAATTTCCAAATTGCTACGCTAAAGTAAAGGGCACCAGCTTATTCACGAGCGCTGCATCATCGCCGAGGGTTGGTCCAGAATATCAACGGTAGACCTAAGTCCTGTTGTCATAGACTGAATAAGGCCAAGTCAGTGACTAAAGCAGAGGGAATGTGACGTCTATACCAATACTAGTAAATAAAGACATCTATACCCATGTCCTTGAAATCCATCTGAGACCTGACCTAGAAGTTTTCGACTAGACACATCATCCAAACGGATATCGACTGTAACTACGGTATCGCTTGAAGAATGATGGCTTGTAAATTACGATAATAGGCCTACTGACAGTACGACAGAAGGCGATAGATTAGATTTGGTGCCTATCGATCATCAATTGGTACTCAAATGCATTATACTTTATACAAACGGCGTTATAGAAGGTGTGAGATAGAGTTTGATATCTGTGAAATGTGTTTCAGGACAAGATCCTTGCTGACAACGCCTGTCGCTTCCTGGGACTTAACAGAGGAAAGTTTCAGACAGACGCACAATAGACCTAACTGGATACGACTCCACAACCACAGCTTCCAGCAGTGACTCAAACGACGAAGGATTAACACATCAATCGCGACCCTCACTTAAATTTCTCGTCTGTGCCAAAATTATTAACTGGATTTGAACGTCTGAATTATTTTGTCAATAAATACTCGAATTTGTGCTAGTCAATTCATTTTAAATTTCTTCCTTTGGAAAAGAAAAGCTGGTGGAATCAACCAGAAATGAGGAGTGGAAAACTGGAAATATGATGATGATGATTATTATTATTAGGGCCTACTATAAAAATCGTCTTCATTATTATTCATGATGAGGCTCCGTAGTTGGACCCTGTAGCTGCCTGAATAGATAGAGCGCTTGGCATGTAACGCGGAATGAACCTGTCCTGACAAGGTAACCGTGTAATAGCCTAAAAGACCTTGAGGATGTCCTTGACAGTCCGTCATTGACAATTAATTACGTAGCGCCATCATAATCATTGTTCTGCTGTTTGGTTGAGGAGGGCAATATTGAATACCGTTGATTTTTTTATTAGCATTATCATAGTCAACTTATTGATATGTCGAGTAGGCCTAACAATTTTATTATTTACACGGACTTTCAATTAATTAAAGATTATCGCAGGAGGTCGCCAAAACAGGTACTTTTTCTTTATTAATGAAAGAAGAAATTGTCTTTGGTCAAAATATTACTTTTTTGTTATTCGGGTATTAAAGCCTGAGATCACCGATTCCGAATGGTACCGATCGAATAGTGCAAAATCCGGCCCGAACCGAATACCGAACGGATAATAATCGGCCCATCCCTAGCTATTATCGAGGAATGTCTGCCCTGGTGTATAATTTGTAGCATATAGAATTATAGATGCATGGCCTCGGGTCGCTTTATATATTTGGTAGGCCTGACCTCTCCCACTGATCTGCTTCCTTTCCATTGAGTATAATTATACAATCGCCTTCAATTAAGTAAGTATGCGGGATTGATTTGCGCCATAAATCAGTCAATAGATCCCATTATCTTTCTAGTTGGCTGCAACATTTAGCTTCATATAATCAACAATAGCCGTATGCCATTTTAGCCAATAGCCTACCTTTTTTAGCCTGAAATAATATTAAGGAATCGCGCTTACAATTAGTCTGCAACTCATTGAGAGTTGCATTCAGACTAATGAAGCAGATGGACTGGTTATTATGGGAGACATGAATTTTGAATGCCGAATCGAAAATCGTGGCTACCAACTGATCCAAAGCCTAGCTGAAGAATTTAATTTAATTAATGGAAATGAATGTAACCTAGATAAAATCAAATACACCTACCGTCAAGAAACGACGGGAAAGCACTCCTGTATTGACCACATTTACATAGATAAATCCATGTCTGCCAGAATAATTGGAGTATAAAATCAGTGAAAATGCCATTAACTTTTCAGATCATTTACCAGTAACTTGTCGCATAGATTTGAAAGGTCTTCATGTTCCAGCAAAGGAAATAGGCACTCAGAAGTATGCTAAAAAAGCAGGTGTGAGAAGATGGGATAAGGCAAACATACCTCTTTACTATGCCCTAAGTGGTAGGTTATTGCAAAGCATTCATGTGCCCTATGATAATTTATGCTGTAACTGTGATGTCTTTAAATGTAACCATTGGCAGTCTATAAATGAGTATTATTGTTCCTTGGTTGACGCACTCTCCATTTCAGCTCATAGCACAATTCCAGTCTTACGGGAAAACTGTTTAAAATCTTACTGGAACCCAGAACTTGATGAACTGAAACAGGCTTCAATTGATGCACCTAACTTGTGGGAAACATGTGGTAAACCCAATTCAGGGATAATATATGAGTTGAGGCGAAACAGCAAGTATAAGTATAAACTAGCCATAAGGCAGGCTGCTGAGTTGAAGGATATGGATTTAGACGATGAAATATCACAGCTGTATTTTGCTAAGGACATGAATAAATTCTGGAAGAAATGGAATAGTAAATTTTCGAAGCGCAATGAAATACCACACAATATAAATGGAATGGTAACTGATCAAGATATTGCAAATGTGTTTAGCAACAATTTTGCACAAGTATGTTTCAACTCATATAAGGACAGTGACCGAGTTATCAAGTTTTGGGATAGTCTTCACTCCAAATTTCAGTCTGAATATGATGCCAGTGAAGGCCAACTTAACACATTTAATATTGATGACATCGAAGTGAGTCTTAAATCCCTTAAAAATGGTAAAGCATGTGGACTGGATGGGTTAACCAAGGAACATATAATACACTGTCATCCAGCTGTTATAGTACACTTAAAGTTATTGTTTAACATGATGTATACTCACGGTTTTGTGCCAGACAATTTTGGAGTTGGAGTAACTGTACCCATTGTGAAAGATAAATGTGGCAATATAACATCAGTGGACAATTATAGACCTATCACTATCAGCCCGGTGTTTTCAAAGTTATTTGAATACTGTATCCTACATAAATTTGGAGACCAGTTAACATCTAGTGATTTACAGTTTGGGTTTAAAAAACACTTAAGTTGTGCACATGCTATCTTTGCCTTAAGACAAGTTACTGACTTCTTTGTGAGTCATGGTAGTAATGTATACATGGCAGCTCTGGATGCTAAGAAAGCCTTTGATCGAGTTAATCATGTGAAATTATTTGAATTGCTTATTGGCAAAGGGTTACCTGCAAGATTGGTTAAACTTGTTGTTGACTGGTATGGTAAGACTTTCTCAGTGACTAAATGGAACAATAGTCTATCAGACCCAATCTCCATTAAAAGTGGAATTAGGCAAGGAGGTATTCTTTCACCGATCCTTTTTAATATTTATATGGATGTGATCATAAATGCTCTGGAAAGCTCAGATAATGGTTGTCACATGGGTCAAACCTATGTAGGGTGCATTGTCTATGCAGATGACATTATACTTCTATCTGCCTCAGTGTGTAGACTTCAAGAAATGATGGATACATGTGTCAAGAAAGGTGCAGAAATTGATGTAATTTTTAATGCCAACAAATCTAAGTTATTCTCTGTAGGTCCATCTTATAATAGCAAATATTGCAATCTTGTCCTTGGATCAGAATCTATTCAATGGGTGAAGGAATTGAAATATCTTGGATTATATTTTATATCAGGTAGAAAGTTTAAAATTGATGTTTCAGTTGCAATTAAACGTTTTTATGCTTCAGCTAATGCCATTTTCTGTCATTCAAAATATGTATCCGAGCATGTGAAATTGAGATTGATGGAATCCTTTGTCCTCCCTCTGTTAACTTATTCCTTAGAGTCTATTAATTTAACAACAGTCCAGATGCGTCAGTTAAATGTGTGTTGGAATAATGTTTACAGAAAGATTTTTAGCATGCATAAATGGGAATCTGTCAAGGATATCCAATTCTATTCTGGTCGGATAGACCTCTTTCATATGTTACACATGCGTAAATTAAACTTTTTTGGTCGATTGCTGTATGGAAGCCATAATAACAGTGTCCTCAGTGTTTGTGGCAAAGGCTATAGCTATAATATTGAACTTGTACCACTTTGTTATCAGTATGATATTGACATATCTACGTTAGGTCGCAGAATTGATCATTTCATGTATGCTAGTTTTGCATCTGTCTGCTGTTAACGTTTTATTTTTATTTTGTTTGTTTGTTTGCTCTTGTGTTTTCTACCTTCGTGGTGAATAAACGTATATATATTAGGAATAATATTTAGTCTATGATTGGAGCTTTAGAATGCTTGTTGCGTCATCAAGTAAGGAATCTAGTTAATATCTAGGAATCGAAAGCGGAAGTAGCATGCGTCCTCATGAATATGCTAATGATTCATACATATTCATGAGCTTATGTCTTCCTGTATTTCCATATTCATTTATTCAGTTCTCGATGTGGATGCGTGTTGTATGGCGGTGGTTGTCGTTCCGTTCAGTGCTTGACACGAGAAAACCGTGAATAATAAACGCATGCGTTGAAAGCGAACGATATGACGGATAGTCTAGTAATCATTCTTCAGTGACCAAACCCTCTGCAACCGTGTAACCGTGGTGATTAGACACACTGCCCCTGTTGCCGGAGACACAGTGGACCCTCTGCAACCAAATTCCGTCAAGATGGCCGCCCAGTCGTTCGATCGCAGCAGCAACCGATCGAATTTGGAGAGCGTCTCTGTCGGAGAGGAGGCGAAGGTCTCGTTAAAATTATACTATGATGATTCGACAGTAATTGTTTAACTATATGACAGACTATGTGAGGCTTCTACCAACCGCTGAGCTTGGGTGAACGGGAACATACAGCGTTGGCGGATGACACGGAAAACGAGTTTAATCGTGATCTCGAGATTTATACAGCGCCTATACAGCGAGGTCGTGGGAACCCGCTTATTCACAGGCGCTTAGTCAAAACAAAATCCATAAAGGGGTTACTCTGATGGATGCTAAGTTTGCTTCTTTTATGAAGTGATTTGTCTACTTGGCGACTGTGTGGAATGTATTTATCTGGATAGTTGTATGGCGCATTTTTTGAGCATCCTAAGGCGTGGAGGTTGGCTGTGTAGCAGAGCTAAACTGCACGTCGTATGTATGTATGTATGTATCTGTATATCTATGTCGTGCCTTTTGGAGCCACACAGAGGACTGGGTGAGGTCTTGAGATAAGCAGGACTTGTTTCGTGAGCTGTCTCTGTGAGAATGGTTAGGCTTTCAGAGAAAAATTGTTCTGTACAGATGGACGTATACAGAGAAAGCATGCCATACAAGAGCCAGTGTATGGAGATGTGGTACAAGACGACCGAAACCTTAGGGTGATGTTCTCAAACAAGGTGCTTCATAAATTGTCCTTGTCAGTACAGTACATGAGGGCAGTACACTTTGAATAGGTTAGATGTTGTTCAACCTTGTCAAGTATTGATGAAGTGCTAGAAATTTGTGAAAATGTGCTGGTTTTTTGGGTTGTTCGTTACGTGCAGGAGCCACCAAAAGAATCGAGGAGAGTTATTTCAGACTCTGAACGTGCGACAGTGCATACTTTGCAAACTGCTGAAACCAAGGTAATTGCCATTAACCTTGGAGTATGTATATAAAGTTTTTAGATTATTAGCATATAAACTCGTATCATCACTTATGCTTGTGCCTTTGCGATTGTTTTAATTTTTTGAGATTTTTGATTCTTTATTGAACAGTTTTTGTTATCATAAGGTGCTTTGTAAACCACAAGATAATGTAAATAAAGGCAATGCATTAGAGCTAAGGAGTAGCTTACTAACAAGACAAAATAAATGGATAAGTCTTCAGCATCTTTCGAATGACCTCCAGCAATATCTTGGGATCTGAAGTACAACAGGCACAGTGTTCCACGCCGTTTTTCCTGATACTGTGGATGTCCTTGCTGTTGACTCTTGCTGGATTTTCCCGTCAACACCAGATCTTAAATCATGGAACAATGCAGGTGAGACTCTCCCAGGACTGACACGGCCATCGCACAATGATCCACCGGATGGTTTACAATTCAATGCTTGGACTTACAAAGTCCATGAAGTGAATTGTAAACCAGCGTTGCCAGCTTAAAGCATCTTCATGTGTATTGGTGCAGGCTTTGGAGCAGAGAATGAGATGTAATGTGATAAAGTTTCAGTGTAGCTGATATGAATTGGCTGCTGCATTCTGCACAGTCTGAAGTTTCTTCAAAAGCCCCTCCTGTACACCAGACAACAGACTGTGGCAGTAGTCAAGACCAAAGTTCGACCGTACGTACGGAACGTACGCTATTTTTTCTGCTGAAATGCGTACCGTACGCGTACGCTATTTTTTGGCTAAATTAATAAATAGCGTACGCTAATTTTTATATTTTTTTATTATAGAATTAACAAGGAATAACAAAATTACAAATTAAAGAATGGAAAACGTTTTAAAACAATTCCGTGAAGAATTGTGTATTTCTATGTCAATTTTCTAGAACAACGACACCAAACTTCAACACTGCAGACACGAAACCTAAATTGCAACAACTCCGCTAATTTTCAAGTGCCTTAACACATTGACTGCGGCCAACATCGTGTATTATTCCTCTACAAGGCGCAGCCTGCACTCGCCATGTGCGTTCTTGCCACGCGGCCGTACTAAGTACTACTAACCCATGCAAGAAAAATATGAATCCGTCAGCCTGTTTTATTTCTGTAGATAAAATAATCAAATTATACAAAATAAAAACAAAATAATAATTTACCTCTTCGCTGAAACGGAACTACAAATAAGAACTGTAAAGTGACGTAATAACGACGAGAAAAAAACGACGAGAAAATGAGGAGACAAAATGTGACGTCACGAGAAGCAACTAATATTAAAGGCTGCTCATACGTACGGAATACGAACGTACCGTACGCGTACGCTATTATTTTTAGTAAATTACGTACCGTACGCGTACGCTATTTTCTGCTGTAACGTACGGTCGAACTTTGGTCAAGACAACTGCAGATGAAGTTTGTGCCAATCAATATTCTTTAATGACTTTTTCCGCATTTATGGGGATGAAATGGTTTCAAAGTTTGACAGCAACCTAAATGCGTGTTTACTGTACCTGAACTGAACTGAGCAAAAGCTGCTCTATCGAACATCAGTGTTTGTACGTTACGAACAGCACACAATGTTAGCGTCACAGATAAAATTCTATCGGGACTAACGCAGTCCCAATAACAGTCATCCATTGCTAATGCATGAATGTTACTTTACTCTACCTTACCATACGTAAACTTTGCCTATTTGTGCTCCTTTGCTTACTCTACCATGCATTAGAGTTATCTTACTCTGCCCAAAATGAAACTCAACATATTTACCTTGATGTTGCTCTATGGTACCCCCATCGTCCCCATGTTAAACTTCGTTTTACGTTTTTTACCATACTTTACCCTGCTGTAAGTTAACACATCAAATTTTATCTTGATCATACCCTTAGCTTATGTGACTTTAGGAATGAACTCCACTCATACATTCTGTTTTGGGACATGGAAACTTTGCATACCTTAACTATACGTTATGCATTTTCATAAGTGTGCATTGGCACTACCTACTTTGTAGTCTTGTGATGGTGATGCTCAAGCCAAGAAAGGGCTGAAACCGCTGACTGGCCAGAATACAAAATCCTGCACCGGTGGAAATCATCTTGATGGATTACACGACCGCCAACATAGTGGTAAGTTACAGATCAGCTGAACCAGTTACTTAATAATATCCAAGAAGACTCTTTTTTCTCGAATACTTACAGTATGTTTGATATTATTTAGAGACATTTTTCAAGTGCTGGCCCAGATTAAATCTTGTATTTTTAGCAATCATCATATATTTCTGAACTGGATCGTAAGAGTAGTTTGGTAAACAGAATTAGCTGTGATTATAAAATAATTTGAAAGAAAAATAGCCAATAAGATTATTCTTACACCTGAACTGGCTTCCATGATAGCATATAATATAAATGATTTGATGAATTATTAGTAAAGTTGTTATTATTAATAGCTAATTATGTCACTGTTTGTCTGCTTATAATGTTGTTTACATTTTTCTTAAACTCATTGTTACAAAGTGACTGAAAATCTTGTATGATTATGTTGATTTTTCCAATTTTCCCCAAAAATGTGCTTTTTGCTAAGATAAATTTAAAACATTTTGAACAGATAAAATGAAATCATTTGCACATTCCAAAAGTTTGTGGTTGCATTTTATTTGTTATTTTAATTTGAAGAATAATATGTCATTTCTATAATGAAAATCTCACAAATTGCAGTTTTCTTCTGGATGGTGGTCCTAACTTTTGGCTACAAAGGGTTATTCTGTGTAAAGTTTCTCAATGAAAGTTTGGAATCATTTTAATAGCAGAAAACTGCTTTCAAATTCCAATTATTAATTGGCCATTACCTATAACCTTTGGTTAAATTGCAAACTTCGTAGAGTTTAAATGAATGATCGTTGTAAAGCTGTTCTAGACATGATGGCTTCTGAAAATGGTTATTAAATGGAAGACAGTTTTTTCTGTAAGTTTTTGGCCCATCACAGCTAGACAGTTGATACCGTAAAAAAGCTTGGGCTCTCCAAGTGTGCCATTGTTTTGTTGATATTTTTAATCAAATTACGGAAAGCTGTAAAAGGTTTACAGAATACCGTAAAGGGTTCTGAAATTGTTTACAGCTTTCAGACAATGAGCACAGACAACAGCATTTACTGAAAGCTGCTGTTTCACAAACCGAGCAGTTCCCTCAGAGTGTTATGTACCAGTATCCAAAAACATCGTACTACGTTGTGATAATATAGTTCTTAGCATTGCTTAACGTTGTTTAGGCTAGCACGTAGAGTGTCGCTGATCAGTTTCTATTGAAGCGGTGCTATATAAATACACAGTTACAATTACACTAGTAAGGGATGTTGGCCGTCGCATGGCCTCAGCAATATACTTGTTATTTTGCGTCCCAGACCAGGTTCTCTGCAGTGCCCTGCCGAGATTCACTAACTATCAGGTTTTACGGATGTTGTCTTTGTCATTTTGCCAGTATATCTATGTTATGAGGCAATCGGAGTTTAACCTTTTTTCCATAATTATTAATGGTAGTGATTCATTCTCAGTTCTCGCTTCTAACACAATACTAACTCGTTACGTTCGTAGTTAGTAGCTCTCGCATGCTGTCCAACTCGCCTGCAAACTCGACTTCTCGCTTATTAATGCACTACTTCTCGCCTTCAGCTTGGTGTGTGGCTTTAGTGTTGTGTGGAATGGTTTGTGTAGTCTGTGTTAGCCAGTTTCAAAGGGAATCGCTTGTACACAGCCGCTCTCAGGCAAATGGTTTAAACATATTGCTCACGAAGTTTTTATCAGTTTATGATTTTTTTCATGTAGGTGCTATGTAACAATGCCTAAGTAACATTACTATTGTAATTCTGTTATATGCTAGTATTGTAATATACTTCATAAGTAAAGTAACTGCAGCATTAGCAGTTTTTTGTTATGGTAAGTAGTTATTTTCATAATAGTCATTAATCATACTACAGGCCGTCATAATAGTAATTAATATTGGTAGAATTGCCCGAATCAATACTGACAGTATTTCTGTTTGGTGATAGATAGTTCCCTAGTGTTACTTTGGAGATTAAACTTGCTTTAAGTATTTTAAGTAGGCTTATGGTACTTTGTATACCGTACTTTCTGCCTAATGAGCTATTGCTTTATTTGTGGGATTGCAGCAGATACCTTGAATGCTTCCTGTCTTTAGGGATTTCATTCTGTTTCGGTGTGTGGTAAATGCTTCTGTTGGCTGTTTTTGTTTGTGATAAATCTCTGTCACAAAGCTCAGCTTCCAGTTTTGTTTTCTGTACCAGTAATGTTTATAACTTTTAACTGAAAACAGTCAATCAGTTGGATATTTTATTAACATAATCATTTGGTTGTAAGGAGGAGAGTTGTAGCGGATTTCAAATATGGAGTAATTGCACTATTTACTGTTCTCATTATGGTAATAAGTTATTTCATAATAAATACAAAGGCAGTACTTAATGAAAGTACTAATTTACAAAGTACACATAACAGATGTATAATCAGCAACATTTTTATGACGTTTGGACATCCTGGCTGAGTCAGCTATTTTGCCCTTTAACATGTGGTTCAAAGGTCACATGTAGCTGACCTTTAATTTACTGGCCTTACCTTATTAGAGAGCAGTCTTTCATTAAAGTGATACTTGTGAATAGGGTACATCAGTCAAAGACAAATTTTTAATTTGCAGTTTGGCACTAATAGTAATGTTATTGCAGAATATTTATTTTGAAGGTACAAGCGATTTTCTTTAGAAACATCATCTTCGAAATTGTTTCTAGTTTGTTTGAAATGTTGGCTTTCAACACGTTACATATTTTCATATGCTTTTGCCTCATAACAGGCCAATTCGAGCACTCCTTGCATACAGTACATGTTTTGCATAATGACACACATGCATATATATGTACTGACTTCATTTGTGTGTGTATATACATGCGCATGTATGTATAATTCGGTTGTTCATTCCATGATACTTGATACATGTATGTTGATTTTTGTTGGACTAAGGTATCATTGCATATCGTATAATGCTACGATGTTGAACCACTGCACTGTGTAACAGTAGGACTTTGCAATCAATGCTTCAACTCTTGTTAAGTCTTTAACCCACTGGATACCATTCTTCTTTATCCCTTTGGATACCTCTCTTCGTGCAGTGTTATATTACCTGTGGAGGCTGATTCCTTGTGGCAAATTGTACTGTGTACTCAAATATCAGAATCATTAAAAAGCTTAAAAGCCTGCTTTAAGAACTTACCAGTTAGTTTTTGCTTGTAAGCAAAAGTATTTAAGGATTGCAGTATTTGCAAATTCAGGTAGTTAAAGTTCCCAATACTTGTAAGTACAAGTACTTCAGGTTCACAGTAGGTACTTGTTGTTACTTGTACATTTGGTTTGTGAGTTTGTTTCATAACCATGCATCATCATTGCGTGTAATCATATATTCTTCATCATTTTTGCAGCTAATCACAGTTAATCACACCCTACGAGAGGCGCTTTACAAATACTTAAATACGATACGATACGAATGTCTACG
Source organism: Aporrectodea caliginosa (assembly GCA_020284085.1). Taxonomy (NCBI): domain Eukaryota; kingdom Metazoa; phylum Annelida; class Clitellata; order Crassiclitellata; family Lumbricidae; genus Aporrectodea; species Aporrectodea caliginosa. The sequence continues at coordinate 948,744 of JACEVL010000018.1, read as the reverse complement.
ACAATTGTAAGCCCAAATTTGGTGTTGGTGTGTCAGCATTTTGTGCAAAAATTTTCTAGTCATAAGAATTGCAACGATGTTGGCGGGGTGTCAATAATTTGGTTAACTGGGGCCCAGGTACCCGAGTCCATTCTGAGCAGATATCCAACGGGTCCATCACTTGGTAATACTGTAATAAAAACCATAAATATTGCATGTTATTGTTCACTGCATGTATACTAGAGTCGGCTGGTCGCTTACTAGTCAATAATCACAAAGATTCACGAGATTAAATGCAACTGGCTAATAATTAATGGAAATTATTGTTCAAACAGAAAGTTGCCTGATTTTGTGCGATTTAACAGTGAAATACATAAAAATATCAACACTTTTGTTGAACTATTTATTCAATAAGTAACTACTTTATTCAATTGAAACAGCATCAATTGCAACAGCCAGCGAGATCTCATTCTAACTCTTGCAAGAAGTCAGTTAGTGCGTTTTCTAGGGTGGAAAAATTAAACAATCGTCCAAAGGACCACAGACAAGTTATTATGCACACTTAAGCCTAATTCGTAGTAATCCTCATTGTTCATTTCGACTTGGCAGTAGCGGGGTCGTCTGCAGTTCAATGCATACAACAACCCCATATTTGTATTGCTCCTATAGCTAAAACAGTTTCTTAGGGGCCATCGGTTTAGTATGTGCGCAGAAATCGGAAAAATTGGCCCATACCTGTATGCACCTCTACCAAGGTGTACGCTTGACACACCCACCCGGAATTCTATAGAACGGTCTATTTAATCCAGGCAGAAACAATCCAGGATTCATAATATTAAGGTGTTTAGCAGTCACGAGTTACTTCTCTGGCATAGTCCTACTACTCCCGGTAGTACTTTGTCTGATAGCTGTTCAGCGGCTCATTTGAAGGGCACTAATTGACAAATTATAAATTATTATCCAGGTTTCAACCCCCCCTCCCTGTTTCTGTGCGTGCTTGCATTATCAGTAGACCCCATAGGCAAGCATATGCATTTGGGTTATTAAATCCCCCTCCCACCGTCATGCCTACTGGTACATACTAAATAGATGGCCAATTGGTAACTGTCACCTGAGCAAGACCTCCCACTCAAGGGGCCCAAGATTCTCAGGTGGCAAACAACTGACAATTAAAATTATGAGGCCTAGACTAAGTATTCTATAGTTATGCATCTTTGGCAGATTTGGGGTATTCGATTTTTGACTTCATGGCCCGAAATGCTACCCTTCATAAGCAGGCCTCCATGCCCTTTTGACAGCCCTAAATGCTGGTATCCAGTGGGTTGTGTTTTTCTCAGCCCTTCTTATGTTTACGCTTGTGAAAATGGGGGTAATGAACCACTTGCATGGCATACCGTAGCAAGTGTTAACCAGTTAAGAGTATACTTACCTCTCAGCTTTATTTTGAGCCCAGCTTCTTGTGTTCTAAAGTCAAATACGCTTGGCAGTGTAGCTGTATGTGTTGTTACAATTATAATATGCTAATCAAAAGTAGCATGTAAGATGTCAAGATAACGCTTAGGTTGTCAAGATAAGACTTTGGTTGTCATGGTAAAATGAAGGTAACAGCTGGCTGGAAAGGTGGTAAGCCATTGTTGAAGAAGTTCTGTTTCATATGGTAAGAAATTGTAGGAAAGAAGCCATGCTTGAAGTTCTAAGTTTCATCATGACCTTTATGTATTGTACAGGGTTGGGTTAATGCCGGCAACAACCTATTGTTGCCGGGACAATGGCAATAACCGGTTATTGCCAGTTGTTGCCGACCGGTTATTGCCAGTTGTTGCCCATTTTCTCCAAAGTAAGGACAAGGCAAATTAAAATCATATTTCACTGCACAGACTGCATAGTTATAATTAATGTTTCTTGTGGGAAATTAAAACTACTGTAGTAAATCTATATTTTTACCCCTTAGTATAAATGTAGTTAAAGTCAACTGTATGAGCTTAGGATACAAAATTCTGACCTACAGTTCAACTACTCCAAAATAAACTGCCATTTGCACTGCAGTAGTAATATTCAGGTCAACAGGGTCATTGCCTTTTCTATATACTTACCTGGTAGTATACAATTTATTAGTAGTGTATAGAAGCCATGAATGGTTTGGCAAAATTTCTAATTCATAATTACACAATTCGATATTGACTGTACTTAATATGTAAAACTTGTAAATGTCTTCTATAAGGAAGAAATTATATGGTTATTTAAATCAGGTGATTTTTATTTGGAAAAACTTGATTGATTTAAAGCATGATATATTTAAATCAATCAACTCTGTAAGTAGCAAGCCAGAAGAAATAAAAAATGAAGCTAACTGTGAAGATTCCATATTTTATTACCACAATAATTAATAGTTTCTATTTTTGCCAAGAGGTTGTTGCCATTTTTGCCAAGAGGTTGTTGCCATTATTGCCAAGAGGTTGTTGCCATTATTGCCAAGAGGTTGTTGCCGGGCAATAACCGGTTATAACCGGCGGTGGCAACAACTTGCCAACCCTGGTATTGTATGATATCTTGTTGACATAAAAATATTGACTTAAATGAGATTTCTCCTTTCTATCCTCTTCTTCTGGACTTTTCCATGAGCTGGTAACTCTTTGGGATAGCTGTACATTTTGTTACCAGTAGATAGAGGTCAGAGATCAGTTACTTGGGATGTTTTTCTTACCATGGATGCAAATTTCCCAATTTGGAGGTATTTTTTATAAGGGTTTTCTGTAGCACATTCTGAAGTGGCCTGATCTCCTCTGGGTGCTTGCTTACATTGTGTGTATAGACCCCATGGGGTTACTCTGGTTCGACAATAATTGTCCTTGACTTTTTCTCCTAGTTTGACACTTCCATGGTGTGATTTTTCGCTTTGAAAGTAAGCGGTATGGGTGTACATATGAGGAGCTTGGTCAGTGAGAAAATGCACCCCGTGTTGGGATGGTCTGGACTCTGGACCAGTGAGGGAGTGTTTACCCATGTCTGCGTGTGAACTGCACCCTGCCTGCTTCATGTTGCACTGCAGTTGTGACTGGTTATTTTATAGAGCCTTTGAGAACTAGATTGAGAACTAGACTGTACCGGTATGTGCAGAACTCCAATGCTTAAACGAGAGATTTATGGCAGACGCTTCCTTGCATGATCTGTTGACGCATTCTTCCTTTTTGTGTTGATTCCAATGATCCTATAGAAAGATAGAAATGCAGTCAGAGTTTGACAGCTTTCATTTGCATGTATGTGTATATTTATGTATGTATGTTTGTGTGTATGTATGTGTAATGTGTTTGTATGTTTGTATCCGGCTAGTGATGTACAGCACCTTTTACTTCTCCAAGACACTAAAGTACTGTCAGTCAGTTATATAAGCAAGTATGGTGTGTGTGTGGAGCGTTATCTCTTTCGCGTTGGTCTACATCACTTGAATTCGACTGCTGTTGAGAGGCAAATAAGGATGGTTCTCAGCTTGTTCAGTTGGCGTTTTTATGTCCTTGAAACAGAACATTGCATCTCAAAGGTTCGTTGTTGGTGGAAGTGACTGACTGCTTTGTAGCTCTGCTTTTGGGGTTTGAAGCTCACTCGATCTGTTTCTCGAGATTGATATTTTCTGGTTGAGCAATGTTAATCTTTTAATTGCCGTCACCTTATTGAGGTAATTAGTGAGAATACTATGTAGTGCCAAAATTTCCATGACCTCGGTTAAGTAATTGTTAAAATGCCATCTGGTTGGAACTGTTGCTACCATTGCCTTGGTGCAGTAGTCAACTGGTAAGATTGCCATCTGGTACTACCGTCACCTCGGTTAAGTACTTAGGAAGGTTACCATCGCTCACAGCCAATTGGTCAGCAAGGCTGCCATCACTCACATACAATTGGCTTGGAAGATTACCATCTCTTGCATCAATAGTAGTCAGTAATTTTGCTGCTGGATTTGCTGGTGTTGACATTTTCTGATCTCGAATGCAAATTGACATTCTGGTCTTTGGCCAGATTTTGGCATGCACATCAATCATACAGAGAGCGGCGATCGATCGAATCCTTGTGTCGAGCTGTTTGCTGTTGCGTTAGCAATATTTTCGGATTAGGGTTTAAAGTCTATTTAGATTAATACTGTGAGAATTAACAGGCGAAATTTCCTTTCTTTTCAGGTGCTTTGCTGTGGCACTTTATTATTATTATTATTATTATTATTATTATTATTATTATTATTATTATTATTATTATTATTATCAATGGCCTAATAATTATAATGATAATAATAATAATAATAATAATACCCTGGTAATAATAATATATTTACATGAGCGTTGTAGCTGGATATTTATATGTGATGATCCAATCTAATTGGGGGTGGGTGATAGTCTAATGGTTGGCGTGCTGGACTGTCAACTGGGAGGTCAGGGGTTCAAATCCCAACAGGGCAGAAATATGTTTCAAGATTTCAGCCCAAACTACTCCCCTAGCCAACTCAGCTATAATGAGTACACTGACCTTACACTCTCAGTAGGAAAATCATTGTGACAATGATAATCTTCCAAAAAAAGTCATTTTGAAATCCAACTGATCAGAGAAACAGGAAGTTTTATTACAGGCTGTACAGCGTATTTAGAGGCCTCCGAAGAGTTGCTTAGATAATATAAATGACGACATAAGATCACTTGAACTAACACTAAGAGAGCAATGGACTTGACAAATGACCGATGACAGTGAGATCATTTATTTGTACCCGTCGCCGCCAAATGGCTGGCATCATAAACTGATGTTGATGATGAGTTGCTACATATTTTACAAAGTAGCCGCTTTGAATACGATCTCTTCCTATACATGGTCTATAGAGCATTGGAACTTTTTGGCTTGACTTTGCTGCGCTTGAGGTAGTTAAAGTTGGCGATTGAGTTTACTAAACCTAACGCTAGTGATCAGCTATTTACTAGTTCTTCTGCCATCGCTTTGTTCCTAATGCTTTTGTCTTTTTAATCAGTGTTTAATCTTAACTTACACCACATCAACTGATTACCGTGTGTATTGATCATGTGTTGGATATCCTTGGATCCAAACTCATAGTACAATTAACATTTTCTATTAAATTAATTTGATCATATAAAACATGTTGCATAAATTTTCAAGCTACCCAATTTTATTTATTTCGATCAGTTAGCCAAGTGTGTATTACTTTTGAGAGGTCTTTCTTTTCACTCTATATATGTATATTGTTAGGTACATAATGCATAGATACATGCATACATAGTACATACATAAAATCGTGTCGTTGATGTGCAATTACTGAGCAGTATCTATAGACTACTCTTTATAAGTAGATGCATAAACATAAGACTATAAATAGAAAGTATATTAATCTTGCCTAGAGTTGTTGAGCTTGCCTTTGAGTGCAGTATCAGAGGATTGCCTGTACTTGAGCAGCCATTAATCCACAAAGATTGAAATATACGTCTGGTTGTACATAAATCTCTCTTTACCATTCTCCATGACCTTTGAGAGGTTCTGAAAAAGGCGCCATGTAAATGTCCAGATACGCGGCTACCTCCTTAGTGCATCTCACATCGGGCGGATGTTAAATAGCGCTATATAAATCACCAGATACGTCGTGGCTGTGGCGTCTAGACTAATCGTCTGTAAAACTGTATACGACATGCACTGTAGTTGTTAAGGCTGTTTAAGGACCTCTTCACCCTGATTAGAGATGCACCATTTTTGATCTCATCAAGTTCAAGAGGTACATGCATACACCTGTATAAAAAACTTTACACAAATACATTCGAAACCCACATGTATACATGTACCAGGTAATGCATACATGTATGCATATTTTGCTTACATACATACATAAATACTTACATGCAGACATACATACACAGACACGTATGCATACTTGGTGCAGACGATATTACATCATCAGAAACTGATTACATTTAGATCTTGGATATCTGCTTATATGTAACGTTTTAGCTTTTTAACCATGGTATAAATGACATGTCTTGGGTTGCTGGCCCAACGCCCCCTCCCTCCCTCCCATCCTCACCGGGATGTAAATAAATCTGGCTAAGGATGTTCCCACAGATTTTGCTAAATGTCTGACTGTTTGCCTTGATGTCTCCCAGTTGAGCTGGGCCCAGCCTGACCTTCATGTAAGGGATCCCTACATGTGGGTGTCGCGCGGCTGGTTGTCGAGGAGGACTAGGCAGAGGAGGCGGAGATGGAGGAGGAGGGAGGGAAGGAAGATGGGAGGAAGAGTGGAAGCAGAAGCCGGAGGGGAGTAGACGGAATAGACATTTAATGTTATGGAGTAAGAGGACTGTAGGGATAGGAGAGGAGGAGGAGGAGGAAGAAGAAGAAGACGGGCTGAAGGACTAGGAGGAGGAGAAGCAGAAGAAGGTGGAGGAGGGATAAGAATAGGAGGAGGAATAAGAAATGGAATGAGAAGAGGAGAAGGAAGAGGAATAGGAGGAGGAATAAGAAGAGGAAGAGGAAGCAAGAGAAGGAAGAGGAATAAGCAGAGTGGGAGCAATAAGAAGAGGAATGAGAAGAGTAATAAGAAGAGGAGCAGCAGAAGCAAGAGGAAGAGAAGGAAGTGTCAGAGGAGGACTAGGGAGAGGAGGCATAGCAGCTGAATTAGGAGGATGAGGAGGAGGAGGGAAAGCAACTGGTACCGATTAACCCGGTGGTGGGACAGCTGGAGAGCCTAGTAGGAGGCAAGCGATCATCGGATGATGTATACTACTGAGGCGGCTGGCATACTTTGGTCAGCGTTGTCATGGAGATTCATTTGGTTGCGTGTACGGTGAGGGCCAACGTCGCCCGTGGAAACTCTTCTAGAACCTAATAGTGGCTTTACCCATGTTTTATTTCCTGGATCTTTCGTGGATTGTTATCCCTGGGCACGTAACACCCCCCCCCCCTCCACCCTCATGGCAGTGACTTGTCTATTTACGCTCAGGGTGTGTGATAGTCTAGGGGTGAGCATGCTGGACTGTCAACACTGAGGTTGGGGTTCAAATCCGAGCAAGGGCTGGAAGATGTTTCAAGATTTCTGCCATACTTGAGACCAATTGTGAACTCAGCTACTGAGTACTGACTGAACACTGTTGGTGGGAAGAACAGGGAGCAAGGGAGAGCACTGGTCACCCCCATGTGCTGAAGCCAAGGAAAATGAAGTCGTTAACCCTTCATACACATGGCTGCCCCTTATGATTTGCTTAAAGCTCTGCTCTTCTTGCATACTTGTCTATGAATAGTGTTTTCTTGTATGTATGTGTAATTGTGTATGTAGATGCACTCGTATCATGTAAATGTTTCTGGCATGCAAATATATTAATTAGTGATAGCTTTTCACTGTGTAAATGCTGATAAATTTTCCTGGTGTTGCTTTAGTTCAAGTTTTTTTAGCATTATTATTTACATGGAAGTTATTATATGACTGACTGTTATTAATCATGCAAATGTTATTATCAGTACAGCTCAGATGGTAGTCACAACAGCGTTTGTAGCGGTAGACGTGATATCATCATTGCCATTTTCCACACCGAATAAACTAATTTATTCTTAACTGTTTACAAGTGACCATATCATACTATGCTGTATAACATTTAGTAAGTGCGCTTAGAATTTACTCTAGAGCTGTTAGGATTTTTCAAATATGTGCATAATAATAATCAGCGAGTTCTGCTGCAGGAGGCTGTGAAATAAAGTCTGATTAAACCGGTTTGCTGTATTTTCTAGGTTTCGATCACAGTGAGACAAACATGGTGTATATTTAATTTGCAATGTGTAATTATCAGAGTTTTTCCTCTTTTCTGGCTAGCTGTATAATACTATTCTTCATGTTATCCTTCTTTTCAACGTAGTTAGTCACCTACGCTTGTTCGTGCTTGGCTGCGAGATCAATGTCGTCGTTGTATTCCCGTTGGCGTTTTGATTTATTTCGTTCGTTATCAGCTTGCTTTTGGTTGGTTGGTTGGTTTATTACGGTTTGTGTGCATGCATCTGATGTGTTTTAAAGCATCCTGGTTGAATGCTCAACGATATGCGTGACTGCATCTCTTTCAGTGTTGGATTTAGACTCATTTTTATCAACATGCACATTTGTGAACTTCTTTGAGGCGGTTAAAGTTCCCATTTGATTTCTAATTTGCTGCTGTTTTGAAAACCAAGTATCTTTACAACAGCATGGCAATTTCCAGATACTTTGGGGCATCCAAGGGAAACTCAAATGCAACCAAACCGTTATGCAGTAAGAGCTCTCAGTTTCAACTTGCAATTTACCAGATTGGTATTAATGTAGGACAATTTCTTAAAAGAAGTATTTAAAATGTATTGGAATAATATTTGAGCGAGTCAGGCTTGCAGTGGTTTGATTCCTACAGTATTTCATCAATGAGCAACATCTGCCATGCTTTAAAGAGGTTCTTAAGGGTCATTTAAATTAATTATCAATTTAAAGGGCTGTATTTGTATCAAAACTCGAAACCATTAGCCACCTGTATTACAGAAATTTTCATAATAGAGCGACCTAAATTTGTATGGACTACAGAGCAACGGTGCTGGTTGCCTTTTATTCATGGTTTGTTTCTTGTATTTTTACCTTGCGGTTGGTTGGTGCGAAAATAATCGTGTTTATAAACGTCTTATGAAGCATATGTGATATGATTGAGCATATGCAGAGCTCCTGCCGTCTGTCCATCAGACTTCCCTGGATCGGCTTTCTTCCCAGACTTCTCTTTCTCGCTCAATTCTCCCGATGATCCGGAGCATTCAACCAAATAGCTCTCGATTTCAACAACTCGTTTTCCACCATCTGTCTTCCACGTTTGTTTTCCATTTCCCTGCCTTAGACCGTCTCCCTCTCTCCCTCCCTTCGATGCCGACTTACGGCATTAAGAGCCCGCCTTCGGAGAATTGCTTTTTTCCATCTCAAGGACAGATTTTGTAAGTCGAAGTTCAGCTACAATGTGGCTTTTGTGCTGGAAAGAGCAGCGGGTGGGGGAAAGAGAGCAGCGGGCATATACCTGTCTTTAGCTTATCAAAACGCTGGCTTTCAGACGCAGATAATAATATTTCCAAGGAAAATCACACTTTTTAAGAGTAGTTGTCTGGAAATAGAAGACCGCTTATGTTGCCAGAACCCTAATCAGCATCAGTTGTCTAGTAATGAATCACAATCAATGTGGCATGTGTACCCAGACATTATTGGAGCCTTTTGAAGTAATTACAGAAAACTGTCTGATGGCAGACAACATTGAGTGTTCTTTGATATCAGACTGCTGTAGCCAGACTTCTGTGTATCATCTATCAAGAGACATTACAGTTGGAATAGTTTCTTTCCAGCTGGAGTAGGTATACTTTCCACTGGGGATTTTGTACCAATCCTATGCGAATAGAGATTGAAGCATCCAGACTGAAGTATTAAGACGGATTTTGAATCAGATAAACCATTTGTTGAATAGGTGCCAAGTTTTTTCAAGGAATTTTGTAATGATAAACAGTCTCTGATTCTTACAGTAAATTTCATTTCCATAAGTTGGTGCGATGTAAATATCAGATCTTGTTACATTACAAAGTCTAACTTTTGCACTGGTGTACTAGTGCTGGGCTTGGTCAATTTCTGCTAAATCCAACACTGAAAGTGTTTGCTATTCCACAATGATTTGGCTGACTGGGTCAGGTGTTGTGGGACGTGTTTCAGATGAGAGTTATTTAACTTGTTTAGATGTACTTCTGTTTAAAGCATTTATTCCTAGCTGCATGCATGTGGTGGTTGCCGACTTAAAACCGTGATCGCTTGCATGAGATCATTTGGCTTCAAGTCATGCCTCTGTCGACAGTGTCGAGTCTCGGATCAGTGTAACCAATAGGGACTTAAGTCTTGGACAGAAAATGCAATAGTGGGAGAGACACAATATTTAGTGCTGATTGAAATTCTGTTGAGGATTGAAGAGTAAGTAACTAGTTGGTGATTGATTGGAATTCATTGAGGAACTTATTCAGTGTCCTATATTAGTTATTCCACTTGTCAAAAGAATCACTACATGGGTTGAGGCTGTTCTGCCAGACTGCCACGGTATAAAAATCTGACATAGTGCCTGTACAGTGTACAAGTTCTGCTCTAGAAATTGTACAGTGTCTTCTCATTTTATGTCCTTTTGAGAATAGTTGCATGGCTAGTAGGTGTAGCATCGGATTCATTGTATTTGTCTTGGATTTATGGTTATTGCGGTCATCCTGTGATCTGTAGCTCGGGATTGTCTTCTATTATAGAGTCTCTGTATCAGCCTCTCTGTCGCCATGTGTAGCTCACAGTTCACTTGTCCGTAATATATATATTACATACATATATGTAATATATATTATACATGTGTATATATTATGTGCATACAGTCTTTTGGTTTCCCTGTCTTGTCAGGTTTGCATTCTGTAATACTTTTGCCACTTGCATGTCAGAGGTTTCGATTCATGTGTACTGTTCAAAGTTTGCGACTTCCTGGCAATGGTCTTCGAGGTTTCTTTTGAATTCTGGGCATCATAATTTCATCTGGTTGATGATGTATGGGGGCAAGTTGTAAATTGTTGATTAGTTTAATATGAATCGGCTGGTAACTGGAAGCTCGTTTTAGTGCAAATTCTTATATGAAATATTATGAAAATGGATCCAAAATTTAATTCGGCTTTCGAATGAGGCCAATTTAAAGTGCAGCCTTGCTATAGGACGTTAATAGTGATGTCTGCCATTTGGTAGACTTAGAAGGTTCTGGAATGGTTTTTGACTTAAGTAACTGTTAGATTGCTTATCAAAAACAAAACCACTTGGGATTAAATGGTTTTATCATTTAGTTATCGCTTCTGCTGTTCGTTACGTTAGGTAAGTAATCATAGCTTGGAGATTAATCGTAGTTGAAAGGCGTGACTTGAAGCCTGCTTTTTTGATTTGGCTTTTTTACTGTAGCTGTTTACTGACGAGCCATTAATTTTGTGATTGATCTTGGGTCTCTGCTAAGCCGGTGTGCGCAATCTGTTTCGTTGCGTTTTCAGTGATCTGCATGTCTACTGACCCGGCTTCCAACAATCATTTCAAACCGATATCTCTACGGTCGTGTGGGTTGCAGAGTTGTATGGAACGTGACTGTTTTCTAGTGCGTGTGGTGCTTTGTACTGCTTTGCGCTAGTGTTTGCTCGGGTTGATGTGAATTTCGGTATCGCAAAATGCACTTTTGGTAGCGTTTGGGGCTTTGATGGAGTACTTTTGTAGATACCGGTACTATTGCTGCTAACGTTGCTGTTTTAGTTTCTTGATGGCCTCCTGAGCTGGGCTGCTGTTATGTCTCCCGCCTCTTATGTTTTCTCATTGTACGCTAGTTTTGTTTTGGCTTGGCTTATCTCGAATGATTAAAGATTTGTGACTTGAGTAAGATTACTGCAGCTGCACAGTATTTCCAGACTGTTGATCAGACGTTGGCATTGCGATCCCAGCAATTCTTCGTTTGTTGTGTTTGAATTACGTCGCGTGCCGGGAAGTGTGTGGAAACAGGGCAAATGCGTAAAACTAATGGTTGGTGCAAAATGGGGCAGTTGAATGGCGTTATTGTGGGAAGAGAAGAGAGAAGCATTTGGGTAAAGGTGTTCCAGCAGTTAGAATGAATGCACCACAGGAAAAGGAGTGTCTAAAAGCAGAAATTGTCCAAGACTTGTAAGTTCCATTTTGTAAAAAGCCACCAGAGCACAATGCAGCTTCTTGGTCTGAGTTCATTCATTCACAGTCAGCGAATGACTCCATGACTGAACCACCTTTGCAGGTGTAAGGGTTAAGTTGGCTGTTGACAGAAAAAGATGAGGAGATCAGATGCCCAGCTTCAGGATTTCTGCTGTGGACTCAACTAGGTGACCAAGATACGAGCCTCTTACTGCTGTCGGTTGAATTATCTCTGTGCAAGATATATCTAATATCTCCACAAGCCGTCATAAAACAGCTGAAATGTTAGGATTTACAGTCTCTGTTTTCTCGTTAAAGAAACACCTCCTTGCAGATAAATGATAGGTAGCCTGCTAGCCAACACAGCTGAAATTTATCTGTTATCTCTTTTACAAGTGCCTGTGCCACTGTAGGTACTACGTAGCATTTAGAATCTGGCAAACAAAACTTAGTTCATTTTTCTTGGTTACCAGTGACTTAATAATAGACTTAATAATTTAGAGAAGTGCAGTTAACCGAACAAGAATGTAAAGCAGATGTTTAATATTGCATTTTGGAAAGCAAGGTATAATTGCCCAATGGGAGTTTTTTTATACTTGAGACTTAGGATTGGTTATGGTGATATCTGTCAAATTATGAACCATGTTTTTTCCTGATGTTGTGGCAAGTTTTTGGGATCTCCTCTATTGAGGCAATGTTTTAGAACTGACTCTGAAATCTGTCTTGTTAACTAGAATAATGTTGCAGAACTTTCACTGTTATCGGGGCACAAATTTCCATCATTTAGCTAATCTGTTGAATTTTCAGGCAACCTAGATTTAAATCTCTCTCAGTTAGGCATTTATGCTGGTGCTGTCTATTGTCCCAAGAAATATGCAACGTCCTCAATGCAGAATCGGTTCAGTGATGTCGTGTGCCTATTAAATGATTGAATTTAAGGCAAATAAATGAACCTCTGGTTTGTACACATGATGTGTCAAAGTGCATCTTGTACATGTTCTTACAAAATGACTCTTATCTGTATGAGAAGTCTGCAATCATTTTAATACAGTGACAAGCTATTTCTTAGTATACCACGAAAGTCCACCATTTCTGTATTACAGTGCAGTACACCGCATTACATTCGACAAGAAAATGTGGAAAACTGGTTCTTTAATTCTTCATATAATGAGCTTCAAGCTTATGCAAGGTATTTGGTTAGGCCATGGATCAGAACCAAAAGGGGTGAGAGTGGGCATGGGAAGGGCAACAGTCCCAGGAGTGAACATTCAGAGTTTCTGTGCCTTTGAGAGATTCTCACCAGGTGCTATATAAATGTTCTGTTACAGTTACAGTTATGACTACATGCAGATTAAGTAAGCTATGTTAATTGTGTGCATTGAAATTGAAAACAGAGATGTGACATTTGGCAGATGTTTAAGTTTTCATGTTGCCAGAGAGTATTAGAGGGCTGTAGGGTATGCATTATTCTTTGTGACAATTTTCATTGGATGTATATAGCTGATGGTGACGAGAAATTAACAGAAGCTGTGTTCAGGTTTTAATGGGGAGAATTTATCTTGTAGGTTGCGTGAAAACGGATGCGACGGGCAATGACTGCGTGCATTCGACGCATGAAGTTGAAGGGAACTTGCCTGCTCGCAGGGTACGTGAGCAAATCTAGATTGTTCGTTTCTCATCCACCCTGAAAAAGTCTTTACTTATAATAATATCTATGAGCACTTTTGTGAGGTACTTGAAAGCACTGTATTAAGCATCTTGATACATACAGTATATTCAGTGTCTGGTGTAATGTAGAAAAATTTGTAGCGTTTTGTAGTAATGTGCATGACATGAGTGAAATGTGATTTCTAGGGAAGGGACAGGCAAAATGCAGGGTCTGTTCAGCTGAAAGAAAATTAATCCCCTTCTTAAGTTAATTGCAGTTGGTGAAGAGCATTTCAAATATCGTTATTGTAACTGTAATCTCGATAAAATTTGTATATCACTACTTAAAAGTTAAGTGCAGGGCACCAGGTTATGCTTAAGAGCGGTATCAAGTCATAGGGGCTGTCCACAGAGAGACGGTCTGAAGAAAAAATCCAGTGACCAGAGTTCTAAGTAAGGAGAGGGAGAAGCAGTTACTGATTGCAGTGAACACTGGGCAGTTTCAACTGATTAAGTGAGGCAACAATGCGTCATAGAGAATGCTTGGTGTATTTGTAAATTGAAATTGAAGGAGAGTGGTAGCAGTGGTAAAGGTGAAGAAAAGATGGAGGATCGGAAGACGGAAGAACCTAAACCTGGAAGTACCTCGGATCCAGAGGACATGGTAAGAGATTCTAATCCAAACTAAATATTTTCAAAGTAATTAGAACATTTTAATTGAATCTAAATGAAATAAGTTCATTGGAGTTCCAATTTGTTATCGAATTTGAACAAATTCGAAGGAGTTACGTTGTTTTAAGCTAATCTAGCTTGAACTGTGACATATTTTTGTGAACTACATAGATTCAAGGGAGTTCCAATTTTTATGCTAATCTGGGTAGCTTCCATGATTAATAACACATGTTAAAGTATTGTCACCTGCTACATATCCAAGCAATTGGAAGAAAATATTTGGGGTATTTAAGACCTGCTGGTGAAATTTCAGAAGGTTCGGCTGCAGATTCTGTTGCACATCCTCGAGACGAGCCAGGATGCGGAGGAGAAGAAAGCCACTCTGCAACAGATCTCTCGCTTAGCAGAAGCAATGAAGGACATCATCAGGTAACAACAATAGAAAAAGTACAATGACCTATAGGTAATACTTCAGAGGGTATAAGAAAATGTAGTTGAACAATTTAAAAGTTAAGACAATTTAGCAAATTAATGTAACAATGATTTGTAATTTGTAATTACAACATTGATGCTGAATAGATATAAGACAATATCATATAATAATAATAATAATAATAATAATAATAATAATATTAACAAGAGTAATAATGCAATATTAACGATGATAACAATGATAATAATTAGACAATTAAATATAGTAGTACAGATTGACAATGGTGACAGTCAAATGCATTGTTCACCATATTTGCTGATAACTGGAGCATTTGTTAACAGATGATTTTTCTGTATTTTAGGATCGAGTTGGAGGAGGATGATGGTGATTCATCTGACTGCCACTCGACCGTGTCATCCTCCGAACCACTGCTCGACATACCTCTACCCGATCAACCATTCTCCCGGTCCAAGACATCCTCTGATGCTGATCTCACTGGCATTCCACTCCCTGGGTCATCTCCTGTCAAGCGTATCCAGAGTACGATGTTCTTCGACGAGGACTCGTCCGAAGTTCCACCACTTCCTCCGTTGCCACTGGAATCTTCTGGGAAAAAAGAATCTAAATCGTCTGGAGTGGGAAAGGGAAAGCAGAGGGACGGGAGTGGCATTGAAAGCAAACGGTCGTCCAAGACGGATGGTGCAGAGGGATGCCTCGAGTACCTGAGGGATGATACGGAGGAGGGAGCGCTTCAGACGAACACGAGCCTGGGAATGATAACGCTGCACATTAACAAGAAGCTGGTGCCACGTCTGAGTCGAGCCTCGGTCTTTGATCTGAATGACGAGAACGCGAAGGAGATCGGTCGCAAACTGCTGCGGCTGAAGAAACTCAAGAAACTGCGGAAGATGGAGGAAGTTGCAGAGCACAAGATCGAAGCCAAGGAAAGAATTTCCATGTGGAAAGAGGAGCTGTTAGGCAATGGTGGATTAAGTCTCCCATCAAATCCCATTGCAGCTCCTTTGGCCGGCAGTTTACCGCAGCCGGAAAAGAAACCTGAAGAGCCTCGCTCTGAAAGGGTGGATACGGTCAACCAGAATCCAACAACAGCTGGACTAGCGCTTCCCGCAAAGTTGGACACCACGTCAGGCGATGGGATTCAGAAAAGTGGAACAAACGATAGTTTAAATAAAGATCCCAAGAAACCAAATAATCAGAAACCACTTACATTTGTTAAGGTCCAGAGTAAAGATGAGAAGAAGGAGTATAACTGGCCTGTTGAAATGATCCTTTCAACAAAGCTTTCGCCGAAGATCTGCTATAGCTGGAATCCACTCGAGTTTGACTTCAACGTGTCGAACGTGACAAAAGACTTGGGGAAGGCAGTGGAGGAAGCGAAAAACAAAGACCGGAAGAAGAAGAAAAGTCGTGGCGGCTCTTCCCACAAACGAAACTCACACAGCAGTCTATCTACCGAGACTCAGAGGAAGGAAGATGGTCAGAAAACTGGCAGTGGATCTGCACCGAGATCTGAGGGTGGTGGTGGAAGCGGCACACGTGACGCTTGCAAGAAACCAGCCACGGAGACAGGTTCTTCAAACGCGAGTCATGTCGTGCAACCAAAAGGACGCGACGAGTCCAAGAACGGCCAGAAGAGGAAGTCCGGCCAAAGCAATGACTTGAAGAAGACGTCAAAGAATGAGTTAACGTCTAAAGTAAACGATGCAGCATCTACGCAAAAGGGTCCAGGCCCTGATTCCAAAGATGCCAAGAAAACCCCTTCCTCAACTAAAGAGCCGACTAAAGGTAGCGGAGCATCTGAGGAGAGGAATAGAAAAGACCAGAAAATGGACATTGACACCCAAAAGACGAGAGACCTCACTTTGGAAAAGAATTCCGCGAAAGATAGCGGTCGAAAACGCAAGCTGTCGGCTGGTGACTCGAAGCAACCGACAAAGAAGAAGATGAACGTACAGCAGGTGAGTAAGTCCGTCGAGCTCGCTCAGATCGGGTCGGGAAAAGTGAGCGACTTTGAGGACGTCAATGTTGGTACCGGAGCAGGCAAGTGGGACACCAGCAGTGAGAGCGAACACGACTTGCCTGGTCCAAGCAAGCCTCCAACAATCCGAACGTCTGCAAAAGTCGAGGTGAGCAAAAGGAACGATAAGAGACCTCGACGCAGTCACACTTCATCCGAAAGAGACTCCAGCTCTAGTCGAGAACGTCGCAGCAACGACTCTGACGATGACAGCCAGAGGTCGCGATCTCGTAGTCGATCCTATTCGTCGCGCAGCTACTATAGCAGCGACAGATCGTGTTCATATTCTTCGGACTCTGATTATCACAGGAGACACTCGCGCAGCTCAACGCGATCCCGTTCTCGTCGGAGAAGTTCGTCGTACAGCGATAGAAGTTACCGTAGCAAGTCTCGATCATACGCACGGAGTCGACGCAGCCGGTCTCGCTCTGGCAGCCGTGATCGTTTCCGATCGTACTCGACATACAGTCGTAGCTCGAGGAGCTATAGCCGTTCAAGATCTAGGTCGAAAAGCCGATCGTACCGACGATATAGCAGATCGTTTGGCAAGAGGTCTTACGATCGTAGATTAGGGAGGACGGACGTCCATTCGAGGAACACAAAGCAAGAACGTAAGCAAGAGACAAAGTCAAAAGGTGATTCGCACAATACAAAGAGCAGGAAAAGTGATGAACTTCTGTCTTCAAGTACAAAGCAATCGTCTCTCTCAAAATCTGGTCAAAGTAAAGAAATTTCAGACGTGGACGTTTCAGTGAAAGCATCCAGCGCTGTCAGCGAAACTACCAGTTCAAAGACCAGCGAGAAAAGCGAAAAGGCGGCAAGTGACGACAAAGGTGGGAAAGTCGACGAAACACAGCAGTCCGAAGTCGATAAGAAGCCAGAGTCTAATGGAAAAGATACGCTAAGCATACCATTACCATCGTCCAGCAATACCCAGAAATCGGAGGAGAACGGCGAACAATCGGTCGGCTCGTGTTCTGCACCAGATGAATCGTTAAACACGGCGTTATCGTTCATCGGTCCTACGCTTCCCAATAACCATCCGCTGGCCCATGTCCAGGACATTCCGGTACCAAAGAACGCACAGTTTCAGCCGATCGGGCCAAACGATCCGCTCGTCTTCAAGACCCCGCTGCTTCCTCCTCCGCCTCCTCCGTCTTTCCTCACGGAACCCGGTTCGAAGGCCATGGGACGCGAACCGCCTCTTCCTCCGAAGCCCAGGTCCCCTCCACCGCTCCCGAACGACTGGTCGACCATGGAGGACATCATCGGAGACGAAGAACCCATTCCACACATGCTCGACATGGGAGCCATAAAACCGGCGATGATCATTCCACCGGAGCAGGCGGACCACTACCGCTGTCTCCAGCAACAGGCCCAGCAGCACGCGAGGCAGAGGATGCGACAGGAGGCCGGCATCGATGAGGAGGAGGAGGAGGAACCGCCACCGGACGAAGCCCAACTGCAGCAGCAGCAACAGCAGCAACTGATTGACGAGATGATGCTCGAACAGGCACAGAACGCAACGTTCCTGGCGGCCGCGTCGGCCCAGCAGATGATCCACATCCCACAGCAGCAGTTGCTCGCTCCGTCGCTTGGGTCGGCTGGCCACCAGGTGGTCGTCGGCAGTTCAGGGTTCTTCCAGATGCCAATGACCATGCAGATGGTATCGACCGGACACCCACACGGTCTCATGACCCTTGCGCCCTCCATGGTTCCCGTCCATCCACAGACCGGAACCCCAATGGTTATCGCCGCCCAACAGTCCAGTGCCATGTCCGCTCTAATTCGTGCACATGAGGCTCAAGCGCAGGCTCAGGCACATGCTCAGGCACAGGCGGAGGCAGCCGAAGAGGCCGAGGCGCAGGCCAAAGCTCAGGCCAGTGTCCTCCAGGCCCAGCCCCACCAGGAGTGGGTTCAGATTGTACAGATGCCTGGCGGTCGAACATTTGCCATTCCGGCAGGCCCGTCGATTCAGCATGGGATCCACGTTTCTGGGATGCGTTCGACACCCACTGCCGCTCTCCACCAGGTCCACCCGCATCACGGGATGATACCCGTCCACGCCATGAACCATCCGTCGCTCCATCATCCGCAGCAGACCCTCGTCCAGTCCATTCCGTTCGGACTCCAGATGCGAGTCGGGCTGACGCCCTCGGTCGTTAACGCTCCTCAAGTCCTGGCAAGCGCTGCTGCTCAACCACAGGGTATGCCATTCCTCATTGACTCATCTGGAAACATTCTTGTTCCGCGACTGCTTCGACAAGGTCACCTATGATCGACCGAGGTAACCAGTGGACTGAGAAAAAACCACTTGACCGAGAAAATCCCTGGACCGAGAATGGTACTGGACCGACTTGCCAGTGGCCCCTAGTCTGGTGAATGGTTCACGGTGTAAAGTAATGCTCTTGACTTTTGGTTGTCCAGAGTTTCTTGAGAGCCAACCCGAATAAATGGCGGATTCTGGAGTGGCCATCCCGAGTTGTTTTCTCTGTTGTTCATTGACCATCAAATCTATTGTTGATTTTTGATTAGCGAAAATAATGGTCACATCTGTTGCCAGGCATGAAATGGCCACTGGTGAAATGATTGAAATTAGAAGTCTTGTCCATTATCGACATTGACATTTTTGGCTGGTCATAATATGCATACGATGGACACTGTTGAGTGTTTTGTCAGTCATGGACTGGCGATTGAATATTGTGTTGATACTTGATTGCCCAAATGATGGTCATCTGGATTGTGGGATTAAATTCCCTTCACATCAGTCATTAAATGACCGATTTGGTTGTCATATAACGTCTTTTGAGTTTTCTGTTAATGCTGTGTTGTTTATTTACTTCATTGTTTATTTACTTCATCGTTTATTTACTTCATCGTTTATTTACTTCATCGTTTATTTACTTCATCGGTTATTTGCTTCATCGTTTATTTACTTCATCGTTTATTTACTTCATTGTTTATTTACTTCATCGTTTATTTACTTCATCGTTTATTTACTTCATCGGTTATTTGCTTCATCGTTTATTTACTTCATCGTTTATTTACTTCATTGTTTATTTACTTCATCGTTTATTTACTTCAGTGTTTATTTACTTTGTCGTTTATTTATATGATTTATTCTTGTGCTGTTGTTATTATTATTATATATGTACATTATTGCCTCTTATTATTTTTAGTTAGTAATTATTATTTTGATCTTGTACCACTTTGTAGTTGGAAAAATACACTGACTGGAGTCTACTCTTGTGTTTTTAATTTAACTTCAAGAAGGTGAGATCTACTTAACCAAGAAAGAATACTCCTTATTAATAGTTATGATAATGGTAGTAATAATAAAATAATTATATCAACAATAATGTACTGCCGCAGTAGGTTACAATAAACACTGAATAATAATACATGGAGCAGTAATAATATAGGCTAATAGCAAAGATTTTTGCTAATTGCATATAATAACTATTAAAAAATAATGTAACAGAGTAATTCTTGAATAACAAATTAAAATTTTCGATTAATAGGCCTAATTAAATACATGCAATGAAAATGTGACTGTTAGCCTACTTTTAAAACGGTCCTCTCCTGATGAGAAGTCTTAAAAATAGAGGAGCAACATAAAGTTATGTCGTATACAACGATGTTGATCACTATGAGCTGCTTCTGTTGCTGATGATGGTGAAGTTAGTAAGTATGAGAGTCACGTTGAAGATGGCGATTGCGAGTTGATGAAGAGGAAGACGAAGAGCCTGGAGAAGATGCTCTGGCGGGAGATGGTTGAGAAGATGCGGGCTGCTGGTACTGCTGCTGCTGATGGTGCCTCGTCGCAGGTCGGCGAAGCTGCTGAATCTGCGATTGCTGACATCTGGCAAAGGATCACCGCCTTATACATGTAAATAGAGATTGTAATTATTAAGGTAGTGTTATGCAAATAAAAATATGTAGGCCAACATACGTACGTACACACGCACCTACATACGCGTAGATAACATACATTCATTCCGAGCATTTTTATGGTACCCCTGCAAGGAACCTACTCGAAGACGAATATAATACAATATTGAACACAAGCATGCATGAATATCCCCAGAAGAAAAGATGCCGGATTTTGACCTATCATCGGAACGAACAGAGCAGCCTGACTATAATTGCGGTCTTGATTTGATATAGCACTGGTTAATAAGCTGGTCTCCCTGACGTGGCTTTTGGCGACTTCAATTTTCTCAACCCTAGCATATGAGGGCAGACGTTCAGTGTAGGTCCAACGGCGGTGTATTCATCTCGCTTAGGCCTACCGGAAGTGGTGTATGAATTTCGAAATATTCTTCTGTCCTGGCAAGGATTTGAATCCCCGCCCTCTGGGTTGACAACCCATAACGCTAACCAGTAGATATAGCCTATAGAAGGGCTTAAAAGGTGTGCTTCATTGGCCCTGCACATGCTGGACTATGGAACCAGCTTCCTCCTTTGACACGTTCCTGTTTATTAACTGGTGGGCCAAGTGCCTCTTTTCGTTGTCTGAAGACCTCTTTCTTTTCTCTGGGTCTTTCGCACTGGGAGCGCCTCTTATTGGCATGCACTGCGAGAGGCGCTATATAAATTGATAGATACAATACAATACCTCTGATATAAAGAGAATGCGTGATCGATCCACGTATGCAGGAGTTGGGACTTCTGATTTTGCAGGTGTAATTTCCGCTGTCTTCGTGATTGACATCTGAAATTCAGAGCAGAACAGCAACAATATTACAAACAGGCGAATTGAAAATACAGCCAATTAATACGCTTAGACGTGGCCCGGAAGTGGGGCCATCAGGCGAATAAAATTGTTAGCAGTTTCCATCATGGTCCGCAGTTAGAGTAGGCTAAAGGGAAAGGGGATGAAGGTGCGGGAAGAAGGAATGGAGGAAAGGGCACAGAGAGGAAATGAGGGAAACAGGGAGAAACAGATACCCCAGGTAGCAAGAGGGTTCTCCCCAGAGAGAACCTTTTCGCTGAAATGGCGCGCAGAAACTCAACAACAGGTTGAAAATTGATGGACTTACTGGCGATAGACAGCTCGACGTTGTAGTATGGCCTGGTGTCAAGCTGAACCGAAAGGTCGTATCTGTTCGAATCCCTGAAACGGTCTTCGAGGTGACCCATAAAGCTAACTGGTATCTCCTCTTCCGCCTCGATCTTCTTCCAGTAAAAGGTGTAGTCAAAGAGAGTGAAATCCTCGGCCTGGAAGCGACAGTCTAGAACCGCCGTCTGACCAACGTTCAACAGGATCGTCTGTCCACGTGACAACATCGTCAGCTGCAATCCTGTCGCAACAACTTCCGGTTTAGTTCTAATTTTAGATTTCATCCGTTCATAACTTCCGGTTTAGTTCTAATTTTAGATTTCATCCGTTCATAACTTCCGGTTTAGTTCTAATTTTAGATTTCATCCGATCATAACTTCCGGTTTAGTTCTAATTTTAGATTTCATCCGATCATAACTTCCGGTTTAGTTCTAATTTTAGATTTCATCCGATCATAACTTCCGGTTTAGTTCTAATTTTAGTTGTCATCCGATCATAACTTCCGGTTTAGTTCTTATTTTAGCTGTTATACGATAACGAAATTAGGTCGGAATATAATCATACTTGATTAGACTGGTTTAGGCTTGATTAGATTTCTGGGTTACAGTGCCTACTACAGTAGCCGAGTGGTTTGAAGTTTTGAACGCTCGCTTTGTAACACCGAGTGTGCAGGTTCGAACCTCTTCGAGATGGTTACTGTGTATAGGGACCATAAACAAAGTACTACTCAGCGTCATCGATTGATGCTTAGACATTAGGTGGAGGCACTATATCAATCCAGAAATAAGATCAGGTCGTAATCGATTATTTATATAGCGCCACTTATTTCAGAGGTGGTCGCGACCCGAACCTGTGTCTTAACTGAAAAAGAAGGAGGTTTTCAGGCGCTTGAGAAACTGATGAAAAGATAGGAAAACAGGTCAGCCCTAAGGGACTGGGGCAGCAGATTCCAGGTGGAGTGGCCCACAATAGCGGAACTTCTGGACTGCGTAGAAGTACGCACCCGCGGGACAACCACGGGCCGATGACCGAAGGGAGGAACGACCAGGCAGCGTAGAGACTGGAGTACAATAATTATGCCCTAAGATAGTACGGAGCAATGGATTTGCTTAACGATCAGACAACATGAATAGAGGATACATTACATAGGTAATGTCTGATTATTATCAACGGCGTCCAACAGGAGTTATCTTGAGATAGGCTACATGTAGTTGAAAGGCTGTACCAACCAGGAGGCAATGGCACGACACTTAAGTAGGCTACGTATTTGCGCGTAAGTATTAAGTTTGTATACAATTAGGTTTTATATATTACATAGGCCCCTATGGCCTATGCATATATATATATATAATATATATACATATACATACATATATATGTGTGTGTTTGTGCATAAACACACGCACAAGCACACACGGTGAGTGAGGAAAAGCGACCCCGTAGGCCTATATAACCTCGTAGGCTAATAACGTGCAGTCAGAATTAATAGAGCCTAACAATACAATTTTTAATAAAATTTGGAAAAGATTTAACAATCGTGTTTGTCTATTTCACACAATGAGCTATAATTATTTTGTGCTTAAAACATCCGTCGATTTCGACGCAGGCAGTAGAGGACTCACACGCCAGCTACTAATCGCAGTTTCAATATGCGTTGATCCAGTTTATCCCACGCTTGCCTGATGATAGTTGACGTAACTCATCGACTTTGAGAATTTTTGTTCTGAACATTTTTTCTTGCATTATTTCCCAGCTTTTATAGTCTATAGTATACTCTATAGGATTTATGTCTGGACTGTACATGTATGTATAGGACAAAGTGATGAATTAGGGAGTTTTGCTCGTCAGGAGCGTTATATAATTTATAAGAAAGGAGAGAGGTTTAGGGCAATTTAGGTGAATGGTACCATTCCGGCATCATTACCAAAGTAATCAACATCTCCTAATCTACTGTCAATTTCCCTCTGCTTTCAAAAACTGTTTAGTCATTCCACTCCTCAAGAAACCATCACTTGATAAAGAAATCCTCTCTTACTACCTACCTGTCTCTAGCCTATATCTATCATTCATTTCCAAATTAACTGAACGTGTAGCCCTGTATCCGATCAATGACTAGGCCTATCTGAGTTCCAACAACTCACTCCTTAACCCACACCAGTCTGGTTTTACCAAGCGTCACGCAAATGAAAGCCTACTGCTCTATATTACAAAGTAAACTTGTTTAAGCCATCTCTCATCAACAGGTCGCTTGCCTCTGCCTCCTTGGGTCTCTTTTCTTCAACCTTTAAACTATTCCATGCACTCAGCTCACTTATTAAAGCATCTTCCGTTGACTATCAATAATTATTGTGTTGACGGCACTCAGCTATTCATCTCTTTCTCTTCAAATAACTTCTCCCACTCTTAGATCACCTTCTTCATATCACCCATAAATCCTGCTACATTTATATCCGTCATGACCTTCGCAAACTCCACCCTGTGGTTGACTTCAAACCGCCCCTATTATAGCTAAATCGATTGTCCATGGTAAACTAGACCAACCCAGCTCACTCTTCCTGAATATAGACCCCATCCATACGGATCACCTGCAACTGCAAGCTATGCAGAATGCTTTCAATCGCGCTGTCACTGAAATTCTCAAACACCACCACATCACTCCTGATTTGAAATCACCTCATTGACTTAAAAATACATGAACGAATAGAATAGGCCTACAAAGTTCTAACAAATTGCTCCGCTATCCATAGCTGTTCCGCCTCTCTGGAACAAACTCCCGCCAGCATTACGCCAGATATCTGATCCATCCTACGAACTCGCCAAAACCTCTCCTCTTGCTATCTGTCCACAGGTCTTTCACTCAAAACTGAAACCCTACTCTCACAAATCCTCTTCCACTTAGGCCTACCTCTATCCACGCTTCAATTCTGAGCACCGTCCACCCTACGATTACAATGACCTACGACCTATCGTTGACCTATGACAAATAACCTCTGACCTACCTTTGTCGATGGAGATGGTCAGGAAAAAGATGAAGTACTGGACGAAGCCTGGACGCGCATCCATGACGACGGATGGTAGACACGGAGGACGTAAGAGTCTCAGCCACACAAACAACAGCAGCAGCAACTGAGGAGGCAGACGACCAAAGTGATGGCGAACATCGAAGCGACAGCTAGGTCACATAATATAGTGGCCTCAGCCGCAGCACCAGCAGCAGCAGCAGTCAACGGAGTCGGATTCAGAAGCTGAGTGTCATGAGGAGCAGATGCACGGCACAAAATAATTATAGCCTAATGATACGAAATGACCTGTAGGCTCTATACTCTATAGGCCTATACGACCCTCCAGTTATAAGGCACAGAACATACAGCTCCACTACCGCGTCGCACATAGGTTATATAAAATGGTGATTTAGTTTAATTAAGTTATTAATTACCCGCGTCTAAATCTAAAACCACCATCATAAGGAATAAAATATAGGCCTATAGATTAGGTTTGGGATGCAATTCGCCGTACTGGATTATTCCATGTAACGCAGGGAACCATAACTGAATAATTCAAATCTTAACCGTCGTCAGTGGCGTAACATTACTAACCAAGGTTTCAAAAAAATTACGCAATTTGGAGGTCTGTCAGTGCCTTAAGAAAGGCGACATCATCCAGCGCCTCTTCACAGGCGAGATCTTTCAGCGCCTCTTCACAGGCGAGGTCTGTCAGTGCCTTAAGAAAGGCGACATCATCCAGCGCCTCTTCACAGGCGAGATCTTTCAGCGCCTCTTCACAGGCGAGATCTTTTAGCGCCTCTTCACAGGCGAGATCTTTCAGCGCCTCTTCCCAGGAGAGATCTTTTAGCGCCTCTTCACAGGAGAGCTCTTTTAGCGCCTCTTCACATGAGAGATCATTCAGCGCCTCTTCACAGACGAGGTCTTTCAGCGCCTCTTCACAGACGAGATCTTTTAGCGCCTCTTCACAGGCGAGATCTTTCAACGCCTCTTCACAGGAGAGATCTTTCAGCGCCTCTTCACAAGAGAGCTCTTTTAGCGCCTCTTCACAGGCGAGATCTTTCAACGCCTCTTCACAGACGAGATCTTTCAACGCCTCTTCACAGACGAGATCTTTTAGCGCCTCTTCTCAGGCGAGATCTTTCAGCGCCTCTTCCCAGGAGAGATCTTTTAGCGCCTCTTCACAGGCGCGATCTTTCAGCGCCTCTTCACAGGAGAGATCATTCAGCGCCTCTTCACAGACGAGATCTTTCAGCGCCTCTTCACAGACGAGATCTTTCAGCGCCTCTTCACAGGAGAGATCATTCAGCGCCTCTTCACAGACGAGATCTTTCAGCGCCTCTTCACAGACGAGATCTTTTAGCGCCTCTTCACAGGCGAGATCTTTCAACGCCTCTTCACAGACGAGATCTTTCAGCGCCTCTTCACAGACGAGATCTTTTAGCGCCTCTTCACAGGCGAGATCTTTTAGCGCCTCTTCACAGGCGAGATCTTTCCGCGCCTCTTCACAGGCGAGATCTTTCAACGCCTCTTCACAGACGAGGTCTTTCAACGCCTCTTCACAGACGAGATCTTTCAGCGCCTATTCAGAGACGAGACCTTCCAGCGCCTCTTCACAGACGAGATCTTTCAGCGCCTCTTCACAGACAAGATCTTTAAGCGCCTCTTCACAGACGAGATCTTTCAGCGTCTCTTCACAGACGAGATCTTTCAGCGCCTCTTCACAGACGAGATCTTTCAGCGCCTCTTCACTGACGAGATCTTTCAGCGCCTCTTCACAGGCGAGGTCTGTCAGTGCCTTAAGAAAGGCGACATCATCCAGCGCCTCTTCACAGACGAGATCTTTCAGCACCTCTTCACTGACGAGATCTTTCAGCACCTCTTCACTGACGAGATCTTTCAGCACCTCTTCACAGGCGAGATCTTTCAGCGCCTCTTAACAGGCGAGGTCTGTCAGTGCCTTAAGAAAGGCGACATCATCCAGCGCCTCTTAACAGACGAGATCTTTCAGCACCTCTTCACAGGCGAGATCTTTCAGCGTCTCTTCACAGACGAGATCTTTCAGCGCCTCTTCACAGGCGAGATCTTTCAGCGCCTCTTCACAGGCGAGGTCTGTCAGTGCCTTAAGAAAGGCGACATCATCCAGCGCCTCTTCACAGACGAGATCTTTCAGCACCTTTCACAGACGAGATCTTTCAGCGCCTCTTCACAGGCGAGATCTTTCAGCGCCTCTTCACAGGCGAGATCTTTCAGCGCCTCTTCACAGGCGAGATCTTTCAGCGCCTCTTCACAGGCGAGATCTTTCAGCGCCTCTTCACAGGAGAGATCTTTTAGCGCCTCTTCACAGGCGAGATCTTTCAGCGCCTTTTCACAGGCGAGATCTCTCAGCGCCTGTTCACAGACGAGATCTTTCAGCGCCTATTCAGAGGCGAGACCTTCCAGCGCCTCTTCACAGACGAGATCTTTCAGCGCCTCTTCACAGACGAGATCTTTAAGCGCCTCTTCACAGACGAGATCTTTCAGCGCCTCTTCACAGACGAGATCTTTCAGCGCCTCTTCACAGACGAGATCTTTCAGCACCTCTTCACTGACGAGATCTTTCAGCACCTCTTCACTGACGAGATCTTTCAGCACCTCTTCACAGGCGAGATCTTTCAGCGCCTCTTCACAGGCGAGGTCTGTCAGTGCCTTAAGAAAGGCGACATCATCCAGCGCCTCTTAAGAGACGAGATCTTTCAGCACCTCTTCACAGGCTAGATCTTTCAGCGTCTCTTCACAGACGAGATCTTTCAGCGCCTCTTCACAGGCGAGATCTTTCAGCGCCTCTTCACAGGCGAAGTCTGTCAGTGCCTTAAGAAAGGCGACATCATCCAGCGCCTCTTCACAGACGAGATCTTTCAGCGCCTCTTCACAGACGAGATCTTTAAGCGCCTCTTCACAGACGAGATCTTTCAGCGTCTCTTCACAGACGAGATCTTTCAGCGCCTCTTCACAGACGAGATCTTTCAGCGCCTCTTCACTGACGAGATCTTTCAGCGCCTCTTCACAGTCGAGGTCTGTCAGTGCCTTAAGAAAGGCGACATCATCCAGCGCCTCTTCACAGACGAGATCTTTCAGCACCTCTTCACTGACGAGATCTTTTAGCACCTCTTCACTGACGAGATCTTTCAGCACCTCTTCACAGGCGAGATCTTTCAGCGCCTCTTCACAGGCGCGGTCTGTCAGTGCCTTAAGAAAGGCGACATCATCCAGCGCCTCTTAACAGACGAGATCTTTCAGCACCTCTTCACAGGCGAGATCTTTCAGCGTCTCTTCACAGACGAGATCTTTCAGCGCCTCTTCACAGGCGAGATCTTTCAGCGCCTCTTCACAGGCGAAGTCTGTCAGTGCATGCCTTAAGAAAGGCGACATCATCCAGCGCCTCTTCACAGACGAGATCTTTCAGCACCTCTTCACAGACGAGATCTTTCAGCGCCTCTTCACAGGCGAGATCTTTCAGCGCCTCTTTACAGGCGAGATCTTTCAGCGCCTCTTCACAGACGAGATCTTTCAGCGCCTCTTCACAGGCGAGATCTTTCAGCGCCTCTTCACAGGCGAGATCTTTCAGCGCCTCTTCACAGGAGAGATCTTTTAGCGCCTCTTCACAGGCGAGATCTTTCAGCGCCTTTTCACAGGCGAGATCTTTCAGCGCCTGTTCACAGGCGAGATCTTTCAGCGCCTTTTCACAGGCGATATCATTCAGCACCTCATCACAGGCGAAATCATCCAGCACCTCATCACAGGCGACATCATCCAGCGCCTCTACACAGGCGAGATCTTTCAGGCCTTTTCACAGGCGAGGTATGTCAGTACCTTAAGAAAGGCGACATCATCCAGCTCCTCTTCACAGATGAGATCTTTCTTCGCCTCTTCAAAGGTCGAAGCATGATCTCTTATTTATCCAGCAGAAACGCAGCCAATATTCGCAAATTATAGCAAAAAATCGCCTATCTGCTATCTTCACACTCAAGGACCTGGGCCTATTATCCTACCATAAGAAAGCTGTGCGGATAATGAGTCAATGACGATGACGTCATCAACAATCAGACGGGCGGAAATACTGTCTATACGATTATTATTATCACATCGCTCACTCTGCTTTAGACTGGTTAATAATAACAATAACAATATTATTATTACTAATAATTAATAAAAAATAATAATATTATTATTTTTATTATTATTTTTATTATTAATATCATTATTAGTATTAATAATGGCAATAGTTAAATAAGTAAGTAAGCATATTCTTTACTAAGCCGGTTGCAGGAGAGCAGCTGGCCACGCAGGTATACCGCTCATTTTGAATCAACGGACTTGTGTACTGGGCTTTGCGTGGACCAGATGACATTAGCTTACGATGATTTAAACTAGTGTCGGTCTGTGATCGAAATTTCAGAAGTGTCACGAAATTTGCAGTCTTTCACTAGGCCTACTTGTTTGTCCGCGAAGGGAAATGTTTTGCTGACCGTATTCAATAACAAAGTCTGCACAATAGAAATTCAACGAATAATAGTAATCTAGATTGTCAAAATGTAATCTAAATGGTTAAAAAATGTTGAGAGCGGTTAAAATCTTTACGCAGTTGCGTAATTGCGTAATGCTAGTTACGCGCATGACCGTCGTCGAAAGTGTCGTCTGCTCGATTGACTGCGTTTTGCCGCCGTTGGAGCTCAACGCTGTAAAGATTATCATTTCGATTCATTTGGGTCTTGGTTGTGGTGGACGATGGTCGTCACTTGGGAAACAATTCAACTCGCCCGCTCTTTGCTAATTTGCGTAGGCCTACAATGTTGATTTTTATTTTATTACAATGTTCTCGGTGGCTGCTTGCTACGCCTTGGCTTGAGGTAAGCTTTGAAATTCGCTGCCTAGTTGTAAGCATTCTGTAAGTTCTGTAAGTTCTGTAATGTCGTTCTGAACTCAACCTAAAACTCATCCGTTCAACTGAGGCGTAACTTTGGTCTAGACTGTTAAATAATTATAACGGTGCTGTTTATTTTCCATGAATGATGATGATGATGATGATGATGATGATGATGATGATGATGATGATGATGATGATGATGATGATGATGATGATGATGATGATGATGATGATGATGATGATGATGATGATGATGATGATGATGATGATATTCGGTAATTATTGTTGTGAGTCTTAATGGCTCAGCTGGAAGCCTTCCTGTGAGAAAAATAATAATGGAAATTGTTTGTTCTGGCTATGAAAAGTACGGTACGGCACCCAACAGTCCAAACAGTGGGGTTACAGGTACACCTCGTACCCCACCTTCCAAATCACGCTTATGCTTTTCAGCATGCTTACCTTCGTTAGTTTGACTTTGACTTGTCTAACTTATCGGGTTTCGTCCATGGGCTCGTCCTTAAACAACGTCCTTTATGGACGACCCCCAGGCTTTGCTTTTTCTAATGGATTGCATGTGACTATTGACTTATTTTCACTCAATGATTTATGCTTTATGCACGAATATAACGGCGCTATATAAGTCAATAGATTAGGTTAGATTAGATTAGATTAGATTAGTAGAATCATTAGATGACCGTTGGAATTCTGATGCAGTTGACTGTACTTGTACAGTTAGAGCGTTCGCCTTGTAACGCAGAGAGTAGGGGTTTGAGTCTCCTCCCCTGAGACGGTTACTGTGTAGAGACCTTGAGCAAGTCTTTTACTCACAATTGCTCAGCGCCATCGATAGGCTGCCATGGGTAAGAATTGTTTGCGACTTCTTGTTCTTAGCCTTGGTATATATGAGGGCGGTGCACGGCCAATGCTCTCCATCGCCGTCTCAACTTATCATCAACACTGTACGGTAGTGTACTCATTTTATACGTGGCTGATTCTACTGTCGGAAATAACGTAATGTAACTAGATAAATTGGCATTTTTATAGCGCCGTTTGCAAACACTCCCACCATCCTGAATTAAGACAGCCTTTACTTGCGACCTGGAAAGAGTGCATCAACAGGCATTACAGAACTAAGATGGCATAACAGGAAAAGCCAGGATTTCTAAAGATCTCTCCGATTTTCCATTCGCAGGCAAAACTGAGGTAAACTCACGCAATACAGTAAACTGATGACAACTATTCGGAAAATAATATATCATATATATTTTTATAACATCAATGCAAATTTATGAGTATTTAATATTCTGGATTATACAAGACGTCTGCACAAGAGCACCCATATTCGGGTGCAGAAGAGTTTACGAGTTATCTGGACAATGATAGGCTACACAATTAAGGATGACGGTTATAATAATGTCGATGATAATAACAATGATGATGATGATGATAATAACAACTGTATTAATAAAACTTGTAAATAATGCAAATACTAATAATAACAGTTGCAACAAACATTGAAATACAATAAACACTGAACTAAAGCAGTATTAAAAGTATAATAGAAATAGTTTTTAAATATTAATAATAGTAATAATAAACTATTAATATCTCACAGCTTTCAGTAAATAATTGTGATCTAATAGTGCAAATGTGACAGTTTTAAAACGGTCCTCTTCTGATGAGAAGTCTTAAAAATAGAGGAGCAACATAAAGTTATGTCGTATACAACGACGTTGATCACTATGAGCCAGTGTGATTTTCCTTACAGATTTTATTTTAGTTATAGTTACAGTTATAGTTAATGATTTTTTATTTTAGTTATAGTTATAGTTATAGTTAGTAATATTTTTTAGTTATAGTTATAGTTATAGTTAATGGATTTTTATTTTAGTTAATTTTAGTTACTACTTAGTTACAATAATTAAGTCCATAAGCAAAATTGTGCGTATTAATACGCTGTTTCACAATTTACTCAGAGCTATGAAAACCTTTGAAGCATGGGTACATTCAGCTTCATGAATACACGAGTTTCCAAAGTAACTGACAAATTTCACAATAAAAATTTCGCATTTTTCGTTCTCATTTATGTCGAATCGTCCATTTTGCACTTCCTATTTTTATTTTTGTATTAACGAAAATAAAGATGAATTTTCGTTAGTGTTATTTTCGTTATAGTTATAGTTATAGTTAATGATATTTTTAGTTATAGTTATAGTTATCGTTAACGAAGTCATTTTATTTTCGTTAACGAACATTTTCGTTATCGTTATCGTTAACGAAAATCACACTGCTATGAGCTGCTTCTGTTGCTGACGATGGTGAAGTTAGTAAGTATGAGAGTCAGGGTGAAGATGGCGATTGCGAGTTGATGAAGAGGAAGACGAAGAGCCTGGAGAAGATGCTCTGGCGGGAGATGGATGAGAAGATGAGGGC
The DNA here is from genome assembly GCA_020284085.1 of Aporrectodea caliginosa. Lineage (NCBI taxonomy): Eukaryota > Metazoa > Annelida > Clitellata > Crassiclitellata > Lumbricidae > Aporrectodea > Aporrectodea caliginosa. The sequence continues at coordinate 916,850 of JACEVL010000018.1, read as the reverse complement.
TGCTGGTACTGCTGCTGCTGATGGTGCCTCGTCGCAGGTCGGCGAAGCTGCTGATTCTGCGATTGCTGACATCTGGCAAGGGATCACGGCTCCTGTACGTGTTGTATTCTGCACAGCATAGGATAACCATCTTAGGTTAGTCAAGGTAAGCTTACTACCACCAAACCAATCAAGGTAAGCTAAATCCATGCATGGTAATTAGTATGGTACGGTTTTGCAGACATGGTGGTATGATAAGCCAATCAAGGTAATCGAAAGCAATGTATGTAAGATCAAAACAGAAATTTATAAGCTTTTAAGTTAGGATAAGCTCATAAACCAGGTAATATAAGCTGGTTAAGGTATACGTTGAAGTAATGCATGGTTTTACAAAGACAAAGTCGGGTAAGCTATATATAGGGCAACAAAGTAGGCCTACAGTGATCCGTTCAATATGGCCAAAGCTGAAGCTGTGTATAGGTAATTAATCAAGCCAGATGCGGCTGTCTGATCAAGATAAGCAAGATACAATAAAGAGATAGTAAAGATCTAGAAGAGGACAGATGTTTAGGTAGTTCAGACTGAAAACATTTAAGCTCACCATCATCGTCACCATCATCGTCAACTGAATCATCACCTTTACTGTAATCATCTATTCTACTTTATTGAAACTCTATATGCATGTATCTCCAATTAAGCAGCTCTTCTATAATCCTCTTTCTGGTCTCTGTGACAACCGGACTCCGATCCTTCCTGGACAACCTCTCTGACTTGACGCAGCGCTACAGAATAATCTTCAGAGTAGCGCTTTCGAAATTTCTACTTTACGACAACGATTAAAGTATCATCATCATATGGCGGTGCTATATAAATTGCAGAAGAGTTGGATGGCGGAGGAGGCTGACTTTGGGAGAGGAAGACGTCTTTAGAGGAAACGGAGAGCGTGTTTTCCGCGAACAGCGAATAATTGCGGAAGAGATCGAGACGGACGTGACGTATGATCAGCTGCGTCTCTATGACGTCATTCGATCTTATCTGTCAACAGAAGAAGATAAGGAATGGGTCGTTATATGTGCATTGGTGGATGGATGGATGGATTGATTGATTGATTGATTGATTGATTGATTGATTGATTGATTGATTGATTGATTAATTAATTGAAAAATGTGTAGATGTGTACAGTGGATGAGCGTGCGGGTGGAAGGATGAGTTGATGGATGGATGGATGGATGGATGGATGGATGGATGGATGGACGGACGGACGGACGGACGGACGGACGGATGGATTGGTTCGTTGGTTTTCGTTGATTGTTGATTTGGGTTGTTTCATTTACTGACTAACTGAATGATTGACTGAGTGACTGACTGACGAATGGACTGGATTGATATAGGCCTATGGATGATATAGTTAATTAATATGAATCTTCGAACGGAACTGACGGCAGTGATGACGTGGAAATCGCTGGTTTTGTCGGCAATCGTTTGATCCGTGAGCATCGTTCCATTTACATCGACCACCCAGAAGAATCGAATTGGCGGCGGTTTGGCTTTGACCTCGCACTTCAGCACGACATTCCTCTCGCCCAGGTAGGCCTCCGCTCCAACACAAGACAGCTTTGGACCATCTACGATCAACAGGAAAGTAATGTAACGATCGCAGTTTATATTCTATGTAATCTGTAATCACAATCGCAAACTCGAAAGTTCCTAAATGGCAACCTGAAAGCTTCTTTCAGATCATGGAACCAGTTTGTTCAGAAGCGCTGCATATGTTTCGGAATTAACGCCTGTAGACTGTTATTTGTTAGAGACGGCACGGGCTTGGGTCGGGAGCGCCTCTGAATCTCTGAGTGGCGCCATATAAATGTTCAATTACAATAACAATTACAAGACAGTGATACCACATCGTGAACAACATCGGGAGGTGGACAGCGGTTTGGTCTTTCTTGGAGCACCATCGTCTGATGCCGTTTGTTGTTTACGATGCCGCTAAAGAAACTGTTAATTAACAGCAATACTAAAAAGACGGAGAGGTTGTTATGTTTGGGATTAGAGAGATAGACAGAACCAAATTGGAAGTAACAGGGAAGAGCTTTAAGAGCTGGAAAGGACTTTAGTTTCGATTGGAAAGCCAGAGATGTAATAGATAGATGGGCTTGGGACACTGAGACAGAGGGTGTATGCTAAGAAGTTACTTCTGGTCATATATTATGTGATTGATGGTTTCACAAACTGACGCTATAAAACTTTATCTGATGTCGCTATTGCTAAATGTCTTACACGCATATCCATATGTCTGTCCGTCCGTCCGTCCGTCCATCCATCCATTCATCTATTCATCGAGCCATCCGTCCATATGTCAGTCCATCCAACCAACCAACCATCCACCCACCCACCCATCCATCCATCCATCCATCCATCCATCCATCCATCCATCCATCCATCCATCCATCCATCCATCCATCCATCCATCCATCCATCTATCTATTCATTCATCCATCCACTTATCAATCCATCCATTCAACCCATCTATCTATTCATTCATCCATCCAACCATCCATTCATCCCGTCCATTCCATCCATCTCAACGTACATTCGACAGAGATGTGAACGAATTCCGTGTACGAATTCATCTCAGCCACTGTAGCAATGCATTTGAACTTGTGTCCATCGTCTTCGCTAGATGGCGTATAGCTGTCCGTCCATCTTTCCGTCCTCAGCCGGATCTGCCGCAGTCCTCTCTCGCCGGCCAGAGACGACTCGACGCCGGCCGAGAACCGGTCCGTCACGTCCCTCCGGCCGAGGTAGAGGTGCAGCGTTGGCGCCGGGTAACCCCCGAAGGCGACGCATCGCAGTCGGCTCGGACGGTTCTCCACCAGGCGTAAGAGACGGTTGTCGTGGTAACCTGACCCGACGGCGAACCCACGGTGTTCGTTTGTGACGTCACCGTCCGATATGACGACGCTCTTGACGCTGTCTTTTTTGCCAGGCAACAGACGAAGACAACAGAAAACAATTACTCAGACATTATAACAATCCAGCCACAATCCAGCGACAAGAGATCAAAAGACCTGCTCTTAGAGTAACTTACGTTTAACAGCGCTATATAAATTTCCGTAATAAATAAATAAATTAGGGCTGGCACTAATTTTTAAAAATCCATTAATCTTCAACATTTAACTTCGATCAATCGATTAAATTCGATTAATTTGGTATCTGTTAAGTGGAGCGTGAAAGCTGTTCAAAAATCACTGAGTCATTTACTACTTTCTTTCTACAAAAACTTTAATCTGATTGAGAGTCAACAGAATATAGGTACACATTTACTTAATTAAGTGACAGTTGGAAAGGTGTGTCAAAATTATCTCTTTGTTCGTATATAACATATTCAAGAACCTCCCAACGTTAACACAGGCTACTATTATGTATGACATCACGTAGGCCCCTACTAGAATTTAAAGCATAGTATAATTATGAAATATTTATGCAATGGATTTTATAGGCCTATGATTATTCAACAGAAGCCTCAAAAGTTGTGTAACCTCTGATGTAGAGAGAATGCGTGACCGTTCCACGTAAGACGGAGTGGGGACCTCGAACTTCGCAGCTGTAATTTCCGCTATCCTCGTGGTTGACCGCTGAAATTCAGAGCAGAACAGCAACAACAATTAGAAACGCAGACCAGTTTAAATAACAGCCATAATACGCTTCCTTATACAATTTTTATTATTTTTGTACCCGAGGTAATTTTAAACCCTCAGTTTGTCAAAACAATATCCGGAGATAAAAAAGATATTATTATAAATAAAATACTATTATTATTATTATTATTATTATTATTATTATTATTATTATTATTATTATTATTATTATTATTATTATTGTTATTTTACAGTCGCGAAGAGTTAACGATACGAGATTTGATATCCCCACATTCTGGACCAAAGTTACTCCTCTGAAGGTCGCTATATTTGCCCATCATTTCGTAGAGATTCACCATGCAGTTCATCACTCGTGCAATTGTTCCATAACTCTCTTACGTGTAGACTATGTTCGGACTGCTATGATTCCCACTGTGTGCAAGTCTCCGTTTCGGATTGTATCGGGTGCGATTTCACTTTCGTTTTGCATCAGAAGAGAGTGGAAAAACGCGTCCCATTATTTTGCGGCCGCCCTAAACCATTTGTGAATGGAAAATCTTCCTGTTCACCTCTCCCAGAAATCCCACGGCGCATATGAATCCGTTTGCTGCATCGTCTAAGAAGCTGTGTTCCTCCTTTCGTATGATTTGTGGTGCGATTTGTTCGTCGCCCGCATGCTTAGCTGAATGCATTTCTCGTGTTTGACCAACGACCCATTATCTTCCGCTTCGTGTACTTGATCCACTGGATTCTCTGCAGAGCTATGACCTGCATATATATGCGTATACAGGCTCATTTATTTGTATATATATATATATGCAGTTCCGCCGGTATATATATATATATATATATATATATATATATATATTATATACTCAATGCTGCGATGAAGCCTGTATATGCTCTTAACTCCGCCGTTTTCTCACGTTCACAACCAAGCATGAACAAGCAAAAGCTTTCTGAGGGACTTTCTGGCCGAGAGAATTAGGCCTTTCCATTTGTATGTATACTGCCTATATGTGTCTCTGGACTTATATGAAATGTATATCAATAACGCCTCAAGAGCGCTATAAATATGGCTGTCTAAGAGATACTAAAATAGAGGTGAAAATTTTCTGATAACAAGGTTGAACATTATCGACTTACTAAACAAAGTAGGCCTACAATAGGGTTTAAAATAATCGATCATAAACTGAAGACAACAGTTCAAATATCAATACAATAAGATTCAAATATAGATTTACCAATGATTAAAACTTACACAAATCGAAATTTTCTTAACAGCAAGTTGAAAATAAGTTGAAAACTATCGACTTACCACCGATCGACAAAATTCATAATTTACCGTTCTATAAAAGGAATACAAGTTGGAAAATGACCATGATCAACTTACCAAAGATCAACAGTGTCACCAACTCTTCTGTCCTTTCTTAGTTGTGACCTAACTCAAAACTTTCCTTATCTCTACGTATAATTGCTCAACGTCTTCTAATTGTTTACGAAGTAAATTGACACAGTTCTTTGAATGTATTTCTTTTAAACCACAGTTAATATTCAAACACAGTTCTTCATTAAACACAACGCGACTGTAACTTCTACATAACACAACTCTCTACTTCATTAAAACAACAACTACACTGTATTGTTCAAATTCACTGTCATCAGCAGTTTCTAAGTTTGGCGCGCTAACTGCGTGTAGAGAATCTATCGTCAGCCAAAGTTTAGGCTACTTTAGGCCAAGCGCCCACGAGCCGACAGCGCAACTAAGGCCTAAGACTAAAACGCTTAACAATCGATACACATTATATATATATATATCAACCTAAGGAACACCTGTGCTCATTATATATGCAAAACATTAGTTCACATTACCTCCTTCCCTTTCTTTGGATTGAGCAAATTAAACTTAAAATTTGCGAAATCATCAGATACTAAATTATGCAATAAACTTCAATACTATATAATACAGTAAAATAAACAATCTTATAATCTAGATAAACAATCTGCTACAACATTTAATCGTCCTTTCTTATAATTAACTACTACATCAAAAGTTTGCAGTGCCAACGCACCAGTTGAACTTGGGTATAGATTCCAGCAGATAAGTTAAAGGATTGTGATCGGTAAAGATGTGAACTTTAGATTCAATGGACCGCTCAGGGCTTGATTAGGCTGGGACAACTTTTGCCGGGCCAGCGTGGTATCCCTCGGTTGTTCCCACGCGCGTCCGCTAGCGTAGGCCAGACGTTGTACAGACGAGCGTTGCCAGGTCAGGACCCCCGCGGCCTGCTGCTACAGGCGCGCTGCGGGAATGCTTTGTCGGCTCTATAGCCGGACCGCTGGGAAGTGGCTGTATGGGATATGGACGATGCGACATAAATGAGAACGAAAAATGCGAAATTTTTATTGTGAAATTTGTCAGTTACTTTGGAAACTCGTGTATTGATGAAGCTGAATGTATCCATGCTTCAAAGGTTTTCATAGCTCTGAGTAAATTGTGAAACAGCGTATTAATACGCACAATTTTGCTTATAGACTTAATTATTGTAACTAAGTAGTAACTAAAATTAACTAAAATAAAAATCCATTAACTATAACTATAACTATAACTAAAAAATAATACTAACTATAACTATAACTATAACTAAAATAAAAAATCATTAACTATAACTATAACTATAACTAAAATAAAACCTGTAAGGAAAATCACACTGTAGACACACCGCTATCTGATCAGGGCTGTTAAAGGCTTGGTTTTGGTTTTGGTTTTGGTTTTAAAAAAACCAACAAAACCAAAAACCTCAAATTTTGGTTTTTTGGTTTTACAAATTTCAAAATTATAAATGCGAAAAATGTCGCCTCTTCAACTCTCTTGGAAATTGTTGTATGGTCTTTGTTAACTTCGTTTTATGACATTCTACGGTTCTACTGTTCTAGTTAATTTCATTTATATGCATCTGATTAATTTGAACGGTATTATGCCATTTTTATGAGTTTTATGATCCGAAATAGGAAAATCTCCAAAACAAAAAACCAAAAAACCAAAAAACCAAATAAAACCAAAAAACCAAAAAACCAACTTTTCATTTTGATAAAAGTTTGGTTTTTTGCACACCGCTATCTGATACATATAGGCCTAGCTAGCCTAATAGAAAAGTTTAGAATGAGTGTAGTGTTTTTAGTCATACAATGTCAGATTAGCCTATATCACCAAGAGAGCTTCTACATAGGACTCTGGGGATACACTTTCTATCGTCTTTCGGAGGCAATGTGTAGTTATGTGGACGGGGTCGTAGATGATATTTGATGTTAATAACAGGAGGAAATAGTCCTCGAAGAACGTGGTGGTCACATCTGATGACGGCAGCCAAGAGACGTTCGTCAGCATATTTGGCCATATCCTCTGCCGTGGGAGAATCATCCTTGAGGTACCCCGTTCTTCGATAAGAGGAACTCTCACTAGTGGTGTCCCACTGTCCCTCAACGGACCGTTGAGGGACACTGCAGTGTCGATCACTCATATTTGACTTCTTTTTATCATGTTTTCTAGCAGTAACTATAGCTATAGCTAGCCTACACTATGACCACAGAATAAGTCTGTGCTATAAGTCAGTGATCACCAGATCTATGCCGAACGGGTCTAGGACATTACCCCCCTGGACATTACCCCCTGCTATTACCCCCGCCAATTACCCCCGTAGGATATTACCCCCCTGCCATTACCCCCCGGCATTTAGTATACATAGTCTATACATACATGTATATTACATGTATTATATTTATTATTTATTTATAATATCATATTAATATTATTTGTTAGATTGTATCTTGTGTGCCTGCACTTTTGTTTATATCACTGTGAAGTAGCTGACCAGTGGCGTAACAGCCATATAACGAGGCTGGACAAAGTCCAGGGGCCCCGAGGTCCAAAGGGCCCCAAGCTTTTAAAACTGAAAAATTTCATGCACTTTTTGTCCGTTTTTCTGTGACAATAATTATTAGTGAAAATGTCACATTATGTCAATAATGCTTTTCAGTTACATCCCAGACAGCCTTCCCCCATCGCTCCCACTGCGGGCCACTGACGGCACCCGTCTGCTTTCTGGAGGCGTCGGCCTAGTGTGGTCGTTCCTCTACTTTGCCATGATTTCAATGACTGTCGCAAAATTCTGTGGGCCTTGGTCTTGCACACGGTGAGCCAGACTTTGCCGACAGTGAGATGAAGGACCAGCATTGGCCCTCGTGTTGCGCAGACTTGTCGAAATTGGGCCGCGTGTCAGAGTCGTGGTGGGAGGTTTGGAGGGGTAATTAAGGCGCAGCGGTGGATTCAATCGGAAAACAAGCGACACCACCGTTGTAGGCTGAGGAGGTGGATGAGGGAGAGGGTCACGGGAGGGGTGTGGGAGAGGGCGATGGACGGAGATGACCTAAATGCTGCCCTAGCGTTCTACAGCCTATCATATCGCTGAATAATACAAATGGCGGAATTTCAAACAAGGAAACCTGTGTTGGGGTTTTATTGAAAATTTAAATTATAAAACGGTCAGTTGTTGTAATTTATCCGTTTTGGATCGTTCTAGTAGAAGTCGGCATTTGTTACAAGACTTTAGAGGTGAGTGTATATGCACATTATAGCATGCGTATATAATTATGTATATATATATAATATATATTCAGTTCCTGACGCCAGCCATTTTGGCTGCGATGGGTACGAATAAATGTCTTCATTTAAACAGTATTTGGCCTAGGCTATCTATCTAGCGTAGTCTCGGCTTGCCTCTGCTTCTCGTTCCACTTCCATCGAATCGTGCATATTCAACAGTCTTATCACTTTTCAGCAAGATCCTTTCTCGTGTTTGGCTCGTTCTGCTCAGTCACAAATCCATTTTGCTATCAGCCTAAAACTTCACTTTTTCACATTGTTTATCCACCGTAGGCTGTCTCTCAACAGACCGACCTGGATGTTGATATGATGACAACATGGTTTTTGTGTGCCATCGGTTGTTGTCTTGTGCATTATATACAGGCGCTGTAGAAGTTATTAATATTATTAAAATGATAATATAATTTATTTAACTGTATGACTAAGACTGTTTTATGTTATTGAATAGTAGTGAATGTCTGCATGTGCCAGTTTTGACATACCTTTTAAACTATCGATATCTTGGTCTGTTTAACTGAAAGTATGAATATAGTAGCAAATTTGTTACCTCACATACATTTAGATAACTTTTGTATGTGTTAATGTCTTAGGTTATATTCAAATGGGTGCACAGTAGTCAATACAATACGGTACAGTACAATTGTATTTGATATTACCCTCCTTTCAAAGTTCACAAGTGCAGACATGACCAGACAGCAGAACATTGCTGGCTATGAGCAGTTAAGTGAAGGACTTGCTCAAGGTCCTTCGACAGTGACCTCTGGCTTGAATAGTCAATCGTTGGCATACTAGGCTGTCAACCTTGAGATTGGGTATTTAAATCCACTCCAGGTTACACAGGTATTGAAATGTCTGTTTTACCTTGCAAGCATATACAATGACTGGACTTCTGGTGGCAAGATGAGGTGGCGAGAACAGATCACCCTCACTCATGGACCTGTACGTTAACATAAAAATTCATGGTTGGTGGGCTTCAGGTCTGATCGTCTTTGTGATATTCACATTTAGGTGATATACAGGCATGTAGCAAGACTGAAATTCAAGAGCAGGCAACTTCACAGACCATTGGCAAAATCCTGGGCATTGTGGTCATTGGTCAATAGAAGTTCCAGTATATAAAAGCAAGAGGAGTGTAGCTACGCTTATGGTGATGTATTATATAGATGTGTGTGTGTGTTTTGTGTGCACAAGTCAATGTACTTGATAAATGGTGTTTAATTATATGCCCTTATAATTATGCGACTAACAGTGCCTTAATTCTATCATATGAATTTGTGTGTCTGTATCTAAATGCGCAATATAGCAACATAATGCTGTCATGGTTGTGTTTTGTTATGGCGGTGAGCCTGAAGAGGAGCAACGGCCTTATCATTCCACAGAGGAGCGAGGAGTCTTATCATTCCACAGAGGAACAAGGAGCACAGGCCTTATCATTCCACACAGGAACGAGGAGCAATGGCCTTATCATTCCACAGAGGAGCGAGGAGTCTTATCATTCCACAGAGGAACAAGGAGCACAGGCCTTATCATTCCACACAGGAACGAGGAGCAACGGCCTTATCCTTCCACACAGGAACGAGGAGCAACGGCCGTATCATTATACAGAGGAACGGGGAGTAACAGCCTTATCATTCCACAGAGGAACGAGGAGTAACAGCCTTTTCATTCCACAGAGGAACGAGGAGCAACGGCCTTATCATTCTACAGAGGAACGAGGAGCAGCGGCCGTATCATTCCACAGAGGAACGGGGAGTAACGGCCTTATCATTCCACAGAGGAACGAGGATCAACAATGAAGCATCAAAGCCTTATCAATCAACCAGCAACGAGCCTACCATTCCACACTGAGTGGCATCATTAGTTTAAACTGCAGCAGACCTGTAGACGTCATCTCTTGCCTTAGTATTTATTAAATTTAGATTATGCTTCAGTGTGGAACTATATTTATTACTTGTTTGCTAAAGTAATTGTTTACTGCAGCCAATAATCAGAGGAATCCTATAACCAAAGGCTCTCTCTGAGGAAGCCTAATATAGTGTAGAATAACGGTAAAGTATTGGCTAATATATTCATGTATAATTTAATTTTAATGTATTTTAATTGTGCATAGACAGTCGTATGTAGGCACTAAGTGTGACATATATTTCTTACTACTAGTTGTATGGTGAAATTATTAGATATTTAAGATGTTTAGTGTTTAAATACTTTAACTTTATTTTGCTATGATAGCAATAGAATGCACTGGTTTTCATTCTTTTTGGGTTTCATTATTTTTAATATTAATTGCATATTTATGTTAATATGTTTGAAGTGGAATAGTAAAGCCATGTTTTAGCACTTTAACGGCAAGAGTGTACTAAAAGTGACTGGGAATCAATACAGCTCATTGTTAAAGTGTTAAATATAGCAATATGGAGCATATGGCTTCAATTTGTAACATGTCATAACCAGGGCAGATATCCGTTTCAAGAGTTCTGCTTCTTCTGTCATATCTCGTATCAACGAAGCTATATTAAGTACATTGACCATACACTGAATATTGGACATTGAACGCTAGGATTGGCCATCTGCCTTCTTAAGAAAATGAAGCCGCTAGCACTTCATACCCTAATATTTTACTGAATATGAACTGCATATCTACTAAATTACTATTTGGACATGCCTCTGGACCAGTAGGGATGTATGTGGGTCTGTATGCATGCATGTATGTATGTATGTATGTACATATTTATATGTATGTATGTATGCAACAGGACACAAGAGTTATGCATTACTGCATATTGGCCCATCACACCAGCCAAAGGATAACAACAGACAAAGGTTAGCTTTATGTCACCTGCCATGGGTCAGAGAATTTTCAACTCCAATTTTAAAATGTCCATGGGACAGGACATAGGATAGGAAAAAGCTAATATTATTTCTATATCAATGTTAATATATTATAAGTAGAAGAAGAAGAGCAGTCCCGTATGCTAAACCTGAGGCAGCCATGGGTATGAAGTCGTAGTGATTTCATTTTCTTGGCCTGTGCTTATGAGATCAGGTGACCAGTCCTCTGCTTTGCCGTTTGTTATTCCCACTGATAGTTTAAGGTCAGTGTGCTTATTATAGTTTAGTTGGTTAGAGGGTACAAAAGAAGCAGAAATCTCAAAACGGATATGTCGTGTTGGTGACACGTTACAAATTGAAGTCATGTGTTCCACATTGTTATATTTAACACTTTAACAATGATCTGCATTGGTTCCCAGTCACTTTTAGTACACACTCATAGTTAATGGGTTAACTGTCCCACTATTGTTTTTTATTCTTGGCAATACAATGAATGATGTTTTACTTCAATATAATTATTTTCTTAGAAATATGCAAATAATATGTGAAGGTAATTAGAGTGAAGTTTAATTTAAATAAATAATTAACTTGTTATTATTCTGAACTGTTTTAGTATTAGCTGCTCTGCTGTTTGTAAATGTTTCTATTATGGTAGTTGGTTTTATCTGCAATAGATTTACATAAAACTGAAATAACTATAATTTAGAACTAGCCGAAATGTTCCTCTGTTGTTTGTCATTCTCTCTGATACGATGCATGGTGTTAACTTCAATATAATTATTTCAATAGAAATGTGATAATATGTTAGAGTGAAGTTGAAGCGATATTCTTATACAGAACTGGTTTAATATTAACTGTTCCACTTATTGTAATTTTTGTGATTTAATGGATAGTTTGATGCAATATAATCATTTCCACGAAACTCTGAAATTATTATGATTCAGAACTGGTTCAACTTTTCCATTGTTTGTTTTTCTTTGTAATATATTGAATCGTGTAAACTTCAACGTAATTATTGCCATAGAACTGGAAGTTTTTTCTATGTCATGCATTAGCTACATTGATAGCTGTTCAATCCAATCTCAATAGTGCATTAGTCTGGGTGGAATTGTACATATAAAAGACATATAAAAATTCATCTGACAATCCATTAATTACAACTACATTCATAGAGCCCACAGTGTGGGCAAACTGTGTGCACAATCGTAGGACCCACTGTGATATAGTGTGGGCAAACTCTGTGCACAATCGTAGGACCCACTGTGATATAGTGTGGGCAAACTCTGTGCACAATCGTAGGTCCCACAGTGACACAGTGTGGGCAAACTGTAGGTAAAACCGTAGGTCCCGCACCTGGCGATGATTTGCCACTGGCGGGACTATAAAGGCCGACGCTGGGTGCAGTGACATCTTGCCCGCGCCGGTCTCCCCTGGGCCTTCCAGCTAACCCCTTAGAGCGCAGCCTGCGCACCGCTTAGGGCTTGACGAGGTAAAGACGATAAATGCCGGCCCCGCAGGGGTCCGCCCTTGCGTTCCCTCACGGGTCCACAAGCGCAGGCCTGTGAAGTATGGACGGGCGTTGCCCGTCCTCCGACCCTCTGGGCTGGCGATGAAAATGCGCTGTGGGCAATCAAAATCGGCACCCCGTGGGCCCTGCAAAACGTGGCTGTCTGGGATGATGTAAAAATCGACATCTAGCGAATTTCATAATTTAAACATTGACGACTTAGGCCTAACATAACAAGAGTTTTAAGTGTTTTAGAAGACGTTTAGTCTGTTTTAAAACTACTGAAATTTAACTTTGAGCATAATTAATTTTTCATTTTAGCCCAATTTTCCTAGCTTCCTTTTAAAGCTGTGATTGTGCCCACTGAGACAGTAGCCTAGCTACAATCAGCCAAACCATTCCACAAGTCTACAGCTTTTGACGAATTTCTTTTCTAATGCTCCGTTCAGCTTCTTAAACGACGAAAGGGACTTGATAGACACATTTGCGAACAGAAAGCTAGAATAGCCAAATTCGTGAGAAACTAGGCCTACAGACTATATAGTCTACATGTTCACTTCACAGTGTAGGCAGTGCCACAGTAGCGTCACTGGTGACTCTTTCAGCTTACTGTGCACTGTTTTGCTAACTGATGTAATATATTCGTTCGTAATGACATTTAACATCAGAGAGCTAGCGCCGCAGGGCTGAGTCAGGGCTGTTAAAGGCTTTGTTTTTTGTTTTGTTTTTTAAACAACAAAAAACACACAAAAACAAATTTCGGTTTTTGGGTTTTTAACAAATTTGAAATTATAAATGAAAGAATTTGCGTCTCTTCAACTCTCTTGGCTATTGTTGTATGGTCGTTGTTAATTTCGTTTTAAGATATTCTACGGTTCTACTGTTCTAGTTAATTTCATTTAGGGGCCTATATGCAACTGATTAATTTGAACGGTGTTAATTCAATTTTATGAGTTTTATGATCCGAAATAGGAAATCTTAAAAACAAAAAGCAAAAAAAATTTAAAACCCCAAAACAACTTTTCATTTTGATAAACTTGGTCTTTGCACCCCTACTCTGAGTATATATCATGAAATGGCGCTATTATTATAAATGTTCAATTATTTACGTACATACATGTAGATACATAATGGGTAAGGGCCCCCAAGCTTAGAATGTCCAAGGGCCCCCGGATAGGTTGTTACGCCACTGTAGCTGACACAAATAAGTAGGCCTACACTTAAATTAATTTTGGGCCAGTAGGTTGCAGCACCGAGCCAGCATATGATACCATAAAAATAAAATAATAAGTGTTAATTGGCTCAATAATATTAACTTGTTATTTAGTTTAATTTCAGTTTACTTATTAGTTTATAGGGGCCTACAGCCTAATCTTTCCATGCCGGTGTCCCGTGATATTCTATCCCCTAAAGCATATCCCCTGGATGGAATAAACTGGTGTAGAGTATCCGGGCGGGGGATAAACCATTCTACCCCTCCATCGTCATACGCATCACGATAGCCAGATGAAAATCCAACCAAAATCAAAATCACTAAAAATGAAGTAAATTAATTTCAGGTCGACGCTAAAAAATATATTAATATAATATTATAAAAAAATAATAAATATAATAGGCCTACATGTATAGCCTATATGCATATTGTATATAGCCTAAATGTACAGACTACATAATATTAAATGCTGAGGGGTCTGCAGCTACTTAGAGTGATATAAACAGAAGCGCAGTCACACAAGATAGCCTACAAGCTAACATATATATTAATATAATATATATATTATAAATAAATAATAAATATAATACATGTAAGGGGCCGTCCATAAAGTACGTCACGCTATTTTTGACCATTTTTACCCCCCTCCCCTGTCACAAACTGTCACAAAACTCGGGCCCCCTAAAGTACGTCACACTTTCAACATAGAAATAATAATACTTCCGAAAGCAAGGCTAATACATAAACAAGGCTTCGCAACAGCATTATTACTAGCGCTCCTAGCGAGAGGAATCGTGAAAAACACATTCAGGTGATATGCATTTCATGCTATTTTGACATAAAACTAATTAAAATGTTTCAGAAAAATTTTGAAAATTATTTGTAAAGCTATGAAATTCTACTAAAAAATAAAAAATAAATTATAAATAAAATAAAAATTAATAAATGTGTGACGTCACACATGGCCTGACCCCCCCCCCTGTCACAAACTGTCACACTTTCTTAGACCCCCTCCCCCTGGAGCGTGACGTACTTTATGGACGGCCCCTAATATACATGTATGTATAGACTATGTATACTAAATGCCGGGGGTAATGGCAGGGGTAATATCCTACGGGGGTAATTGGCCGGGGGTAATGGCAGGGGGGTAATGTCCGGGGATAATGTCCGGGGGTTAATGTCCTGCTCCCATGCCGAACATAACTTAATTATCCTTCTCGCCAAGCTCCTTTTCCATCTCCATTAATGTGGTAAACCAAAACTCTCAACGGATTTAATCCAAACTCCTCTGCCTTGATCTTATAATATGTACAAAAAACATAATTCATAACAGGTCTTCCTGAATTAAATAAAGCAAACGTCTGACCATTCCATAGGCCTACACCTAGGCCTAGCCTATATATTGACTAACGCTTCATCTCTCACCTTCACCTCCGATTCCTCTATCCGTAATCTTCAACGGACCCTCGATCGCTATTACACGGGATTTGGGATAGAGATGGTCGCGTACGTACGTGATACTTAAATGGCAGTGACCACAATTTCAGTAGGGTAGACCGTAGAGCTAGTGTTCTAAGACGCCCCTGGGGTAAGCTTAGACGCCCACATCCTGGTATAGGCCTACATGGTATGAAAATAACTTTATCTACTTAGTTCATCATTGAGCTGCCATCTAACGAGTGCTTTTTAAGTACTTACATCAGTTAGGGCGGTTACGGTTTCCCAGTAATTAATTTTAAAAGATTTTACACCTTCGTTTTATAAGACAAACATAAAAGTGTTTGTTCCTGACAGCATTAAGACATTAAATTATGTTTCAAGGTAAGTTATTTAGTGACGACACTAATAAAGTTGTCAAGATTAAATATAGGGCTTCAAACTTGGTGGATTACACACCGTTTTTTCATAATGGTCTTTCGATGTGGTGTCCTGATTCGGGGTAAGACGCACCTTTCAAAACGGCTAAGACGCCTCTGGGGGCGTCTTACCACGACATGCGATTAACGTATTTTTGCTATTATTATTGGGAACAAATTCATCCATTAAATATTAGGCTACTATCTTAAAGTAAGTTTCAGACAACATTGATACCATTTATTATTGTAGGCCTATGAGATAAATTTTGAGATAAACTGTTGTTGTTTTCAGGCCTGTGGTATTTAATAACATTAGATTTCCTCATTGTACAAAAAAGACCAATTATTAAGGCAGATTCAGACTAGCTCTGCGGCTTTCTGAAAATACACGCAGAACACTCTATCAGAAAGTCTGAAACCTCAAAAATATCAAGAGCTGTGCAATTCGCTTCAGAATATGTAAAAAATTATACAGATTTCAAGCACTAAGAATTACTTTCCGGTCAAAAACAAGCTACAGGCTACACTAACGAATATAAAAAAAGAGAGCCAGGGACCAGATAAATCCTTATAGCAAGATAGTTATTATAAATAATTATAGTTTCAAACCACTGAGGCTTGTTTATATGGGTAAAATTCTGTATTAGATGCCATGGGGTAAGACGCCCCCGGAGGCGACTTACCCCAGGGGGTTGGGTAAGATGCCCCCTTGATAACAACAATTTAAATTCAAATATCTTCATTATATGGTTTTGTTTGGCAGCTGTCGAAAGGAGAAAGAAGTGGTTATGCGATACTGACTGGGATTTTGGTTAGACACTGGTGGTACATGATTAGCCTACGCCACTGCGGATGGGAATGGAGTAACACATAATTGTCATGTTGTCGCTCCGGTGCAGTTGCAGGTAACTGTAGCACATGACATTCCGTTGCCTGGCCTTGTGTGAACGCAGAAAACTTTGGACAGATTACTCAGGCATTTCTGGTGGCCACATGTCGATGCTTCGGTTCGTGAGTGTTGTCGTTGATTTTTGCTGGCAATGCTGGCATGTTTTTTTATCAAATGTAACTAGTTGGGGGTAATTATTGACTGGAAAGGAGAAGTTAGAAGAAAAAGTAACTAGTACCCGATTATGGTTACTTGAAAAAGTATTTTACTAAGTACCGTATTATTAGTTACTGTATGTGGAAATGCTAACGCAAAAAGCTGTTGTATTTGTTGTTTGGCATAATAGTCTAGGCGCGCAGAGCTGAAAAGTCGTCAAAAAAGTGATGTAAGCGGCAAGTCATGTTCATTTTTGGCAACATACTTTTTTATACTAATTCGACCCTGCTGATTACGAAAATCGCTGTTGCCAAGCTGGATTTTTTACCTGAAGGTCATTTCAAGGTCATAAAAAATTAAATCTAGCAAAAATCAGAGAAAAATGGCCAGATCTCAGCCAATAATTGTTGAATTCGACTAATTCTTTCTTGCTTTTCTCGACGGGATAAGGACTACCTGTGGTAAGAAACAAGGTTACTAAATGAAAGACGATCCAAGGTTATTTTAAGGTCAAAAAGGGCAATTTCAGAGCAAAATCTGGGGAAATGGCCATAACTCAGTCAAATATTGTTCTATATGGGTAATTTTTTCATCTTTTTGCTCGGGACGATAAAGGCTACATTTGCATAGTAGGCTACTTAAAGGCTAACATGACCCAAGGTCAATTCAAGGTCACAATTAAGGGGAAAAGGCCATAACTCAGTCAAATATTGTTCTATTCTGGCGGTTCTTTCATCTTTTTGCTAGGGACGATAAAGGCTACATTTACATAGTACTTTAAGGCTAACATGACCCAAGGTCAATTCAAGGTCCAAAGGTCAAAATCAGGATTAAAGGCCATTAAATCAGCCAAATATTGTTCCATTTGGGTGAATCTTTTACCTGTTTGCTCAGACCGATAGAGTTAACCCAAGGTCATTTCAAGATCAAATGTAAAAATCCACACTGTCGCTTGATAGTGGGATCGCCTGATATCTTGCAGCAGTGCATCACTTGTCGGTGGAAGACATTTAGGTTGGCTGGCTTTTGAGAAGAGCAGTCTTCGGGCATCGTCAGCAGAATCAGCATTTACTTTGTAGACATGGCAGAAGAACCTTTCAGCATCATTGATAGTTTCTTGAGTAAGTGGACGTCTTCCTAGATTTCGTAACAGTTTTGTGCTTTCAATAAAGGTATTCCACATTGATCGCTTCGTGTGACCACGAATGTACGATGTCGTGTCACACCCAGAAATTGCGTGAAATGCCAATAGTGATGACAGAATTTCAGGTAGCAATTTGCAATGGATGTCATGAATTGGTATGAATAAGCTTATCAGTTTCTTGGATGTTCCGGCCATCATTCATAATTCCTTGCATCGCATCTGTTTAAGGTGGGATAACAACATGATGAAAACGTCTGTATCCCTGGCTGACACAACTACTGTACGGTATCACAGGAACTGTTAGCAGCATGCAACAAAATTCTAGTGTCGGCTTCTTCATGTGCTACTTTTAGCATTGATACGTCAGTCAGTACATTAGTCGATTGGACCTCCGTTCCGTCGTCAAATCCTCCTGCAACAACTACTTCAGTGTACAAATTGCCTTGCCTGATGATCTCCTGCGAAAGGAACCGTGCCAAGTCCGACTTGTTCTCAGACATGCATAAAAATTGTTCCAGTTTTTTGGGAGAGGCACATGACGTCCTTCGATGGCTCGTCGTATTGGACAACAAGTACCACTGCGACGTTTTGGAGTTGCGCTTTTCACCAATCCAGGGATGTATCGATCAAAAGGTAACATCGAAGCGGTGGTACATCTTGCTGTGATTTGTCAAGGACTTGATGAAGTTGTCGGCAAGGTCACCGAACGTGATTGCATCAGTTGGTTTTCCAACAGATACAATTGGTGCTTGACCGTGGATGATCAACTGCGTGGATGCCCTGTCAACTTGAAGTTCTTGCTTCTCATTGATTCCTTCTGTTAAAAAGTTCATGAGCACCAATTTGTTTCCTGTACGCAAAGAACCATCAGTCTCTGTCAACGAGAGAGGGACGGATACAAGTTCATGTTTGAGAACATAGCTCAGATCCACCGATCTTCCTGCTTCATACACCACAATAAGTCTTTGCATGACATGGCGATCCATCTTTCCTTCCTTCTTTCTAACATCCCAACCTTCGGTGCCTTGTACAGTGCTAGGAATGTTTGCGGTTTGTTCTTTTTCATTGGATCATGAAACTTGACCTTAGTTTTGCCGCTTGCTGTTGAAGTCAACCTGCTGTCTACGAAATAGGCGATAATTTGAGATAAACCAAGGAATCTCGCACTCAGTAAAGATTTTTCGATATTCCATGTGGCAACGTCTTCCCACTACTTAGACCCTGCTGATTACGAAAAAAATGAAATCTAGCAAAAATCAAAGACAAGTAGATATAAGATCCGCCAAAAGGCAAAGTTTCCGTTAGCGTGTTACTGTAATGTGACAAAATAGACGAGTTTAGGCTACATTTGAAATCATCAGATGCGACCAGTTCTGTGTAATGGTAATTTCTCTTGATTTTTACCTTTATAAAAATAATTTTAAAAAAATTGGAAGTAGTTAGAATTTACTATGAACTCTGAAAATATTTGCCAAGTTGCACCTAATGCATATTATACACAGTTGTAGTCAATGCTGGACAGATTTTTTTTCTGACACTGAAAATACTACAGTGGATTTTTAATAATTTCGATAAATTGCTTAATTTCTCAGCACCAGACTAATATATTTTGTGAAGGAAAGGCCCGCAGTATTCCAAATAATTGGATTTTTACCTTTAATCTTGAAATGACCTTGGTTAACTTTATCGGTCTGAGCAAACAGGTAAAAGATTCACCCAAATGGAACAATATTTGGCTGATTTAATGGCCTTTAATCCTGATTTTGACCTTTGGACCTTGAATTGACCTTGGGTCATGTTAGCCTTAAAGTACTATGTAAATGTAGCCTTTATCGTCCCTAGCAAAAAGATGAAAGAACCGCCAAAATAAAACAATATTTGACTGAGTTATGGCCTTTTCCCCTTAATTGTGACCTTGAATTGACCTTGGGTCATGTTAGCCTTTAAGTAGCCTACTATGCAAATGTAGCCTTTATCGTCCCGAGCAAAAAGATGAAAAAATTACCCATATAGAACAATATTTGACTGAGTTATGGCCATTTCCCCAGATTTTGCTCTGAAATTGCCCTTTTTGACCTTAAAATAACCTTGGATCGTCTTTCATTTAGTAACCTTGTTTCTTACCACAGGTAGTCCTTATCCCGTCGAGAAAAGCAAGAAAGAATTAGTCGAATTCAACAATTATTGGCTGAGATCTGGCCATTTTTCTCTGATTTTTGCTAGATTTAATTTTTTATGACCTTGAAATGACCTTCAGGTAAAAAATCCAGCTTGGCAACAGCGATTTTCGTAATCAGCAGGGTCGAATTAGTATAAAAAAGTATGTTGCCAAAAATGAACATGATTTGCTTCTTACACGGGATTTTCCATTTTTTGCGCCTAGACTATAATATAGAGGCCTAATATGCAGATTAATGATGGTAATAGAAAAATACACTGAAACGTCTATCACATCAGAGCAACAGTTCTATATTGGCTCGCAACATCTCAAAATGTTTATTGCTAAGTCGATTATGCCTAGCCTAGTTGTAAAAATCTGGCCACCTGCGTCAAGGAGTCGTTGAAGCGGTGCACTAGACTAAAGAGTGCGTTTTCTAAAACAAAGTGTGCAGTTGACAATTTCGAGTGTCAGCTAAATTGTCTGGAGCGTGCAGTGTGTACTGTAAATATCTGAGGTTTTTTAACTTAAGAAGAAATTCGATAACCCGTGATTTCATTGTACTACCTCAAATCTAAGTTACCAGTTCAAGTGCATTTTGCAGTTTGAGAAAGAATGTGCAGCTGACACTGCTGAATATTTTGGGCACGGCGGTATTCCAGAATTTCATTTAAGGAAAACCTCTGTCAATAATGGAAATTTGCTTAATTTGTTAAGTGATTTGCCTTCATCAGCAAAACACAATTCTAACTCACATAATTTTTATGACGTTTGAGTCGTATTGTGAACTGGCAATCCTTCAGTTTGAGGATAGAACAAGCGTCGGTGAATAAGCTGCTCGCGTTCACGTGGCTTTTGTGCGGCGCTGAGAAATTTCGGAGATTTAGATTACACTACATTACATTACCTTTAATAATATATTTTTATAGCGCCATAACCGACCTATACGACGCGAGCATGAATTGATTTAAAAGTATATGTACACTGTACAGTTACTATTTTTCCCATTACCGTTACCTGAAACAAGTAACCAGGTACCCTCAAGTTACCGTAAAATAGTAAGTAGTTACACTAACATGTTTCAAGTAGCACGGTAACACACAACACTGTAAACAACATCGATACTCAGCGTGACTCTCAAATCTTTATATCTTTGCGCTTCTTCTTGGGAGCTTCATTGCGCTGAATAACGATATGAAGGTATTTACGACACCTAATTCAAAATCTCAAGAGACGTTCCTTTGCGCTTAGCTCATACAATTTAATATTGGCGTCACAGTATTTGCGATTTCGCAAAGTTCAAGCCAACAACAGAGTCGTTTTTATAATACTCGCAGTAGAGGTAGGGTAACACATTACACGCTGCGAGCCTCTTTTCTCTACAGTGTAGGTGTATGTTGTATATAAATATATTTGTTTATTTTAATTCAAACTGACAAACCGCAATATGAACACATGAAATAGTAGGAAATTCTAGGAATACATGATAAGGGGTCGTCCATTAATTATGTCAACAAATTTTAGGCAGTTTTTGACCCTCTCCCCCTTGTCAACAGTTACTGTCAAACATTGACGGACCCCCCTAAAATATTTTGTCAACAATCCCAGAACCCCCCTACAAAAAAGAAACGCAATGGCTCAATACATGTAGAATCATTTTTTCAAATTGTTTTGCACTAAAAAATGCAATCTCGAATATCAAAATATGTGAGTTTAGTTTATTACCAGCTTTTTAGTAGTATTTAATATTAAGCACTTTATACATTTTTAGCGTCACTTAATGTTTTCGCCACCATTTTGAAGGGTCTGTGTTGATTCATTGGAAATTTTTTTGTTGACGTCAAATTTTACCGAACCCCCTTCCCCTTTTCAACAACTGTCAAACTTTTCCAAACCCCCTCCCCCCTATTTTGTTCACATAATTAATGGACGACCCCTAAGTTAAATAAGAGTCGATTTTATAACTACTGCAGCCTGTTAGGCGCCGATCCGTCCCAGTGCCGCTCATTTTACCATCGTCCCTAGGGAGTGGACGGCTGAGTCAACCTTATGGGATTAGCGGGTATCGAACCCGCGTCCTTCTGTTCTTCCTCCCTGCGTATTACCATTCAAACATCAGCCCGCCCGTTGCACATAATAACGGATAAGTTGCCTGTTTCGCAAACAACATGACCATAATGGCACAGAATTTCTTATTAAAAAGTGTATCGGGCTCTGATGCTAGAACGTTAGATGTTTCAACGAAACTGTGACGTTCCCTAGGATTAGGGTTTGATCTTGCCTTCGTCACTTAGCCTACATGCATGATCAATCCCATTCTACCGCATGCATGTAGAGACAGGTTACACAAACTTCAGACATTTTATGAGTTCAGTTCGTTTTGAATTATTAAATAATTCAATGAAAGTTCAAATGTCAATCTAAGATAATCAGGCAATCGCCTAATATCACACTATGGCATGAATCATATATAGACTAAAGTTAGCTCAATTACCTAGACCAGCATCTCAATGCCGACGCGGTGGTGTATGTTCCTAGCCTTTCAATCCGTCGCAGGTTCGAAGCCACTCGAGCCACTGCGTAGAGACCCTGAACAAGTTGCTCACCCACAATTGTCTGTGGGCCTTAACGGGAAACCACCTCAATCGTCTCATCCCCGTATGAATCAGAAGTATCAGAAATAGTTATATAAAGTTCATGAAAGTCAATTTCATCCTTGATTGATGAAGAAGCCAACACCGCCTGCTCTTCCCACTTCCTTGTTTTTGTGAATGAAATTATAACCTGGGATTTGAGATCGTATCGACCACTAGTTCCGTAAGTAAGGTTTTCATTACAAGTTGAACCTTTGCTGGTAACTGATGCAAGCTAAGCTCAATTTAATTTATTTTTGAATTTTTACTCCTGCAATTTAAGTGCATCATTGAGAATTAACTGGGATCTTCATGGAATTTAGACGTTAGTTGTGATGGGTCATTGTATTCAGCCTCCTTCAGGATATCAAGGAAATAATTAACATCTGGGTCAAGGTCTTTGTTATTTAGTGAGGGTTTACGTAAAATTATATTCACTTGTAAAGAGCTCGAGTTTTGTAGGTTTACTGACTTTACTACCATTTTCCTTAGGTACTGCATCACTGCTTCGTCGTTGATACACTCATTAAAATGCAACTCAACATTGATGTGATTGAATGGGAGTGTGCAGTTTGTACACTCATCACATTGCCAACGTGTTGTAATTGAAGTTTAAAGTGATGCCGTTATCAACTCCAGTGGCATCTTGTACTACAAAGCGTGCACACTAAATACTCATTCGGGTCCTTTATAATATTCGTGCACACAGCATCTAATTGGATCGACTCTAAAGTGCAATGGTCACAGACAATCAAACCGTCATAATAAACAAAAGTTCATCAATACATATACCACATCCTCAGTCCATGTACCCCAACCTCAACCCATCCCCCTCTTTTAAAAGAAACGGGGAAGAAAGGTATACAGTCAAGTAATGCCATGATAGCAATCAATTCATTAGGCCTATATTCTAGAGCAAGCTATGTAAGAGCGTAGGTAAAATAGCTGCATACATACATACCTACTTACTTACCTACATACCTTTTGGCGCATGGTTTGACAGGCAAACGACTCCACGATGGTGTTGGTTTTACCACAGTAGCACGAATGCCGTATTAATCTCCAGCATGTTGGGGTTGTGCAAAAGAGAGAGACAAATACATACGTACATTCATACATACATTCATAGTTACTTAATATACATACATAGTACATACATACATTATGAGTTTATACAGATAATGGGCGAGGCTAACTGACGCAGTGATGATAATTGCGCAGCGCATCCAATTGGAAATGTGCTGAAGATGGGAGTTTTTAGAGAGAACACTGAAATAGCTAGCAATATGTTTGATCGTTATAAGACCTTCAGTACAGTTGCTGTAATCGTTTTTATCGAAGTTATGTGTTCTATTGATTATCTATAATGAAGAGATTTGAAGAAAGTAGACAAGTGTTGTGAATTGAACTCGGGATCATGTACGCCTACTACAGTGGCGATTACACTTTTATAGTTACAGTCTTAAGACAGATTCGGTCGAGGTATGCGAACGTTGACAAGAGCAAGAGACGGTTAAAGATCAACAACGAAAGAAGATTACAACTACATAATTAAATTCACCCCCGTTAGTCTTTGTAACTAAGTAGTGACACTTAAAACTTCGTAATGGTTACACATTTTGACCGTGATTAATATGAAACAACCTCTCTTCAGCGTGACCTCTGAAAATTTTATATATTGCGAATCTTAATGAGAGTCTTATTGTGCTAAATAACGACATGGAGCTATAGGTCTACCAGTTCAAAGTGACCCACTCGAAATTTTACGTCTCTTGAAGCAAACTCTCAAGATAGTGCAACTTCTCGTTTCGCTCATTAATCGAAGAGAGCTGTTATGGCTATCGTTGTTTAGCAAAATTTAAGCCAGCGACAGAGTCGGTCTATAATCCTCGCAGAAGAAGTAACACATTACAAGCAATGATCTTTTTCTCTATAGCGTATGTCTAGGCTATACGTAGAACAGAATAGCGGAGAAGTTGCCTGTTAGCCCCGTGTTATTGAAAGAACGCAGTATTCGCATGGCCCTGCAGTTGTTGGTGACGGTTGGTGTATTAACTGAATGTTCAACATGCTGTGTGTAAAATCCTCAGACCATCATCGCATTCATTTCATTTTCATTTGCATGTGCGGTTGAAAGTGGTAGGGGGCGGTGTGGGGCAGTGATATGGCTGGCGGCGCCTCCCTTGCGCATCAAGCAAACTCTCAAGCTAGCACTTGCGGACTTTGCGCTCATAAAAAAGTATTTGATCGTCTTGGTCATTCGCAAAGTGCCAGCAACAGAGTAGGTCTATGATACTCACAGCAAAGGTAACACATTACAGGTAGCTGGCGTCAATTCTCTACAACGTTAGACCACGTAGTACATAATAACGGATAAGCTATCTGTTTCGCCAACAATATATCCAATAATGGCAGAGTATATCGTATTAGAAGTTGTGTCGGATTCCGATGCTGCGTCTCGCGACATAGAACGAAACGTTTTCAGGAACTGTCAGGAAAGTAGCGACTCGCAAATCAATCAAGCTTTCTTGAAATCGGATGTCGATTCTTCGAGGGGAAATCAGACATTGGTTGACACAATAGATTTTCACTCCTACCTACAACGTACAAACCCAAATAAAGCTCTCTGTCGCCACTGTGGGATAAATAATTCTGAAGACATCGTTCAACACAAAGCCAACCGTTTTGGAAATATAACAAGTATGACGTGCAATAACTGTGGCAAGACAACGCAAGTTGATCCGTGGTGGATGTTCCATGAGTATCCAGGTGTGAAAGAAGAAATCTTCCGTTTTCTACGATATCATAACCCAAGTGAAACTCTATTCTGCAAAAAAGATTGCATAGGAAATCACAGTGATGATATTGTCCCTTTAAAGCAAGATCGCTTTGGGATTGTCAGCTCGGTGGGATGTGTTAAATGTGGTGAAGAAATGTCGCTTGAAATGAACACAGCGAATAGCCACGCGCTCACCGTTATAGAAGCAGTAGAGGATTTGAAATCTGGTGATGAAATAATGTTTCGTCGTTGGTATGGCATTTCGCATCACGCCATCTATATAAAAAATGAAGAACGAGAAAATAAAAATAATAACAAAAATGAAGGGACCTCTTCGATTCAAGATAGGCGTGAAGTTTCTTTCGGTAGTAATAGATGTTGCAGTATCTGTAGCCAGAACTCAGAAGTTGAGATAGACGTAATTTCACACACATTTGACGAAGATGACGCAAGAGTAATACAATCCAAAGAATTGCTGGGAGGAATCGATGTGTATAGAGTCGAATACGACAGTTGCTACCCTTCTAAATGGACAGAAGGGATTGCCAAGAGAGCAGAGACGTTCGCAGAGTCCTGCAAAAAAGCACAAGCTCTAATACAAGGTTCGAAATCCCAAGAAGCGCTGGAGTCAAATTACGATCCGTTGATGGAGAACTGTGAACATTTCGCTCGTCGCTGTAAAACGGGACAGTCCGAATCAACACAGGTGCGTGCGTGCTTATACCAATTTGGTACAACCATTGCGATGTTCGCTCTGAGAGTTGCAATCTTGGCAATATGGTGGATCTCCCTGGTTGCTGTGGACATAGATGAACCAAACGAATTCAACATATGGGAAGTAGTTTTTGCAACGTGTCTATGGACATTTTTCTTTACTTTAAAAGTGGTTTTTTCTTCCATTGAAGAATGCCGAAAAATTAGACGACGCCAACCAGATACAAAGAAGAAAGCGGCAATTGGTAGATATGGAAAATCTGGTTCAGAATGTTTTTGTTGTTCTGCGCAATGTCATTGTGTCCGCTATCTTTACAGAGTGTTGCGTTGTCCTATGAGCATCCTTTTCAGAACTGTAAGAGAGGTTTTAGTTTTAATTCAGAAATGCAGAAAAATTAGACGACGCCAAGAAGCTACAGAGAAGAAACAGGATACAAAAATATCACCGGTAATAGGTAGATATGGCAAAAGTAGTCCTAAACGATGTTTTCGTTTACTTTATCCTTGCAGAATGTTGTTTTGTCTAGTACCTATTCGAATGTGCAAGGATTTGTTTGCCTTGATAGCTCAATATTTTACCAGGCGTTCGTGTGAATTCAAGTGCCAACAATGTTGCGATGATCCTATTCTGAAAATCTGTTGCAAGCAATACGTCGTTATAACACTTCGTGTTATCCTAAGCGATTTTATAGTGTTAGGGATTCCTGTTGTATTGTTTGCAACCTTTGAGGTGTACCGGTATTCTTCATCCAGTTTTCTGTATCGAGCGGTATATGTAAATCTATCGATTTTGATTTTAACGGTAGCACATTCGTGCGTAACAAATATCTTGAGTCGAACCATTGGCTGGTGCTGCCATCGTTGCAGCTGCTGTTGCTACTGTTGCTGCAGTTTAAGAGGCCCTTAAAATTTACGAGTGACCTTTGAAATTCTTCGTTTAATCAAGTTACTCTGAAAACGCTGTCGCCGGGTTGTTTGAAAGTTGTTGTAGCCCTTCAGTTTAAATTGTTTATACATGTAGACTTTTTACATATGGTGACAGTGATTTTGGAGCGCGTTGCTGTAGTAAGCATATCTGTGTACATGTATCGAAATTTTACTATTGAAATATCAGGTGTATTTCAGAGGATTATGACTGATCAATAATGACAAAGCACATTCATGCGTAACCTGTGTATAGCATAACTAAGCATTATGATTTTCAGATGTGTGAATTAATTCACAACCTCCTAAAACCAGACTAACGACTTAAATCGGTGCAAATGTTTTTACACATTTTCACCACAATCTTAACAAGTGATTTCCTTATATTGACAGTAATACCAAAAAGTCTTTAGCACAACTAGATATTTCACAGGCCCAGCAAGATGTACGAGGTTAACGGGCCAAAGCAAAGCCTATGTCCGCGCATGATCGCGCCAATTGTGACGTTGTTTTTGCCTAAATATCGAGGGGAATTTCTGTCCTACTGTACCACAGGTCTGTTGGCTCGACCTGGTGCTTCTAGGGATATTCTTCATTTTTTCGTGTTCTTGTTCTTGTTCTCCTCCTTCTCCTCCTCCTCCTTCGTCTTCCTCTTCTTCTACTTTTTCTTCTCCCATCCTCCTCCTCCCCCTCGCCCTTCCCTTCTTCTTCTTGCTTCATGTTCTTCCTCTTCCGTTTTCCACGATATCAAAATCCAACTAAGATTTTTTGCTGTAGAAAGGGTTGCGTAACAGATGACGAAGCGTGCATTGTGCCTACAAAGCTAGATCGCTTTGGGATTGTCAGCTCGATAGAATGTATTAAATGTATTAAATGAGGTACGGAAATGTTGCTTGAAATAAACACATGTAACAGCTCGCCGCGATGAAATCCCGATGATCTCAATCCTGGAGATGAAATAAAGTTTTGTCGTTCTTATGGCATTCGCATCACGTCATCTATCTCGGAAGAGGAGAACCGAAGGAAAAACCGGGTGTTGCACTAGCTATAGGAAGTGTTTCCGGAGCTCAGAGATTGAGATAGACGTTATTAAATTTCCACACACATTTGACGAAGAGAACACAAGAGTAATACAATCAAAAAAATAGCTAGGAGACGTCAATGCGTATAGAGTCGACAGTTGCTCAACGTTGCTCATAATTGTAGAATGTAGGACCTAGCCTAGCCTAGGCCTACTTATTGCAAAATTACATGGAACTATAACTAAATATTTAACGTGTAATATAGTAGTAGACATGGCCTCATTTTGGACATACAATGTTACCTATAATGGGCACTGCCCAAATTAAGAATAATGATGTTGCCCAAATTAGGCTCTAAGTAATACCTCCCTAGTACAATTAATACAAAAGTTGGCACACTTTCTCTCACATTTTATCGCTCACCTGGGACGAAGCAGTGATACTTCACAAAACTTCTGTAAAAAACGAATGAAAACACATTAAACAACTCGCCCACAGCTGCTGCTGAACCATGTATCGAACATTTAAAAACTCGCATGCTAAAGAAATTTACTTCTTACTTTCGAAGCACAATTTTCCGCCGACATACTTTGCTGTTTATAATAGCAATAGGCCTACATAGAATTACTAATGTTTCCTAGAAGGCACCACTGTATGTTGTCTGTATTTTGAGATGCAAGGGGTGCCCATTTTAGGAACATGCCCACATTAGGGTTAGGCACCCTAACTTCAGTCTGACTTGTCGTGAACATTAACTTCTCATTACCTATTAAAGATCACCATAACTTTATTTCACGTAGGCCTATACTTTATAAGCACGTCTACTAGCATATTTGATCTTTGCTCTGTGACTGAACAATATTGCCTGTTTAAGAATACGTCTGTGTCAGTTTAATTTCCACAAATAAACGAATTTGATTGATTGATTGCTTAAATCACCTAGAACACTTAGAGCAGTGGTTCTTAACCTTTTCAAGGGAGCCGAACCCCAAGAGAAACCCATGACCACTCACCGAACCCCTCAAGTTTGAACAATAATTTTTTAATGGGAACAAAAGGAAATAAAAATTGTACCAAAATGTGATACAATATTAATAACATAACATAACGTTTTATTCGGTAACCAACTTAATACAGGTTCCAATTACTAATTACATCATGTTTATACAATTATTGTCGGTTTACCCAGGAGACCCAAAAGGGGCCGAAGGACCCGCAAGCCAGGGCCACCTGAGATCATTAGGTTAAAAAGATGCATATTGGCCATCAGAGTGGTGTAACAGAACTAACACAGTAAATGCTTAACTAACATAAAATAATTATACATGAACATGAAAGGAGGTGAGAAAACAAGGTACATACAGTACAACGACAGAAAAAACGTAAATAATAAGTGCATAATAAGTGCACACTCCCAGGTTAGGATGACTTACTGTAGTGATATTTCTTCGGGGTGATCAGTTTGACTAGGCCTATAGGGTGCATGGATCTACACTTGTAATTGAATGTAGGTTAAAAGCTCCCGTTTGAATAGGCGTAGAGATGGCAGAGAGCGAATATTATGGGAATACTATTCCAGGTTCTTGGTTCGGCACATTTTATTGATGTAAGTTTAGTATTTGTACGGGCGAAAGGAGTATAGAAAGGGTTAGTACATTCAATACATAAACTACTAACAGTTAACTAACCGTACCAACACTACCAATTGCATGTGTCCTTTGTTGTTGCCGTTTGGAAACAATGTGAGAAATGCGTGGCTCTGTTTTGGAAAGACTCACTCTCATGTCATTTTCGCAATCAAGCCTGCTCCTTTTCTTGGATTTAGGCCTAATCTCAACCAATTTTGAGAATCCTTGCTCACAGAGATATGATGTGACAAACGGTGTGAGGATTTCAAGGGCAGCTTTAGCCATGCGAGGATATCCTTCCATTTGGTGGCATCAAAATCTTGAGAGTGTTGTTGTACCAAAGAGCAATTGTTGAATGTGGCTCTGCTGAAGTTCGATGGCTGACGGTGTTAATTTAATTTAATTATCGGGAGGTGCAGTAAGACGTAACTAAGGTTAACAGGATGAACAGCTTCAAATTTCATAAGGTAGGACCTGGTAGGCAATCTATTTCAAACAAAATTTATTAAATAAAAGTCTAAAAATTAAAATAAAATAGCAAATGATTTTTCACTCACACTCACTGACCCTGAATATGTACAGGGTGGCTCAAAATAAAATGTCCCACCGGATAAAATGCAATTTCTTCGCAACCAATTGAGATTTTTATACCAAACTTTCACCATTTACAGAGGAATGATTTTCCAACAATCCATGAACATTTTACTAAATAATTTGCATAACTTCAAAAGTTACAGCTGTTTTAATATTAAATTCAATTTTTTCAAATTTCCGCAGATGAACGGTCCAATAATGGTTATTTCTTTAAGATTTTTTCACAGAGAAATTGTTTTGTAACACCCAAATAATCATGACGTCATATGACTTCATTACAAGTTGTAAAGAAAGAATTTATGAAGCAAACAGTTAATAATTGCAGATATTTTAAAATAATATTAAGCGCTCAATTTGTTAATCTTTTACTGACGGTGCGCCTGCTCACACGGCAAGGTTGGCTCAAGGCTTCATTGCCAACAACTGCAGTGAATTCATTGGGAAAGATGAATGGCCACCAAACTCTCCAGACCTTAGCCCTCTTGATTATCACGTCTGGGGAGCTATGCTTGAACGTTACAAGACATTTCATCCGAAGCCGAAGAACATTGACGAGCTGAAAAAGTCTTGCAGCTAATATGGAATCAGCTGCCGCAGGACTCAATCAACAAGGCCATACTGAGCTTCACAAAAAGACTTCGAGCTTGTGTGAGAGCTAGGGGTGGACACTTCGAACATGCCTTGAGATAAACTGCTCAACAGATTCTGATTTCGTAATGAAAGACGATTTTATTTGACATTGAAAATTGTAAATAACTGTCAATTTTTCTTCGGAAATGTGAAAAAATAAAATTGAATATTAAAACAGCTGTAACTTTTGAAGTTATGGAAATTATTTAGTAAAATTTTCCTGGATTGTTGAAAAATCATTCCTCTGTAAATGGTGAAAGTTTGGTATAAAAATCTCAATTGGTTGCGGAGAAATTGCATTTTATCCGGTGGGACATTTTATTTTGAGCCACCCTGTATATTAGGGTGGAGTGAAAAAAGCGAAAATTAGAATTTCAAAAAGTAATAGCAACCAAAAGTTGCCTAATGGTATGGGATCAAAAAATGTCGAAAAAGTTTTTAAAAATATTAATGTCTCCACCAGAGGGCCAAAGTTACGAAAAATAGCATTTTTTCGAGAAAATTGCAGGTTTTCTTGTAAAATATTTTATTTCAAAACTAATTAAATGTCATTCAATACACCGTTGGATAGAGCTCTCAAAACTGAATAAAACGAGGTATTAATTTTCAGAATATGCCCATATTTGTAGAAGTTATTAACTTTTTACCATTCCCTCTGGTTCGCGACATGTCGCTAAGTCTGAAAACGGTTAAACACTAATAACTTTTTTCTGCTTCGAGATATTTCAACCTATAGCATGTCTTTCGATTCAGCTCTGAACCGCCTTTCTAACAGTACATTGTGATGCGGGATTGTTTAACAGTACACATTTGTTTTAAATTTGTTTACAGTTTTTTGGCAATTTTTCATTGATTCTGTTGTCATTTCAGCTGAATGTGCATTTTGTCCGATTAATTGAGCGGTAAGAACATTCCATTTTGATCGTGAATAATTGCGAAATGTTGAAGCATAAAAGCTACAATGCCTACTCGTTCTAAAACATTGTTTTCGAAGTTCTGACACAGACAGGAACTACGGCAGACTGTTCTACCCCCATATGAGAAATGTGTCTCTGTTGAACTGGTCCACTACCTTGATCTTCACTCTCTTCAGTCTGGATTTAGGAAATTCCACTCGACGGAATCTCTTATGGCGAGTCTTCTAGCAGATATACTTCATGATGTGGACCGTAGCTATATCATTCTACTCTCTCTCTATGACATTAGTCCTGCTTTTGACACTGTTGATCACATCCTCTTAGACCTGCTGCCTAGCTCGTCTGGGATTTTGTTGACTCTGCTCTTCTTTGGTTCCATTCATTCCTAGCGGATCGCACTGTTTCTGTAGTTTTCGGTCCTACCCGCTCTCCCTGTTTCCACTGATCTTATGGCTTACCTCAGGGCTCTGTCATTGTTCCCCTTCTGCTTATCTTGTATACCGCGGATCTTGCCGGGGTTCTTGGTCTACTCAATGTCTCTTCCACCAATATGCTAATGTCCCGTGATCTTGGATTAATTCTCGATCCTGTCCTCTCTCCGTCACTAACCTATATCAAGGCCTATTGTACTTCACTCAATCTTGGCAAGCTTGGCACGGCTACCAAGCCAACTGTACTGGGTCTTGTCTTCGATTAGACAAAGACGATTAGCGGATAACCATCGATCAAGAGCAGCTGAAGCCTCTAGAATATGTTCAACCATACCAGCGGCTGTGACGGCAGGGCCATGTAGGTAAGGAATGAATGGAACCAAAGAAGAGCAGAGTCAACAATCCCAGACGACCTAGACAGCAAGTCTAAGAGGATGGTGTGATCATCAGTGTCTAAAGCAGGACTAATGTCATAAAGGGAGAGCAGAATGATATAGCTACGGTCCACATCATGAAGTATATCTGCTAGAAGACTCACCACAACAGATTCCATCGAGTGGAATTTCCTAAATCCAGACTGAAGAGAGTGAAGATCAAGGTAGTGGACCAGTTCAACAGAGACACATTTCTCATATGGGGGTAGAACAGTCTGCCGTAGTTCCTGTCTGTGTCAGAACTTCGAAAACAATGTTTTAGAACGAGTAGGCATTGTAGCTTTTATGCTTCAACATTTCGCAATTATTCACGATCAAAATGGAATGTTCTTACCGCTCAATTAATCGGACAAAATGCACATTCAGCTGAAATGACAACAGAATCAATGAAAAATTGCCAAAAAACTGTAAACAAATTTAAAACAAATGTGTACTGTTAAACAATCCCACATCACAATGTAAGGCGGTTCAGAGCTGAATCGAATGACATGCTATAGGTTGAAATATCTCAAAGCAGAAAAAAAGTTATTAGTGTTTAACCGTTTTCAGACTTAACGACATGTCGCGAACCAGAGGGAATGGTAAAAAGTTAATAACTTCTACAAATATGGGCATATTCTGAAAATTAATACCTCGTTTTATTCAGTTTTGAGAGCTCTATCCAACGGTGTATTGAATGACATTTAATTAGTTTTGAAATAAAATATTTTACAAGAAAACCTGCAATTTTCTCGAAAAAATGCTATTTTTCGTAACTTTGGCCCTCTGGTGGGGGCGGAAGACATTAATATTTTTAAAAACTTTTTCGACATTTTTTGATCCCATACCATTAGGCAACTTTTGGTTGCTATTACTTTTTGAAATTCTAATTTTCGTTTTTTTCACACCACCCTAATGTATATATTTCAGAGGACCTCTGCCGAACCCCTGGCACTGGCTCACCGAACCCCAGGGGTTCGGTCGAACACTGGTTAAGAAACACTGACTTAGAGTCATGTGCATTACCTATTTCTGGTTTTGGATTTGATTAAAACATAGATTTATTAATTATACGCATTAAAAAATTATACGTTACATGTATGCTTGTGAATTCTTTATCCCGGGGATAATTTCACACGATGGGGGATAGAAATGGTTTATCCCCGGGTATTCTATACCGGTATATACCATCCAGGGAGATAAATTTATTCATCCCCGGATAGCTTTAGGACGGATAGTAAAGTAAGTAAGAATGTTCTTTATTAAACGCAAGCAAACGCTCAGCGCTTTACATACAAAGTCAGAAATAATTTATGTACAAAGAAAACGATAATTAGAGGAAAATTAAGTCAACTAGAAAACATATGTCTAACTGTACAACATCCTAGCTAAGATGCCTGGTAAGGGAATCAAATCTAGGGAGAACACGGTTATGTGAGCGTGGGCGCAGGTCATGACCAGTGCAATTGACAGGGGGAGAAGGTCGTGGAGGGTGTGGCTAGTATTTGTTAAGATGTTTCTAAAGAGGTCTATATCAGCTTTTTGCAAAGCTCCTCAAAGGTGGGGAAAGATTTAGGTAGGAAACCAAGGCGTACCAACTTGCGGACCAGAGCGCTCAGAGAGTCAAGTTCCTGCTTACTGGCAAAGCCCCACCATACTTGGGAACAGTATAGCATGCGGTTGATAGTGGTAGCCCTGACCACATCATGAAGCCTGACCCCCGAAAGCCCATGTGAGATCAAAATACGATGGGCATAAAGAGATTGCTTGGATATCACAAGACACCGGCTGTT
The DNA here is from genome assembly GCA_020284085.1 of Aporrectodea caliginosa. Classification (NCBI taxonomy): domain Eukaryota; kingdom Metazoa; phylum Annelida; class Clitellata; order Crassiclitellata; family Lumbricidae; genus Aporrectodea; species Aporrectodea caliginosa. The sequence continues at coordinate 882,337 of JACEVL010000018.1, read as the reverse complement.
GAGTAGGCCTACATCTGCGGCGAGGTGATCGGCCCTACACGGACCCGTTAAGCTAGAAGATTCCAGTTTTTAGGTAGTCCATCGGTACCACTAAGCTATACTGACGAGCCCTTCTATGGTGAAACGGATGGCAAAGTACTGTAACAAGGTACACTTGATTTGTCAGGTATGCACTTAAAAAATAAACCCGTGTTGCTTGGCGTGAATGATCTTGGTAACGCTGATGTCCTAATTACCCCGTACACTCGTAGTCCTCGTTAGCCCCGTGTTATTGAAAGAACGCAGTATTCGCATGACCCTGCAGTTGTTGGTCACGGTTGGTGTATTAACTGAATATTCAACATGCAGTATATAAAAACCGCATACCATTATCACATTCACGTCACTTTTATTTTGATGTGCGGTTGAAAATGGTAGGCGTGCGGCGTGGGGCAGTGATAGGCTAGCGGCGTCTCCCTTGCGCATGAGGCAAATTCTCAAGCCAGGCCTAGTGTAGTTTGTTCTCAGTAAATCGATATGAAATATTTACTACTACGAAAGCTGTCCTATCCATTGATTCATCCATAAAATCGCAGTCGTGGTTATTTGCGAAGTATAAGCCAACGCCAACAACAGAGTCGGTCTATGATAGGCCTACTCATCTAAGAGGTAACACATTACAGGTAGCGGACCTCTTTCTCTACAGCGCAGGTTTACCTAGTACATAATAGCGAATAAGCTGTCTGTTTCGCCAATCACATATCCAGCAATGGAAGCGAATACCGAATTAGAAATTGATGATAAGTCTCACGACTCAGAACGAAACGCTTCAGAGAACTATCAAGAAAGCAGTAACTCGCAAATCAATCCAGCGTTTGAGAACTCGGATGTTGATCTTTCGACAGGAAATCCTACAGGAGGAACGAAGCACGCAAATCAGGATCTGGAAGTAGGTTCAACATCTTTATCTATTCAAACAATTCACTCCTCTCCACAACATGGTAACCCAAAAAGGGATCTCTTTTGCCACTGTGAAGCAAATAATTCAGAGAACTATCAACATATAGCGAATAAGCTGTCTGTTTCGCCAATCACATATCCAGCAATGGCAGCGAATACCGAATTAAAAATTGATGATAAGTCTCACGACTCAGAACGAAACGCTTCAGAGAACTATCAAGAAAGCAGTAACTCGCAAATCAATCCAGCGTTTGAGAACTCGGATGTTGATCTTTCGACAGGAAATCCTACAGGAGGAACGAAGCACGCAAATCAGGATCTGGAAGTAGGTTCAACATCTTTATCTATTGAAACAATTCATTCCTCTCCACAACATGGTAACCAAAAATGGGATCTCTTTTGCTACTGTGAAGCAAATAATTCAGAAGACTTGGTTCTAGAAACAAATATTTTAAAGAATGGAGGTAGTGTGAAATGCAATCAATGTGGCAAGCCAATGCAAGTTGATCCGTGGTGGATGGTCAATGAGTATACGAATGTCGAAGATGTCAAAGATGTTAAAGAAGCAATCGTCCGTTTTATAAAGTATCAAAACCCGACTAAAACCTTTTACTGCAAAAAAGATTGCAAAGCAGCTCACAGATTTACGTCTTCAAAGCCAGATCGCTTTGGGATTGTCAGCACGGTGGTGTGTATAAACTGTAAAGAGACAATGTCGCTTGGAATGAAAACAGCGAACAACCATAAGCTCACCGTGATAGAGGAAGCCAAGGATCTGGAACCAGGTGATGAAATAATGTTTCGTCGTTGGTATGGCATTTCGCATCACGCCATCTATCTCAGAAAACGAGACTCGAAGAAAAATAACGAGTGTTGCAGTATCTGCAGGAAATTTTTCCGGATCTCAGACGATGAAATAGACGTTATTTCACACACGTTTGACGAAGAAGACGCAAGAGTAAAACAATCCGGTGAATGGCTGCAAGGATTCGTCGATGTGTATCGAGTCGAATACGACAGTTGCTACCATCCTAAATGGACAGAAATGATTGCCAAGAGAGCTCAACAGTGCGCAGAGATCTCCAAAGGAAAATCTGATTCGAATTACGATCCGTTGATCGTGAATAAGCTGGTGCCCTGCGCTTGGCTTTCGAGTGGCGCTTTAGAAGTTTGGAGATTACGATTACGATTACGAACTGTGAACATTTCGCTCGGCGCTGTAAAACGGGGCAGTCCGAGTCAAGACAGGTCCAGGCGTGCTTATACAACTGCGGTATAAATATTGCAATGCTAGCTCTGAGAGTTGCAATCTTGGCAACATGGTGGATCACAGAAGCTGCGATAAAAGATCACGAACTCACGGAGACAACGACACAAGGGGTCCTTCAGAAGACACAAACATACGTAGTAACTGGAGAGGAACTGACCAAAATGGAAGTGATTCTTGCAACGTCTTTATGCATTCTTTTCTCGACTTTGAAAGTGGTTTTATCTTCCATTCAAGAATGCAGAAAAATTAGACGACGCCAAGAACCTTCAGCGGGTAAAAAAAATCCACGCGCAGACAAGAGTTTCGAAAGTGAGATGAAAAAGGCTAAAAATATCTCTGGCAAACCTCGTTCAATATGTTGTCCCGGTTTCCGCTACCTTTGCAAAATGTTGTGCTGTCGTGTACCTATTCGCCTGTGCAAGGAAATTTGTTGTACCGGATACTGTAGGCCTACAGGAGGTTCATGCGAATTCAAGCGCAAGCAATGTTGCGATGACCCTATTCTGAAATTCTGCTGCAGGCAATACGCCGTTATTATACTTCGAGTTGCTGTAAGCGACGTAATTGTGATAGGAATACCTATTGCATTCTTTGCCACCTTTGAATGGTACTGTAAATTTCATGCCTTCACAGGAAATTCTCTTATTCGTGCGGCATATGGATTTTTGTTCACTTTACCGCTAGATCTGATTTTATCGGAAGTACATTCATGCATAACCAATATCTTAAGTCGAGCCATTGGCTGGTGCTGTCATCGTTGCTGCTGCTGTTGCTACTGCTGTTGCAGTTTCAAAGTCTCTGGAAATTCACCGAAGAACCATGAAGAGTCTTTTTGCTAACTCAAGCTACTCTTAAAACGCTCTTGCAAATATTAAGTTCTGTAAACTTATCTATCGAGAGTCGAGACTGTTACATACGGCAGCCGCGGTTTTGGAACGCGTTATTACAGATTTCTGTTCAACAATTTTTTTTTATTTTTAAGACATTTATGTTTGGAAGATTGTGATTGATCAATAAGGAAATAGCAGTCTAACTGTGGAGAATGTTTCAAAATTATTAGTTTATGAGTTTCAAATGTTTGAATTCCAGATGAATCTCATAATTACCGACTTAAACAATCCCTGCAATCACTTTTACACATTTCCACGACATTGTTAACACGAGATCTTTATGTTGATAGCAGTGCCACAAAACCATTAACTAGATGCGCCAACTGTTCAGCAATGTTAACTTTGCAAAATTTAAGATTGGTTAACGCAAAGCGTTGGACAAGAGTTGCGAAGAGCTTCCGTTGGAAGTTCTTTTGCTTATGACGAATTTTGTCCGTTGTGCTTCGAGGGTTAGCTGGATGCTGTTTCTTCTTCCATCTATGAGGAACTGCTGGACACTGAGACGACTATCATAATTATTATATGGATCAGACTTCATTGAAAGCCACTATTCCTCGTCCTCGATGCAGCGCAGTTCAGGAAACTCTGAACATGGTGAACAGAAACTCATGTATGTGGAAGCCGGTTAGTACTGATACTTATTTATACGCCTAGTTATCGAAGCACTATTTATACGCCTAGTTATCGAAGCACTAACTGCTTATACGCCTAGTTATCGAAGCACTAACTGCTTATACGCCTAGTTATCGAAGCACTAACTGCTTATACGCCTAGTTATCGAAGCACTAACTGCGACTTTGAAAGTTGTTTTATCTTCCATTCAAGAATGCAGAAAAATTAGACGACGCCAAGAACCTTCAGCGGGTAAAAATATCCAGGCACAGACAAGAGTTGCGAAGAGCTGCTTGCTTAGCGGTGAACTAATTGCTTCTCATTGAACTTTAACATCAGTTAGACTAGTGTAAAAGGCGCCAAAGATTAGTTTTGACTGAAAGGTTCCCGCAGACATGAGTTCCTATTCACCACGTTGAAAAGGTGATATACAAGATTATTAGTAAGCCTACAATTATTACAGTTTGAATAATGGTAACGACAGGGATTCCACAGGATCAAGGCAAGCTCCTACGTAGGTCCGAGGCTGAAATTTGACTTTTTAATCTATAATTTATACGTATTTCACTGTAGTTGTCACTTTCCCACTAAAATATTTCCTGAAAAATGACTTCAATATAAATATGGCTTGTCTTAGCCACATATCATGTGAAAAATCCTCTTGCAAAGATTGCTGAAACCGATGTGTATTGAATCGGATGGAGGACGGCAAAGATTAACCCCTACCAGATTTTGTATAAAGACGAAGGAATTGACTTTTTAGGCACCTTGGGGTTTGTCATGGATTGTCCTTGTAAATATAGATATATATATATTCGTGTTATGTTTTTATAATGTTTAGCTATTTTGATATGTCGACAGTGAATAGATATTTTAATATATCCGTCTGTGTGCTTGCTTGAGTTGCTTCAAAGCAGATGTCCACACTTCGTAGGTCGCTAGTATCGGCAACTGTCGCTACGTAATTATTATGGTCCATGATCGATTTATTGCCATGAGTCGCGACTCGCGAGGGATTGCCTGAGTCACGGGATTAAGACGTCGACTTGAAAGCTCTAAAAAAACAAGAAAATGCTCTTCAGAAAGGTATTTCCTTGAACAAGAACGGCAGAGATTAAGTCCTTGAGAGATTGAATGAACGTCGAAAGACGATGCTATAATTTATATAACGGTTGTGATTGTTCGAACTTCAATCGTAAATGTTGCACGGCATTGGACTTGGCAGGTCCGAATCCAGACAAGGATATGCCCAGCGCCAACGGTGCTACAGTTCGGACGATTTGAGCTCCAGACCGCAGCTGCAAATCGTCGTTGCCATGGTATTTTTTAGCGCAATATCAGCGCTTACCATTTGAACCTTGGGTTTTGTTACACACTGTGTCCCTACACGGACTGCTGCCCCAGATAAAACAGACCCCATACCTACTGCGCCCAAGAGCCCACAATAGGGTAATACCACAAGCGGACACTTTGGCACACAAAACATTTATATTGCGGATGATTCACGATGCGTTTAATGCCGAGAATAGATAGCACACCAAAACTTTTAAGACTTATGACATGTTAGGTTAGCCCATACATAAATGTGATTCTCATGTAAACCAAAATGCGGTTAGCAATTGGTATAATAAAGGATATGCTTGCTTACTTACTTAATTAAGTAGACCACAAGAAAAGGTGTCATTACTTGGTCAAAACTTTTAGCATTTGCCTGAAACTTTAAAAGCAACAACAGTAGCCAGATTCTTGGGGTCTGCTTTTCATAGGGACACAGTGTATATTGTCCTTGTAAATATCGCTATATATTCGTGTTATGTTTGTATAATGTTTACATATTTTGATATGTGGACAGTGAATAGTTATTTTTAATATATCTATTTGTATGCATGCTTCAAGGCAGATGTCCATTCGTCGGTCGCTAGTATTGGCAGCTGTCGCGACTTAATTATTATGGTCCATGGTTGATTAATGACGATGGGTCGCGAGGGATTGCCTCGATCACGGGATTACGACGTCATCTGGAAATATCTAAAACCAAAGGAACGGTTCTACACAGAGATAGTTTGTTCAACAAGGACGGAAAAGATTAATGGACGTCGAAAGACGATGCTATCTAGCGGTTGTGATAGTTCGAAATTCAGTCGATAAATGTCGCACGGCATTGAACTTGGCAGGTCAGAATCCAGACAAGGATACATGTCCATCGCCAACGGTGCTACGTCGTCCAAAGACGAATTACAGCCCACGTCTGGACGGAGGCTGCAATTCGTCGTTGCCATGGTATATTTAGCGCAATCCCAGCGCTTACCATTTCAATGCGCCTTTGTGCACACGAACGCAATGGCGCCATCAACTCGTCCCTTCTTTCCGTATGCCACCAATCTACACCAATCGGTGGGGAACGGAAGACACAGCTCTTCACAGTTTCTCGCCTTCAAGACGCTTCTGATGATGATTACGCTGACGGAATTGACTTTTCTTTGAGTTGTTTGAGTACTTAATTGAGGAAGTTAACGCCCATCGACACGAAGTCCAGTAGATAGATTTGAACTCTTATTGCTCTGTTTAGTTCATAGACATTTCAAAAATTTCTGTCAATAAAGACAGTAAGTTACAGTATGCCGTAGTGGTTTTTGATCTCTCTGACTTTCCTACTCCTTGATTTAGCACAAGACATACATGCTCATCATCCTCAAGAATTCATACCAAGGCTGTGATTGCTGACGAACTGAATTATTGTTCTCTCATTCGCTGCTTGTGACGTTGTCGCAGGACTGAGCTATATTATTTATTCTATACTTAAATTTTCGGTTGACCCAGCCCCTGCTAAAGAGAACAGTCGTGAGGTTAGAGAAGAACGTGGCCGCAAGGGTTCTAAGCTCAACGAAGATCAAAATCAGTGCATCCCAGGGTTGACACATCGACTGAGACCATCAACGACTCCGAGATGTGTTAACGGGTTTTGCGGAGACGTTCAGCAGTCAGATGTTTCTTGCGCGTTCCAGCCGCCGCAATCCGACGCACCGTTCTGTGGGTCCCCGGTGCATTTTCTTGGCTTAATGCCAGCCCTTCAACCGACTCGATCAACGTTTTCAACAGTGTGTCTCGTGCGTTTTTGGCCACCGCCGGGTTTTCGGTCCATCGTGCCTGTTTCATCGATCTTCTTCAACAGTTTATTCAAAGACGGCAGACACCAGTTTCTGTTCGGAAATTCTTTCACAAACATTTTCGCTCCTAACTCTTTTCTTGCCGCAATACTTTAATTAAAATTTTATCTTCTTTTGTAAACGCCATGTTTCTTTATTGTTTACACCAAAACAAGTGACGTCGACAGCGAGTGAGTAAATAAGGACTTACTTATGATGAATACTTTCAATTTTACCAACTATTTTTAAGATTCAATTTTTTTGCTTATGCTGCATCAATTTAAGTCATATTTTGCAGATTTATTCGAAAATGGTGTAGAATACTGCATCTATAATTTTATTGCTATTAATTTATAATCTTCAAGCAGTTTTTGAAAATTGTTTTATGGGTCTACTTTTCATCGGGACACAGTGTACATATTAATTTCAAAATAGTTCAAATATATTATTTAAAGAACAAGTTCTCTTATCACATATGTCCCCTTTTGCCGGAGTATTAGGCCTACACCCCCTATCCGTGAAACCAGATAGGCCTACTCTCTTACACCTCGTTCGCACAACCGTACTATTCCGCACTCTGACCTTCTTATTAGGAAGGGATTTATCACTAAGAAGTTTTATGCAGTTAATTAATCATGTTTCACTAGCATTGATCGAAGTATATACACATTATTAATCGAAATAATAATATTTATTATTTCGATTTATTATTTCGATTTTTTCTCATTATCATTATATTACTGCTGTCCCAAATGGTGTGTTAAAGACCATGCCTTCTTACTTTCTTATTTATTAACTAGCATTTTTACCCGTCTTTGCCCGGATTTTCGCCATGCGTAATTTTTAACGGCTGCAAATAAAGGCTACTTACTTACTTACTATATATGTTGAAGTGCTTCAAATATTTTAAATGTCCACATATCTGAATGGAAACGATATTTAGAGGTGAAAATAGTTTTTCCCAGTGTATTTGAATTTAATTACCTGTGCCTGCGGTGCTGCCCCGTTTAGCATTTGAATTTAATGTTTTTGTAAGCGACTTCGCATTTCAATTTAATGTCCGCTTACTGCACCGCCTATCGAACGTTCTTCCGTGTAGCTCTAGCGTAATCCTGCCGCTTGATGGGTTTGAAAATCAACTAAAAATGTCCATATATCGGAACTGAAATTAAATTTTGAACTGAATATAGTTGGGATCAGAACGTTCATTAAAAATTTTGCATCGGCAAAGAGTTGCAATGTCGAGTTTTTAGTTGAGATGACCTAGAAAATGGCCCTTGGAAATTTCTTAATAGAAATTAATGGGCACCGTTATTGGTTGCGAGAAAACGGGCTTCACCTAGATTTTAAGGCGTTTGAATAAATGACCACGTCGAAATTAAAAATGTCCGTAGGCTATATCGGAATTTAAAGTAAATAATGAGTTGAAAATTATAGTACCGCACAGGTGATCTCTACCGTATATAGGCCTGTAATTTGTTCCCCGGGCTAAATTAATAATAATTTATAATAGAACAGAAATCTCTGCCCCTGGTCTGATGCCCGCTGTTACGCTGTTTGCCTGTTATGCTGTTTTCGCCTCCATTGCCAGAGATAATTATGGCTTACGTCATATAACCGTAAACGTTGTCATAGCAACGCGAGATCATGACGTGTGGGACCTTCTACATTTCTATAAGGGTATGGAGAGGGGAAGCGACGGGTCAGCCACACACACGATAGCCGTGAGCGACGTACGGGACGGACGGACGTAGGGGGGAGAAAAGGAGGTACGGACGACAGGAAAGTACGAGGAGGGAGGGAGGGAGGGAGGAAGGGAGGGAGGAATACACTGGAGAGGAAAGCACGCTCGAATATTGCGTGGGGTCGCTCGAGACTGGCCATGTATGGACCCGCGGGCCGACGGTCATGCGATTTCAGGTGGAGCGTGCGAGCTCCCTAAAATAACCGTCTTAGGACGGGCAAACATCTAGTAATATAATAGTAGACGAAGCTCGGTCGTGTTCCATTATAGCGATCGTAATTTTTGGAGCAAAGCCCGCGTTTAATTTCGATTGCGCCAGATTTGCATATTTAGCCTCGCGTGACGTAAGACAAAATTTCTCTTACGTCACGCCGCTCACGCAAGGCTAAAATAATATGTAATTTAATGGCCAACGTTATTGGTATTAAGGTATACCTCATCATTTCGAAGTTTAAAATGTCCTTATCAGCGTTTAAATTAAATTGCGAGCTGAAAATAGTCGCGTTAACCTACACACGCCCGTAATAATGTTTAGTAAAAAATTTCAATTCGCTAAACCGTTCCCTTTCGGAGCCTTTAGTGTACAGACAAACAAACAAACATACAAACAAACAAACGGAAGGATAAACTTTGAGAAATATAGTATAAGAAGATAATAATAAGCTTCGTTTATTATTACAAACTTACAGTATGTTTACAATAATATTATGAACGGATGATCATAAGTTATAATAATATTGAATCGAATTTAACTCTTTGGGAGCCATGCAAGTAGTCCATCACGTCCTACTGCTCATTTTACCAATGCCATCTGGCGAATGAAAGGCTGAGCCGACCTTGGGAGGGTAGCTGGAAGCGATCCCGCGTCCGTGCTGATCTTCTGCTTTTCGTGCTAGAGTATTACCATTATCCTAAACCCTCTCCTATAGCCTACATGGTCCGACCTCCACCCAGACCCCGGCCTCTAGGTACTACGTACCATTCGGCGCGATCCTTTCAATAGGCTATTTTTATATCTTGCACTTTTTGATGACAGTTTTAATGTGCTGTTTACGACATGAAGATATAGGCCTATGGGCCTACCAATTCAAAGTTACCCCTTTCAAATCAAACGTCTCTTGACGCAAACTCTCAAGATAGCGTAGGCCGAGCTTCGCGCTTAGGCCAAACATCGAAAATGGTCGTTATGGTTGATGTGATTTCTCAAAGTTTATGCCAACAGCAGGGTCGGTCTATAACATATTACACGTACGTACGCAGCTAACCTATTTTCTCTATAACGTAGGTCTACGTTGTACATGAAAACGGACAAATGGCCTTCTCGCCAAGAGCATAGTTAGCAATGGAAGAGAATATTTCATTACTTTCTACTCGTGCTGCTGTCGATTCTGTGAAGGACATTCCCTCATATAAGAAAGTAGATGTTCACTGCTTCTTGCGACATACGAAAAAACTTTGCAATTGTGAAGAAAACAGTTCAGAACACATCGTTGTTAAAGAGATAGACTCTTTTAAGAATATAACCAGTATTACATGCAATAATTGTGATAAGGAAGCACAAGTTAATCCGTGGTGGATGGTCAATGAATATACCGATGTCGAAGATGTCAACGATGTCAATGATGTCAATGATGTCAATGATGTCAAAGATGCCAAACATGTCAAAGTTGTCAAAGGTGTCAATGCCGTAAATGATGTCAAAGAAGAAATCTTTAGTTTTCTACGATATCACAACCCAACCAACACTCTGTGCTGCAACGAAGATTGTAAAGCAAATGACGAGAAGCAGACATTGTGCCTGCCAAGCAAGATCGCTTTGGAATTGTCAGCTCAGTGGGATGTACTAAGTGTGATGAGAAAATGTCGCTGGAAATGAACACACCGAATAGCCATACTCTAACCGTGATAGAAAAAACCGGTGATCTGAAACGTGGTGATGAAATAATGTTTCGTCGTTGGTATGGCTTGTCGCATCACGCCATCTATCTCGGAGAAGGAAAATCGAAGCAAAATAACGGGTGTTGCAGCAGCTGTAGCAGGTGTTTCCGCTTCGAAGACGATTTCGTAGACGTTATTTCACACACAATTCACGTCGACGTTAAGACAAAGAAGAAGGACATAAGAGTGACACAATCCAGTGAATGGCTGAAGGGAGGCCTCGATGTGTATCGAGTCGAATACGACAGTTGCTACCCTCCTAAATGGACAGAAGGCAATGCTAGGAGAGCTCAACAGTTCGCAAAGGTCTGCAAAGATCAACTTCCAAAGCAAGATTCGATATCTCAAGAAGCAAACTACCATCCGTTGATAGAGAACTGTGAACATTTCGCTCGTCGATGTAAGACGGGACATTCCGAGTCAAGACAGGGTAAGGAGTACTTATACCACTGTGGTACAAACATTGCAATGTTTGCTCTGAGAATTGCAATCCTGGCAACATGGTGGATCTCTGAGGCTGCAATCGAAGATCAAGAGGAAACAGATAAAGACCTACAAACAGAACTGACCAAAATGGAAGCGATTGCGGCAACGTCTCTATGCATCATTTTCTTGACTTTAAAAGTGGTTTTATCTTCAATTGAAGAATGCAGAAAAATTAGACGACGCCAAGAACTTACAACGAATGAACAGGATACAAAACCGAAAGAGAAGGACACGGCAAGGGGTAAAAGCAGCAGTAGTGATACACAGAAGAAAAGAGGTAAATGTGGCAAGTCTTGTACAGAATGTCGTTGTATATGTTGTCCTAAATCATGTTATGGTTTCAGCCATTATTGCAAAATGTCGTTCTGCATAGTACCTTTTCGCCTGTGTAAGGAATTTAATATGCAGTATAATTATTGTGCAGGATGTTCATGCGAGTACAAGCGGTGTTGCGATGATCCTATTCTGAAATTTTTTTGCAGGCAATAGGCCTACGTCGTAATTATTATTCGTGTTGTCGTAAGCGAGATTATAGTGATGGGAATTCCTATTGTATTCTTTGCCACGTATGAACTGTGCAATAATTTTCCTGCCTTTACAGGCAATTCTGTACCTCGGGCGGGATACGGATTTCTATTCACTTTACCGTTAGTTTTGGTTTTATCTTTCGTGCATTCATGCATAGCCAATACTTTAGGTCGAGTCGTTGGCTGGTGCTGCCATCGCTGTTGTTGCAGTTGTAAATACAGCAGTGGTGTAGTCCTAAAAAATGAAGTGGGGGAACGCCTGGAAATTGAAGTAGCAACTGTAGCAAAAGTGCAATCTTGCAAGAATTTTGCATAGTGTGAGCGCTGCTATTTTTGAAACTGTTAAATGTAAAAAAATAACAACAAAAATAAATGTAATTATGTAAATTTATACATAGGAATTTGTTATTTGTAACATATTGTATTCAAGTATTCAAACAGTTTCCATACCTGTACAGAAATGCTGCAAAATAGTGAGGGACGCGTTCCCTTCCTGGAAAAAAATGCGGGAACGGCGTTCCCCCGCGTTCCCGCCCCACTACACCACTGAAAGACAGTCGACGCCGCTTAGGAGCGGAACCTCAGGACTGCCTTGAATCTATGCGCCCAACCAATTTCCGCACATAAAAGAAGTTCACATGTACATGTACTGCCTAAAATTGGCTGACTGTATTGGTACATGTACATGTGTTTAGTAACAGAGATAGAACCTACACACAACCGAGCCTTCAGCAATTCAGCATCGTCGATTGCTGATACGGACCATAGTGTAATTTTTATAAGACAGACCACTGGACAGCCGGAGTCGTTTGATGTCCACTGGAAAACTGCTTAGGCAGCCAGATTGTTCTTAGTTCCCTATGCAATTAAGCGAAGTTGATATATACAGAGCAGTGCATAACGGGCCTGTAAGTGAGCTTGCACATAAGCGAATTATGCACATATACGATAGGCACATACCCGGAGTTGTCTTCCATTGAAATATCTTATATTAAAACGGGGCAGACGAGCTTCTCTGTACAAATGCGAATTATGCACATATCCGGTTTGCTGTTAAGTGGCGTCGACTGTACCCGTGAAATTGGCAGGCGAACTTGTTAATTGTTTGTTTAATTAAGGTGCTCTTAAAACCCTGTTGCTAGGCTATTTGTTGTAACCCTTCAATTTAAATCGGGTATGTATCTAGACTTTTACCTAAGACATCCGCGAGTTTGAAGCGCGTTGCAAAATTTAAGATGTATGAGTTCAAAAGGACGCAAAGCAACCTTAATTATGTCTGCGCATGTCCGTGGCCACGTTGGAAGTTATGTTTCTTATCATGATGACGTCTTGTACCTCTTGGTTTGAGGATAGCCTACCCGGTTGCTACCTTTTTCTTCCATTTGTGAGGAACTGCTGGACACTAGGCTATTGTGTCCTTGTTCATCAATGCAGTTTACGAAATCTGAATATGGTGAATACAAATTCATGCCATGCGGGAGCCCGTCAGTGGCGATATTTTATGGTGCCTGCATTTTCATAGGTATTAGATGGGACCAAATGGTGGAGGGGCAGTATGGGCTCTATATGGGTCCCATATTGGAATATGGGTCCTATAATTATGGGCTCCATGTGCATGGGCATGTTGGCAGGGTAGACCTGATTACAATGTCAGTAATGGTATCGACATAGGAACCCGGGATCTGCGCCTGGTCAGAGACTGAACTCGGACTTTTCAATTGGTAATTTAAACGTATTTAACTGTAGTTATCTCTGTGAAATTAAAAAAATGCCGGAAATTGACATTCATATAAATATATTATTGTTCTTGTCATGGACACATAATTATCATTTGACAATTTCTACATGTATTGCAAATGAGCGTTATCATTTTATTAGCACTGAGAAAGCTACAGACATATGGGTTTTCTCCAGATATCTGTTTGCAATTTGTTTTATAGCTGTGCACTGTTCTGCAGAGTATGTACAGGCATCTATGAATGTCGAGACTGGTTTGCATATGAACGGAAGGAGGTTAGGCTTTTCCTCTACCTGACTTTTATAAAGATGAGGACATTGACGTTTGGCAATCTGGTTTTGTCATGGATTGCCCTTGTAAACATCGCTATTATGTTCAGTTTATATTTGTATAATGTGTGGATATATGATTATAATATCTGATTATTTGATTATAGTGACTAGTTATTTTAACTTTTTCGAGTCCTAATTACTTTTTAAATTTGGTTGTAGGCTGAATTTTAGGGCAAAAGCCGTTTTCCCTGAAAGATGTCAAAACATATTGTTTATTCTAATCATGTAAAATGTAATCATGTCAAACGTAATCATGTGAACCGTGCTCATGTAAAACGTATAGCGAGCGACTGTTTTACGATGTTTGCACCTCGGATGTCAGATAATACTTTTTAATCATGTGATATCAAACAAGGCTATCAAACGCGAGTGGACGTGTTTATTTTTAAGCGTATTGCATTCATTATGCTGTTTTTCCTAGCCTGCTGCTACAAATTACGAAGACCGACCTGTATTTCATATTCTCACATCTGTGAGTAAAATGATGGTCAGTTTGACTGTTTAGTACTCGAGAGAGATGTCGTTTACATCCTGCCGTAAAAGTAACACCGTGTTATCAGCACACACATTCTTATTTCCTCGGGACACACACTTTCTTATTTCCTCGGGGCTGTCTGTGACGCTGAGGAAGCCTCTGAATAGCTAGTACTGTAAGGGGCGCTTTATAAATTCTCAGATACGATATGATATTAGGCTAAACCTGTGTAGTTCTACGCTTTATTTAAGGTCATCCGGGTTCTGTTACAGTAGGTCAAACTCATGCTTATGCGTGTCCGGTTCTGACTTCTAGTGTGTAAAACCAAATTATATTCTTAATCGACTTCTACAGACGTTTAGCATTTACATGTAATGCAGTTCCTTCAACTAGATGTTGACTTTCTTCGATATCGCCCTTAGCCTTTAAATTCGACCTTTGTCGACAATTGTTACAGCCTTGAAAGTGTTAATGTACCGTATTTGTATGCTTCCTTCAAAGCAGACGTTCACATGCACTTGAGGCCGCCAGTAGGCTTGTGCAATGTACACGGTGAGTCAATAAAAAACATGTCTCTACATATTTGACTGTAACTTCTTTAGATAACAGATCATGTCTAAGAAGTTTTAGTTAAGATAGAGGAGTTATTACTGAGCATTCGGAAAGTTAAAGTTTATGTTAAAATTGAACATAAACTTTGGGCATCCGCGTACGCCATCGCTTGAATGACTCATCAATGATGTGCTGATCCATTTCGTTCCATGCCCACAGAAATCGATGACGCAACTCGTTCACATCATGTATTCGTTATCTGTAGACGTCTTCTTGCATGACACTCCATGTCTTATACCGGATTGAAATCAGGGTTGTTACGTGGTCACGAAGCAGGCAGGATGAAATCAGGTGCTTCAGTTTGCAGTGGCTGAACAGTCTCCCGAGGTCTGTGCACAGGAGTGCTATCCTTCTGGAAGATGAAATACTCCGTTATCTCACGAATGTCTGGCAAAAGGACCTGCATTAGTAGATAATATTGTCCATTGACCTTAACACCCAGTTCGATTAAATGGATGTTCGAACCACCGTGTGCAGAGACCTACAGATACCATTAAAAATTTACTATCTTCTTCGGTAAACGCCATTTTGTCGGGCTTGTCGTGACATCATTATATTTTAGACTGGTACAGCTTTTTATAAGAAATCATTTATGCAGCAGTTGGCTAGACCACCAAGCGTCATTACTCTGAAATGTCATTACAACTGGTGGTTATCGAACTGAATTATGTTAAATTATGTAGGGACACGTTGTTTAATGACTCACCGTGTACAGCAGTCTACTGCCGCTACTCAATGTGGTCGATTGGCGGTTGATGGCCGTGCGGTCGCGAGGGATTGCTTGAATTACGGGATTATGATGCCTGCTAATCATAATCGTAAACGCCAGATCATGGCCCAGATGTCTAAAGCGCTATTCTAAAGCGAAGCACCAGCTTATTCACGAGCGCTGAATTAGAATATCTATAGACTCTAGACAGAATATATTAGACCTATTGCAGTCTATCTAGACTAGAAAACATTACTTATCAGTAGGATAGTTCCTTAAACAAGGTGGCAAGGTTGAATGAAGAAAGTCGAACGGTCTTGGCAGGTCGAACCGAAAAGTCCGCACGGCATTGGCTTTGGCAGGTAAGAATAGAGACACAGATCTATATGCTCAGGGCCAACGGTGGCACAGTTCGGACGATTTGAGATCTAGACGATAGCTACAGTTAATCGTTGCCCTGTGAACGCGCACTTGAACACGCAGACGCAAAGGATTCGTCTTTCCTTCCCCGGTGCAAACAATCGACACCACCCGTACAGGGACAGAAGACGCAGCTCTTCACAGCTCCCCGCCTTCAAGACGCTTCCTATAATGGGAACAGCCGCTGCTCTGAAGGAATTGGTGTTTCCGTTGAGTTGTTTGAATTGGAGGATGCGAAAGGGATTGAATTATAATTTATCTCTGTAGTTGATAGACATTTCGATTGTTTCTTCTAATGATGACGGCATTATCACAAAATTTAATGTCGTCGTTGTTGTTTTGAAGTCTATATACACTCCTCTGACCTCTTGCTTTAGCAAAGGACATAACTCATTGTGCTCAAGAATCCGTTGCAGGGTTGTCATTGGTGACGCACTGGATTTTTATTTCTCATTAGCTGCTTGCACCACTGTGTATTATTCAGCCTTTATAGTATGAAACTGGGTATAATTAAGAAACTTAAATTTTCGGAAAACTATCGGGGTTTATACCTGACCGTAGACGCCTTCTGTAAAACATGAGGTATGTGCCTAGCTTTGGCCCTCGTTTGAGCACGACGCGTTTTCAAATGCACCTCTGAGTTGGGCTGTCAGCTTTTGATTTTGCGAATTCACGCTCTAGTGCTGTTGCCGTGCCATTCCATAGAGGACTACATTAAGGGCATTTATAGAGTGCTAGGCATTCATGAAACCTCCTGAGACTCCTAGTCGAAAACCAAAGCAAATTTGTAGAGCGCAGGTACTTCACGAAACTACGGTGAACACAGTGATATCAATTAAATTGATAGAGCGCTTGTTTAATGAGCAGACCTTAATTAAACCTGTTGAGGGAGATTCGAACCCAGATGAGTGTGTAAGCACTCTCGCGCTTATAAGGGAAGCCAATGACATCCACCTAGCCAATGCTGTTGTAGCGCCTTAGCATTCTTCTGATCGATAGTCTGAAGGCCTGGAAACTTCACTTCAGCTTAGCCAACAGTCCCGCCAGAGCCATGCCTTAACTGCCATATCGAAGCGCCGTCCCGCTAGGCCTGAACAAGACTTGAATCCTACACCGGATTGGAACCCGTCCAACTACTCTCCCTCTCGACAGTACGTACAGTCGCTAGAGGGCGCCATGCACTCCATAATAGTACCTGTGGACAATCTTAAACAAGCTTTGCGATTTTCAAATGCGGGAATAAATTGAAAATCTCCTATAGCCAGACTAACGACCTAAACAATCTGTAAATGCTTTTACACATTTTCACGACATTCATAACAAGAGATTTGCTGAAGCTGACACTGTAGTCCTACTAAGTTCGTAACGCGGATAAATATTCCAACTGCCCACTGTGCCCAGTAACACCGACTTTGTAAAATTCAAGATGTTCGAGGCTACAGAGGGCAAAGCAACCCTAAGTCTGCGCATGATCGCGGTCACTTTTTATGTTATTTCGTCTACATTTCGTTGCAAATTCATGTCCTGCACAGACCTGAAGTCTTGAGAGATTTTCGTCTTGTTCTTCTGCTTCGTTTGGTTCTTCTTGTACTTTTTGATCTTCTTATTTTCTTCTGCCTCATCCGCCTTCTTCTTCTGTTTTAGTTTTACTCCTCCTCTCTGTAGCCCTACTGTGGATTAGTCGCCTTTTTGCTGCGTCCGTAATGGCAGAGTAGAACATTACATTACTTCAAGTAAGGTTATAGGAAACACTAGGCATTTTTGTAGAAAAGTCTTGTATTGTGTTAATTAGAAAAACAATCAATTGACATACAATTCAAATAAATACCTATCTGCCTATGAGTGGCATTATTTATTAAATAATATAATTATGTTTTATGAGCTTATCTGATCCTTCAGACAACTTCAGTTTCGCTTCGATGACACCGCAGTAGAGTCCGTAGAAACTGGTTTCAATGAAGGAGTAGGTTTCGTCGAAAGATATGTATTTCAACGGAGGTGAATCTTCTTCTGAAGCGTCGCGGCGAAGACATGTAATCGTAACGATGCTTCGTCTTCCAACCAGTTCTTCCAACGTCGAAGTAGTTGTTGAAAAGGATCGTCACAACAACAGACAAACTGGAATTAGATAAATCCGTATCGCTTGCTTTGAAGTTGCTGTGCGAAGACTAATCAATCCTTCGTAAACGTCCGCAGTTCAAATCATCCACACGCAGAAACGACGACAACTCAACCGTTCTACGCTTCCAAGTAGACTTATCGAAAGGATCACTCGTCGGCCCTTTTATTATTATTAAGGAGAATTTATATAGCGCCCCTTCAAGGTAATCTACTCAGAAGCGCTCCCAGTCCAACCACGGCTAAACAATACAGTCTTGAGGTTTACAAAGAAGGTAGTGGTGCTCAACGGCTACTCCTAAATTCGATTAAAAGTCCGCCACAACGATGCTATCATATTACAAGATGAATAGTCATCTAGAACCTCGAAGCTGACGATTCATTCACCGAAAACGTCCTTCCAATCGCAGGAACGTCTCTAATCGTCCAACTCGCTTGAACTCCAAATTTCAAGTCCTTCTCTCATCGCATTTCTATTCGTTCCTTCTTTACGTCGTCACGGTAACGCTTGGATAAATCGTATTACGTCATGGAGCCGTTAACGCTGGTTTAACGGTTCGCTAGGCAGTTAATTACGTATTATTGAAGCCACTCATGAATTAACTAATGCCACTTGTAATTGACTATCTTATCCTAACCTTAGAAATTAATTAATTAATTAATTAAACTAACAATAGATTTGATAAGTTATATTTCGCTACACTCCCGTCCTCCTTTCTCTTCCCTTCTGCTGTTTCTTTTCAATTCCTCTTCTCCTTCTCCTCCTTCTCCTCCTCCTCCTCTTCCTCTTTCTCTTCCTCTTCTTCTTCTTCTACGTGTATCTCAGTTCTAACTGCTTGCGAAACTGTGAACTTTTTTGGTCTTGTTGAACTTTAGCATCAGTAAAACGCGCGTAGAGAAGTTCATATCTCGTGTATTATTTAAAAACATGTACTAAATACATATAGTCTCCACTCTCCAGTATATACCCAGTGATGGGCAAAATACTTTTCAAAGTATTTTGAAAATACAAAATAAAATAGTATTTTCTATTTTGAAAATAGAAATCTATTTTCAAAATACTTTTGTGCCATCACTGGTTATTTTAATGTCTTGATACTCCTCTGACCCCCCCATTGCTTTGGCACCGATCATAACTCATCCCCTAGAATCCGTTACACGGTTTTCATTACTGACGTGCAGGGTTTTGTCTCTCAATTGCTGCTTATAAAATTTATACAACATTGTCGCAGACTGTGCACTGTTCACTCTTTACAGTGTGAACATGGATATAATTAATAAAGTAAATTTCGCAGAGTATATTGGCGGATAAAACCTGACCAGGTCCAGAGGTGCCTTTTCTGATTTGGCCCGCGATAGAGCTCCACACGGTCCACACCCCTTGCAAAACCTCTTCTGAGTAGTGGTATCTTTACTGGGTTTAGAGTTAGGGTTCTTCCTTTCCCAATGATCCTTACAATGGCTCATTAACCCTCGGGCTACCAAGGGGTGGTTACCACCACCCCCACGGTTTTATGCATAAATTTTTTATCCCATATGGAATATAATTTTTACATTTTAGGTAGCTGTATTGGGCACATTTTGAGGTAAGCATTATGGTGGTATCTCACGCCGTTCAAAAGTTATACCCGATATAGCCGAGGTACCGGGGGGGGGTGGATACCACCCCCATTAGTTTTCGACCATAGTGTATTCAATATTCTTCCTAGAAGAGAAACAAATAACCATTCTTTAGAGGGAATGCAGGGCTTCATTTTTGCTTGCTTACTTATTTGTCTTTTGAACACTGGAAGCGATAAAAAATAAATAATAATACGCGTTATATGTGTGAAAATCGCTGAATGCAGCATCACAACGTAAACCGACATTTCTACATAAACTTTGTCAACAGCTACAGATTTATAACTTATATTAGCTGAAAAGATATTGAAGATGAAGTGAGAAGCCAGTTTACAGGAAGCATTCGCACAAAATAACGAGAGTAACTTGCAATAACTGCAAGGACCACCGACATATTTGACTGCCGTGAACAATAGCGTGAAGTCTTGTTTCATGTTGCCTGTAGATTTCGCTGTACCTAATACAGACTATGGACTAGTTTGTAGGTTATTGTTACAAATGAAGCATCATTATGTTTAAAATGTTCTTGGATACAGAGACCAGTTTCAAAACACACATAATCTTATATTTGTTTATCCAACAAGTACAAAATGTACGCAATAATATAAAATATCGCTAATTATCGGTTCCGTTGTTATAAATTATGTAATTTCGAGGTGCATTCACATAATGTACAACTAAATATACCATTTTGTTCAGACATGAATGCTGAATCCACTCCTGTTTTATAAGATACTAGCATTTTTTACCCGGCGTTCGCCCGGGTTTTGCCCAGGCGTAATTTTTAACGGCTACAAATAAAGGCTACTTACTTACTATATTTGCTGATGGGCTTCAAATATTTAAAAAGTCCATATATCTTAATGGAAACGATATTTAGAGGTGAACATAGTTGCTTTGCCCGTGTACTGCACGGGCAAAGCAAATTTATATAGGCCTATAGGCAATATTATTTGTTCCCTGTACTACACGGGTTATCTCTACCTTAAATAGGCGTATTATTTGTTCCCCGTACTACACGGGTTATCTCTAAATTATAATAGGCGTATTATTTGCTAAATAATAGACGAAGTTCTGCCGTTAGCTCGCGTGACGTAAGATTGCATAATTAGCCCGAGTGACGTATTTAAGATTGCATATTTAGCCGCGTGACGTGGACAAATGGCCATACTATGGCCGGTATCGAGATAGCCTCGTCGAAACAGTTGTAAATTTAAAATGTCCATATATCGGCGTTTAAATAAAATTGCGAGCTGAAAATAGTCGCGTTGACCATGACGTGGCGTAATAATGTTTTGTAAAATTTTGTAAATCGCTAAAGCGTTCCGTTTCGGAGCCTTTAGATGACGGACATACATACAAACAAACATACAAACAAACAAACGGAAGGACAACGTAAACAGAGTTAGACTTATAATATAGATGATATGTGAAACCAAACACGAAATCCAGAGGGGCTGGTAATCACCCCCTCTTGGTAGTCCGTGTCACAAAAAACCTTGGTAGCCTGAGGGTTAATTGTGGATTTTTTACCGATTTTAACATATTGGTAGGCACTGGTTGCAGCGTCTCTGTATTCGAGCCTCAGATTACAGTACCGTACAGTGCAACTGCATTTGATATTGCCCTCTTCCCAAAGTTCAGAAGTGCATACCCGCCCCTACGACAGAACATCGATGGCACTTAACAACTGTGCGTGCTGGACTTGCTCAAGGTCCTTACACAGCGACCCCCGAATGGAGGTTCGTACTCGAGTATCCTAGCAAAGCTGCCAATCCCTGACAATGTGTATAACTGGGTTTTTACCTTTCTGGACGGTTGTCAGCATTGCATTAAATTTCAAGCAGAAATATCAGCTTACGTTGATATTAACGCCAGCCAGCATCGTCCATGGATCGGGCATAGGACCTACTAACTTCATAACCGCGATCACTAGTCTTAAATTTGTCCAACCCTCTAACCGTCTTCCTAAGTATGCAGATTTCTTCTACCTCATAATACCTCTATCCAATAGTGCCTCAATACCTTTAGAACTTGAGCATTTGCAACGTTGGGCTGCCGAATGCAATCCCAAGCTCAACCACAACAATTCTTATGAGATACTGATTCACCGACCTAGGAGGGGGCTTGACCAACCTGATACCCCTACTGTCACGCCGGGACTGAAAAGGGTTACCAGTATGGTGATCCTGGGTGTCACAGTCTCAGATAGCTTAGGATTTGGAGGTCATGTCCAGCGCATGTGTTGTTGGGCGCGCCAATCCCTCTATGTAACGCACACCCTTGCTGCTCCCCCAACAGCAAAGTCATATGGTAAACATGTGTTAACCATATGACAATTTTGCCCATATGGGCTGTATATGGCTTACATATGGTACATCCATATGTTGTATGTCACATGCATACCATACAAAATCTACATTATCAATGCATACAAACATTGCAAGAAAAACGTGAGAATATCAAGTCCCATAGGCCACCCTATAGATGTTGTGCTAATGAAGGAATACTAATCAAAATAAAACTTCCGAGCAGTCATGCTTTAGAGCAGCAATATGCAGGTGCACATGTAGATCTCCGACTCTCATAATTATTTATTATTTTATTCGTTTATTGGCACACACAAAACAGCTGGCACACCGCAACTGATTACAGCAAATTCAAAAGAATAATAAAGATAGAATCAAACTATAAAACTAATGTTAACGGGAAGGTTCAAAAGATGGAATTTAGTGTTAAATGGTACATTTTGACAAAGACTCTCGGATTATTGGTACTAATTTCCGGTAAAGGACATTTTTATTTCAGCAATGGAGACTTGCCAATACGGGCCAAGCGGTGTTTGCTGACTCACCTCTCAATTTTGGGCCACACACACACACGCACGCGTTACACACGAACGCACAGACACACACGCGCACTCACACAAACACACACCTTAAACCGGTATTATAGTCGATAGACAAAAAACAGTTTTAACAATTTTATTGCGAGACATTGCCACATTGGCACAAAGTTGATTTTGACGATGCCTCGACTGCAGAGCATCTTCAAGATGCTATACGGTATGCAGGCACGTAACGAGACTTAAATTCAAGAGGAGGCAACTTCACAGACCATTGGCAAAATCCTGGTCATTGGGTTCATTGGTCAATAGAAGTTCCAGTATATGAAGAAGCAAGAGGAGGCAACTGCCTCTGAGTAGGGATTTTGAAGGGGCGCTATATAAATTCTGATTGATTGATTGATTGATTGATTGATTGATTGATTGATTGATTGATTGATTGATTGATTGATTGATTGATTGATTGATTGATTGATTGATTGATTGATTGATTGATTGATTGATTGATTGATTGATTGATTGATTGATTGATTGATTGATTGATTGATTGATTGATTGATTGATTGATTGATTGATTGATTGATTGATTGATTGATTGATTGATTGATGCATATGGCGTCTTTATGTAACCACCTTACCTATACCAGTTGTATACTACATAGAAACAAGATGGTTTAACCATCTGCATTTCATATAGAAGGCAGATCTGTCTACATGTATATGCTATATGATATGCATATGGCTTCTTTATGTAACCACCTTACCTATACCAGTTGTATACTACATAGAAACAAAATGGTTTAACCATCTGCATTTCATATAGAAGGCAGATCTGTCTACATATATATGCTATATGATATGCATATGGCTTCTTTATGTAACTACCCAAGTTTCCATTTCTAGTGTATCTCTGTCCTCCTTCCTCTCTGTTTGTCTGTCTGTCTGTCTGTCTGTCTGTCTGTCTGTCTGCCTGCCTGTCTGTCTGTCTGTCTGTCTGTCTGTCTGTCTGTCTGTCTGTCTGTCTGTCTGTCTGTCTGTCTGTCTGTCTGTCTGTCTGTCTGTCTGTCTGTCTCACCTCTTTCTGTATCCACCATAGGTGATGACTAGCCTGGATGGTGACTTGATCATGGCTTGGCTTTGGTATGCAATCAGTGCATTAGATAGCCTCCCGTTACAATAGTAGTTACTAATTAATAATAATGATGATGATGATGGTGGTGGTGGTGGTGGTGGTGGTGGTGGTGGTGGTGTGGTGGTGGTGGTGGTGATGATGATGATGATGATGATGATGATGATGATGATGATGATGATGATGATGATGATGATGATGATGATGATGATGATGATGATGATGATGATGTTGAGAAGAAGAAGAAGAAGAAGAAGAAGAAGAAGAAGAAGAAGAAGAAGAAGAAGAACAACAACAACAACAACAACAACAACAACAACAACAACAACAACAATACAATCTTAAGGCCAGAGATGAACAGGGTAGAATGAGCTATTGGTGTTCATTTCCAGTCGCAGGGCCAGCCAGAGCCCACGGAGAACACCGCCCCTGCCCGTGGACTCCGATTAAGGCCTCCATTCCCTGCCTAATGACAGTCCGTGAACGGGGAACAAGGATCTCAGCATGTGCCGCTGCCCGCTGTGTGAAGAGAGCAGAGGCGCTGTACTCCTGTGGTAAGGCGGCAAGCTGCTTTAGCCTACGGGGGAGCCAGGCCTTCAATGGAATGGTTAGACAGGCCTATCGAATTTCCACTGATGAACTGACCAAGTCTCCCTATCCCTCACGTTCTAAAAGCCCACGCACAGCATATAGATTTACACGCGCGCGCATGCACACACATACACTCACTCACACACACACACACACACACACGCACGCACGCACGCACGCAAGCACGCACACGATTATTATATTATATTATGTAATAATTATGTGTGTGTGTGTGCGCGTGTATGTGTGTGCGTGTGCGTGTGTCTGTGTATGTGTGTGTGTGACACTGTAATGGTCATCGCAGTCTTAAGTAGTCATGTGCTTTTCTCAACGTCTGACCACTTTCTCCCATTCCTTTGTTCATCAGTGGAAGAAAACATCTTTCTACAAAATTTACATCTGCCTTAATTTTCAGGTCTAAAGATTTAGGCTTCTAGTATGCATGAAGCTCTCTATGTAGTCGACATAATCGTAATCGTAAACTCGTAACTTCTACAGCGCCCACAAAAGCGAAGTCGCGGGAACCAGCTTATTCACAGGCGCTCAATAAAAACAAAATCGATAGTAAAAACAAAATCGATAGGGCTACAATACATGTTGTCGCTAGTACGGGTTCGAATCCAAGGAGGCAGCTAGGCTAGTATAAGATTTTTGACCAGGCTTCTTAAAATGTTTTTTTACTACGATTTCACTCGAAGCGACATCGATCGAAGTGTAGGCTAATTGTGGGTATAGCCTGGGACTATTATTAGCCTACGAATAGTCCTAGGTATAGTTAGCTTCTGTTTAACGGCACTATGTCACGGCGAAGCAGTGGTAAGTGGTAACTGCTTTAGATGGAAACTCGTAATCGTAAACTCGATATTTCTACAGCGCCCACAAAGCGAAGTCGCAAGAACCAGCTTATTCACAGGCGCTTAATAAAAACAGAATCGATAGGCAAGGGGTCAAAATCCAGAGAGTCAGGCAGGCAGACAGAAGGATCTTGTAGGCCGAATCATGTTTTACAGAGTAACCATGCAGTGTGATTAATTATTATTATACCAGAAGTACTCATTGTCTGTTTATAATAAAAATAAAAATCAAGAATTGATCGTGTGTAGCCTAATACTGTGGATCCTCCATTACTTACTTCCCTCTGTCTATAGCCTACAGTTATTCGGGTCACGATCTGCGACCACGATCACATAACCCTGTTCTTTCTAGATTTGATTCCCTCACCAGGCGCGGTTTCCTGGCTAGGATGCTGCACAACTAGGCTAGTGTGGTTTTAGTTAACTTTTATTAACTTTTCTGCTACTATTCGATACTTTTGAATGTAAAGCGCCGTGCGTTTGCAGCGTCTAATAAAGAACACACTTGCTCACTTACTTATTTCATTGGATTAATGAATGCCGCGTGTACCTCTTTCACAGCGGACCAGCGGTTGAGAAGCAATTGTCTCTTCCGTTTCCGATTTCCAGCATGGCCTGATTATCAACTTTCAAAGACGAAATATTGCTGAAAACTTATCTGTTGAATCCGCCCAGATCGGTAAGATATTTGCTCTTATTGAACTGTCCATTTGTTAATTTGAAATGTGCAATGCAGTATATGTTTAGAGCGTAGAATAATTATAATGCCTAATTACTTGGGGGCCCGATAGTGAATTCCGCCACGACCCTACCTGTGGTAGTGCCAGTCCCAAGCCTGGAGAAAGGAGGAGGGCGACACTAATCATCTTTGTTATGACAGTGTCGTTAAACAGCAACCAAGGGCCCGATAGCGCATTGGAAAAACCACTTGCATAGAGAGCGAGAGGTACCGAGATCGAGTTCCGTAGGCGGACATTCTTTGTAGGCTGCTATTAGCGCCGTGTATTGTTGGCTGTCTGTTCAGGTGCGGGCCGAATCCCCGAAAGGAATTTCGGCCGGATCCCAGAAATTAATTTTTTAAGTCTGACCCGAATGAACATCATTAACAAATACATATTTGAGTAGGTAGTATACATCAAGGCGACGCTAGGTCTTTGTCATGTTTACAATTTATCTTTGAATAGTTCGACCACTCTCTAGAAAACTCTTTTCGGGAAATCGGGCTTTTTTCTGTTTTTAGCGGATTCGGGCTAACCCTGTCTGTTCTGTTAGTTGTTAAGATTTATGTCTTCTGTCATTTGTGTTCTTGTGAATTGTTTCAATTGCATAACTGTACACTGTAACCGGTTGTGGTTTGTCAACTGGATTGTTTCAATAAAGAAGATTATTATTATAACTGATTAGCCGATGTGATAACGGAAACAATGTGCTCGAAAGTGCTAGTAAACAGGTGTTTGGATGGGTGCGGACTTTTACTAACTTTTCTGCTACTATTCGATATTGACTTTGAATGTAAAGTGCCATGCGTTTGCCAGCGTCTAATAAGAAACACACTTACTTACTTGTTTCATTAGATTCCGATTTTGGTTATTGCGAGTACACTGACTGTAATACACTGTCGGTGGGAAGATGAGGGGAGGACTGGCCACCTGCCCTCATATTCCAAAGCTAAGAAGAATGAGGTTGCTAACCATGGTTGCCTCTCATGCTATATTAAAGTACTGCCCTTCTTTACTATGAATGGACTTTTATGCCTGAGATTTGGATTATTTGGATCGATTTATTTACTTGATTGTAGACTGTAAAGACTGATATGTGGAGAAAATGCTGTGCCAGCTTTGAATTCACCTACCAAGAAACAGATTTCAGGAACCGAGGCCCAGCCAAACCTTTGTCGAATTTTTCCTGTAAGTGAGATGCTGTAATTTCCAGAGATATTTTAAGTACTTAGGTTTCAAGTACAGGTATTAAGTTTTCAAGTACAAGTACAAAGTTTTCAAGTACAAGTACGATTACAAGTGCTTTAGTCTAAAGTACTAGTACAAGTACTTGGGTTATATATTATATGCAGGTGCACGTAGGGCCTACTATCCCCCCCCCTGTAAGCTGAAAGCAATTCCACCCCCTACTCAGTGTGCATCGCCTAGATGTTAAAAGTAGTATGGAAAATGGGAATTTAGGGGGTCTGGGGACAGAGTCCCCCAGAAGCTGATGCTTTTTTGCATATATTGACAATGTTTTGTGCCATTTTCATTATCTAAAATACACGTTTAAATCCATTAAAAGTATTTTCTAGCTTTTAGCAGACAAAAAGTGGTATGACAAAAATATGTTGTCGCCATACCACCTTAAAAGTATACAAAGATTACAAACAGAATCAAATAATACCATTAATACCATAATGCATAAACTTTACAGTCCAGAGACTCAATTACAGCCGACAGTGATGGGCAAAAGTTAACTAAAAGTTGCAAACTTTTAAACTAAATTTTGTTAGTTAAGGCAGAAGTTTAACTAAAAAAAATTGTTTAGTTAAAACCAGAGTTTAACTAATATTTTTTAGTTATTAACTAAAAAGTTTAACTAATATTTTTAGTTATTAGCTAGAAAGTTTACCATAAGTAAAGAAATCAGCAACTAGACAACCATCTTCTGCAATTTGCAGCCAACACTGTCACCACCTCAATGTGACCTTTAATTACTTATTAACACTGGTGTTGCCTCTGCATAGAATATGTTTAAAGCATTACGGTTCAGTCATGCAATGCAAGGACTAAAATTAATATATATTCCTTGGATGCAGTGCAGATAAGAACATTGGTGTTTATTATTCTCTATGAGTTGACAGTAAGTGTAGACATTAATGAATTAAAGGCTACTTCAGTAAAAATGAATAGTGTATTAGTCACTATTTCCTTAACTGAGGTTAAACTGATGCTGAATGTCTAACAAAACCCTTGATCACCTTCTTTCTTACGATCCAGATACAAATTTGACAGTGGTCTTGCTGATGCTAATCATTATTGTCATGAGTAATCAGAGTTACTTGTTTTATTACTAAGTCAATTGAACTGCATTGCATGATGCATCGTTGTTTGCATTTATAGCAACTGTCTTCATTATTTTCTGGTAAACTGTAGTAGGACTATTATTAGTCTAGTACACATTACATAGCTTGAAAGTGAAACTGTCATTGACCATCTGTGCGTTATTACAGGACAATTAACCTCTGTTACTGTGAATATGTTTCACGTTTTCAAAAAAGTTTCTGAAAAAGTTAGAAAAAGTTTAACTGAAATTTTACAGTTTAGTTAACTTATTTGCAAAATCAGTTCCCAACTTTTAGTTAAACTTTTTTATTTTAGTTGAAAAATAGTTATTGTTTAACTATGTGCCAATACATTGCAACAGTTGACAGTTGAGTCAGTACTGTCACTTGTACAGCAAAATCCATTTCACTGGGGGGACTTCCCCCCCCGGGCACAGATTGGAAGCAGTTTGCTTCCATCCCCCTCCCTACGTAGTAGGCCCTGGGTGCACGTGGCTACCGCAAGAAGATTTTTCTTTAACAATTAAGGCTAAATCTTCAATATATTTCATGTTTTTATTATTAAAGAATTTTTATATTGCACCTTTCAAGATAATCTACTCAGGAACGCTCCTGGTCCAACCATGGCTAAATAAGACTGTCTTTAATTTAGTAAAGAACGTAAGTTTGGGGTACCTCCTACGGGGGGTAATTGGCCGGGGGGTAATGGCAGGGGGGTAATGTCCGGGGGATAATGTCCGGGGGTTAATGTCCTGCTCCCATGCCGAACATAACTTAATTATCCTTCTCGCCAAGCTCCTTTTCCATCTCCATTAATGTGGTAAACCAAAACTCTCAACGGATTTAATCCAAACTCCTCTGCCTTGATCTTATAATATGTACAAAAAACATAATTCATAACAGGTCTTCCTGAATTAAATAAAGCAAACGTCTGACCATTCCATAGGCCTACACCTAGGCCTAGCCTATATATTGACTAACGCTTCATCTCTCACCTTCACCTCCGATTCCTCTATCCGTAATCTTCAACGGACCCTCGATCGCTATTACACGGGATTTGGGATAGAGATGGTCGCGTACGTACGTGATACTTAAATGGCAGTGACCACAATTTCAGTAGGGTAGACCGTAGAGCTAGTGTTCTAAGACGCCCCTGGGGTAAGCTTAGACGCCCACATCCTGGTATAGGCCTACATGGTATGAAAATAACTTTATCTACTTAGTTCATCATTGAGCTGCCATCTAACGAGTGCTTTTTAAGTACTTACATCAGTTAGGGCGGTTACGGTTTCCCAGTAATTAATTTTAAAAGATTTTACACCTTCGTTTTATAAGACAAACATAAAAGTGTTTGTTCCTGACAGCATTAAGACATTAAATTATGTTTCAAGGTAAGTTATTTAGTGACGACACTAATAAAGTTGTCAAGATTAAATATAGGGCTTCAAACTTGGTGGATTACACACCGTTTTTTCATAATGGTCTTTCGATGTGGTGTCCTGATTCGGGGTAAGACGCACCTTTCAAAACGGCTAAGACGCCTCTGGGGGCGTCTTACCACGACATGCGATTAACGTATTTTTGCTATTATTATTGGGAACAAATTCATCCATTAAATATTAGGCTACTATCTTAAAGTAAGTTTCAGACAACATTGATACCATTTATTATTGTAGGCCTATGAGATAAATTTTGAGATAAACTGTTGTTGTTTTCAGGCCTGTGGTATTTAATAACATTAGATTTCCTCATTGTACAAAAAAGACCAATTATTAAGGCAGATTCAGACTAGCTCTGCGGCTTTCTGAAAATACACGCAGAACACTCTATCAGAAAGTCTGAAACCTCAAAAATATCAAGAGCTGTGCAATTCGCTTCAGAATATGTAAAAAATTATACAGATTTCAAGCACTAAGAATTACTTTCCGGTCAAAAACAAGCTACAGGCTACACTAACGAATATAAAAAAAGAGAGCCAGGGACCAGATAAATCCTTATAGCAAGATAGTTATTATAAATAATTATAGTTTCAAACCACTGAGGCTTGTTTATATGGGTAAAATTCTGTATTAGATGCCATGGGGTAAGACGCCCCCGGAGGCGACTTACCCCAGGGGGTTGGGTAAGATGCCCCCTTGATAACAACAATTTAAATTCAAATATCTTCATTATATGGTTTTGTTTGGCAGCTGTCGAAAGGAGAAAGAAGTGGTTATGCGATACTGACTGGGATTTTGGTTAGACACTGGTGGTACATGATTAGCCTACGCCACTGCGGATGGGAATGGAGTAACACATAATTGTCATGTTGTCGCTCCGGTGCAGTTGCAGGTAACTGTAGCACATGACATTCCGTTGCCTGGCCTTGTGTGAACGCAGAAAACTTTGGACAGATTACTCAGGCATTTCTGGTGGCCACATGTCGATGCTTCGGTTCGTGAGTGTTGTCGTTGATTTTTGCTGGCAATGCTGGCATGTTTTTTTATCAAATGTAACTAGTTGGGGGTAATTATTGACTGGAAAGGAGAAGTTAGAAGAAAAAGTAACTAGTACCCGATTATGGTTACTTGAAAAAGTATTTTACTAAGTACCGTATTATTAGTTACTGTATGTGGAAATGCTAACGCAAAAAGCTGTTGTATTTGTTGTTTGGCATAATAGTCTAGGCGCGCAGAGCTGAAAAGTCGTCAAAAAGTGATGTAAGCGGCAAGTCATGTTCATTTTGATATTTTCTATTACAGAATGTTCTATCTTCCCATGTGATGATTTGCCTGAAATCAGATTTGTGTCAGCCTTCATGTCTGTTGTCAGGTAAGTTTAATTACTTTGTAACTAAAAAGTGTTTGTAATTGTAATTGTAATCTGACATTTATAAAGGACCACTTCAAGAAACATTCATCAGTGGAGCACCCCGACCCGAACCAGTGAAATTACTGTCAAATAATACAGACTTCAGGCATTTGCAGAACTGTGGACACAGGCATATGCAGAACTGTGGAAGGGACAAACTGAGGATCTCAAGCTGTATCTCTCAAGAATGGCGATTCCAGCTGGCGGGTTCAGCATAAGCAAAGCTTCTGGACTGAGCTGTAGCAGCATGCATACGAAGGACAGTCAGGATTCCATGGAGAGTCCACTGAAGAGTTCCATGACCCGGGACCAAGGACACCAAAATATAATAATAATAGTAATCAGGTAAAAGCTAGTATTAATTGATAACAATGTTTAATTGTTATTACCTGGTAATAACAATGTTCAATTGTTTACCAGGCATGAATTGTCAATCAGCTCATTAGGAAGTTTATGCTGCTGATTTAGTAAAATTATGCTTGTTTTTTGGTCACTTTCAGTCGCCGAGGAAGCCACCAGAAAAGGTAAATAGATGATGATTTTGTACTAGATTTTATAAACGGCTTAATTCAGAACTGTTGCATGTTAGACACATCATCAGTGTTTTGTCAACTGGTCCATATACAATGGTTTTTAAATCAGCTATTGTCTTAAGTCCGTTTCAAACGAAGTAAACTTTCTTAGGGCAGACTTTGTTAGTTGAGCATGTTGTTTTTAGGAGAGGTTCTTCTTCCTTTTATTCACAGGAACTTTGTGACTTATCTAGATGAAATTGATACTGTAAAGCCAAAAGGTGTTTCATCGTGAAACTTACACATCAAATTTTTTATTAAATTATTTTAAAACTTTGTGTCTTAATTTGGGAGTGATGGTAGTGATGGAGAGAGGCTGGGGACATTTCGTGATTTTGTGGCAGCAATATTAAATTTCTGCTTTCTGTTGTAGATTCGGCCTGTTCAGTACAGATTTCTTTCCCAGGTAATCCCGAATTTATTTCTCGTCAAATTTTGTACTAAGTTGTTCAGGATGAAGCCGCTTTCTTTCTCTGCCTTTCAGTTCAGTGTCAATTTTTACTTGCAGGAACTTGCTTTCCATATTTTATCTGAAATAAGATATCTGATGTAGTTGGAAGGTGTTGCATCAAAGTTTGTATTAATTTATTTGGCAAGTTCATATTTTCAGCAATTGTTTTTTTGTGTTTATTTAGGCTACTTTGAATATTTTGTACCAGACTTTACATCCAGAAAATTCATCATAAGCAAGATAATTACAACAAAAGACAGGTGAGTAAGTCAATTCATTGATGCAATTCGTGAACCTCTGCTAAGCACTGAAATAATTTTTGTGTGATTTGGAAGCTTGTAAGGATTAAACACAGCTTGATTATATCTAATCTGGAAACTGTCATAGCTCCATGTTTATATTACACAATGTGTAAATGGATGGTGTCTTGGTGTAATGTAATACATTGTGGACACGATTATGCACTCCCAGTTTACACGCCGTTGTGCTTAACACAAAGTGGTATTATGTCCCGTAAATTTATTAACGCACTGTACAAGAACTGCACTGCAGCATAAAATCTTGACTCTCAGTATTATCAATTTTACACACAGCTGGTTTACACACTCATAAGGCATGTCATAAGGCATGTCTCCCAACCCTTGCATCCAGGTAAGATAATTACATTTCATGAGTTTGAGTCAGCAGGTGAAAATTCTGCTTTTCTCTTTATTGATTCTGGACATTCCAGGCTGTAAAAGAACTGCACTGAGTTCAAAGCTAGTTAATCGCGAATTTATTTCTCCTCAAATTTAACAAATAACATGAAAACGAATACGATGAAAACACAAAAGGAATGTAATTATTTCTGTGGTCAACAGTTAACAAGTTTTTCCCAGAGGGAACATTTTGCTGGATCTAGATTTTGAAACTCTCCTGTATCTGTCAGTTCTGCTCAGTTGCATATTTTATCTTCTCTCGTTCTCGACTTCAGACTTACCTCTTTCAAATCGCACTTCTGAGTAGTTACCTTGAATAGGCGCTATATAAATTTTTTGAATGAATGAATGTCCATCATAGACTGATCTTCCATCATAGGACTGATCTTCAGGATATTGCCCTGAATGCAGCTTGGTTTTGGTTTTTGGCATTGGTTGATGCCTTGTGCATGAGACATTGGTGTGATAGAAGCTATACATTACAATTTCTCCAAACTTTGCATGGCATACTCTATGTGGAATGAGGCTGAGCCAGCTTCTTTATAGGAAATAATTATTTTGCACAATAAATTGTTGCACTTGTTTAATGTACTAGCGATAATAACAAGTTGCTCTTTTTATTTTCCAGAATCCTCTTTGTCCCAGTCAGAAACTGAAGGAGGTATGTTCTACCGCAAAGCACTATCATCGTGATGCACTATCACCTCTCGCCTACGGATTGAAACATGCGAGAATTTGGACAGGTTAGCAACAATTCAGATGGCTCAGTTGAGGATGGATTGGAGATGCATATGTTGAGATGTTGAATTACAACAAAAACCTGAAAAGTACATTTGAAGAGTCATTTCTTGGTAGGAAATTGTTGAGCTCTTTTGTCTATGACATTAAAAACTGCCATTGTCTTCCAGGTTCTGACTGTCTGACAGTTTCTATTCTGTATCAGAAGAACAGGAGGAGAATTCGAGGCTATTCCTGTCACCCAAAACCTACCTGTGTAGTTTTCTTACAAAATTTTATACTGGATTAAAGTCTATTGGATAAAATAGTAATTATCTGCAGAAATTTTTGAACTGACTTATTAGATGAAGAAATAATTGCATGAGATTTTAAGTTGTTGAGCTGTATATTTTGATTTTCTAATTTTATATTAAATTAGGCGAAAATAATTACACAAGAAATTGCCTGTTATTTTGTCTTACAGATGCAGACAGCAAAATTGGTAATTATGCGCTGAGTTTTAAAATTTTCTATGCATTACTTAGGAAAAATAATTGCACTGTACATTGTTGAGCTGTCAAATGCAGTAGCCACAACGACAAATTGCTTCTTTTGTATTTCAGCTTGCCTGCCATGTCTGTCAGCTTCTGAAGCCGCTGAAGGTATTTATATGATTTCATCAGATACTGTTATGGTGGATTATTTAAGATTAAAGGGTGATTTCTTCTCCAGAAATTATAACTTGAGCAGTAATGAAAAAATGGATATTCACAAGCAATAATTAAAATTTTCTATTATTTTGTATTCCAGGTTTCTGTTCCAGTGAGCAGCTGAACGACATGCACCAGGTATCTATATAATTTCTTCAGAAAATTTTACAAGTTCTTTAGGATGAAAGGTAATTTTGTTGCCAGAAATTATATCTTGAGCAACAATAAATAATTTTTTAACGAGCAACAGTAGAAAATTCTTTTGTGAATTATAGATTCCATTGATGGCAAACCTTTAAGCTGAAGATATAATACCTGAAATGCTACATTAAATTATTTCAGATTGAGTCATTCCTCTATAGGATGTTGCTTGTTGATCAGTGTCATGTACTGGTAAAAAACGAATGTCTAATTTTGTGTTGCAGAGGAGTTGAATTGATGGATGATGTATCCAGCTACCATACGCCTAATCTTCTGCAGTTTCTTCAACCTATGAACCAGCTATCGTGAGTATACGATTTTCTTGAATTGAAATGATCAGTCAGTTGTTTTTTTTATTATTCAGTAGCCAGTTTAACAATCTACTTTGAGATTTTAATGAAATTTGTTTCTTCAAACTAAAAATTTGCAGTCAAAACTGTCCTCATTTACAGCCAGTTGTAATCGCAAATTTATATTGTGCCATTTTAGGAAAAACTCAAAAGTACTTTTGATGCAAGAACATGAAACCACAATCAGATTGGTTTTCAAGCTCTTGCAGAAAGAGGGAAGGAAAGTATAGGTAGTGCATATCACTCATTTTGCTTAATCACTGAATTGCCACAGTAAAACCTACTGCAATTACTGTCCAGGGAGTGAATTTCTTCCACAATTAGTGCCAGTAAATAAGCTGGTCTCCCTGATGTGGCTTTTGTGTGGTGCTGAGAAATTTTGGAGATTTACATTTGCAATTCCATAATTCTGCATCTGAAGAGAATGAGGTCAAGTGGAATGTAAATATAGTGCAGAAGTGTTTAAGGTACTGTGAGGAACTGGGAGCAAAGTTTTTGTAGCTGGCATCTAACTGATAGTTCTTGTTTTATAGGTCGACGTAATCCGTGGCCTGTCAAGTCCACTTCGATGTCTAGTTGTGGCTACAGTCATCCTTGGCGTCCATGTTGGAAGATCAACATCAGTCTGTGCACATCTTTAGTGCCGATGTGTGAGCAATGTGTGAGCCTTTGAGTGCCTACTTCGTTATCTCGTCTAGACCATTGTCGTGGGTCTTGTATCTCTGTGCTAGGCTATTTAAGGGTTTTCTGTTGTGTAGATCTGGTTACATGATGTGCACTTTACAAAGACTATGGTCTGTGTTGTCACAACACCATGTAGCATTGCTGCAAATAGGCCTATCTTAGTTCTTTTTTGCTTATCCATGCTGAAGCACCAAAAGTTGTTATATAGTTACTCTTATCAAATGTACTTGTTATATTAATTGGTGGTTGAAAAGTGCAGCAAAGGGAAAAGGAATATCCGCAATTTCCATTTATTTACTAATGTATTGTTTTTGTTGGGTGGTATTTTACTTTCCATTTTGTTTACTTTGTGGTCTTCACCGCCTCTCAAGAACCCTTAGCCCTGCTGAGAAGATATTTTGTCTAGAAGCAGCGCTATACAAATTATGGGGATTTTTAGTAACTAGGAATTCAGTTATGAGAAATGGAATCCTTCTCATCTTGAATTTCAGCAGACTTGCTATGGTCATCTTTGTTTTAATCGGTGTTATCATAACCATTCATCAGCAGAGACAGAGAAACATAACATAGCACAGCCTCTAGGAAGGACGCCTGAAACTTATAGACAAGAAATCACACACGGACAGAGACATATAGACGCACAACGACAAAGAATCGTAGGAGCATACGGACACAAACGCATATAGAGACATAAGGAGAGATGCAGTCACACAATACGTTCCAGGTCGTCATTAGTTTGCATGAATATATTTCAAAGGATTCTGAGTTTAAGTTGTAGCAGAGACAAAATCAGTCGAAAGAAATTCTGTAATCTGGCAGGTTGCTAAGGCATTGACATCTGTTTGATCTGCTTAATTTCAGTTCAGTTTTTTCCATATTTAGATGTAACGTATATACATATACATATACATATATGTATATAATTTGACCATTTACAGTGCATTCAGTGCCTTTGGTAGCCATACAGGCTCTTCCAGTGGCCACTAAGGCTCGTTTTTAATGGTCTTTAAGGCTGTTTTCGATGGCCATATATGTTCTTTTCGGTGGCCATGTAGGCTCTTCGGTGGCCATTAATGCTATTTCCGTGACAATGAAGGCTCTTTTTAAAAGGCCTTTAAGGCTGTTTCGGTGGCCATATATGTTCTGTTCGGTGGCCATATAGGCTCTTTTCGGTGGCCATTAATGCTATTTCTGTGGCAGTTAAGGCTCTTTTTTAATGGCCTTTAAGGCCATTCGGTAGCCATATATGTTCTTTTTGGTGGCGATTTAGGATCTTTTCAGTGGCCATTAATGCTCTTTCTGTGGTCAAAAAGGCTCTTCAGTGGCCATATATACTCTTTGGTGGCCATGTAGACTCTTTGTCAGTGGCCATTTTAAAGGCTCTTCTTTGTGGCCATACAAGCTTTGCTGTTCATATATTGCAGCTCCACAGGTTCTCACCAGCCTTAACAGTCGTTTTATACATTTTTCTGACCGTATGAGCTCAGTTTGTATAATTTGAAGATTAACAAGAAAATTATTTAAAGAAAGGTTTAAGAGCTGTAATATATATATTTCCATCAAATTTATTTACATACAATGATCATTTATTTATTTATTTATTGCATCAGACAACAGAACAGATAACAATATACATCATGACAGAAACAGTTCAGTCACTGTGCAACAGGAAGCCAGGAAAAAGCTAAAAGCTTATATCACCCTGGCCCCTAGTACCTGGTTCATTTCAGTCAACGTTTAGTGTCACACAGATCCAGATTAAATTATACTAACAGGCAGCTGAGTCCGAATAGTTTTAGTATTATACATTGGACATTTCATACATGAAACATTATCATCATGATATAGAGCACATAAATCAGAACCAAAGTAAACAGAGACAAATTTTATGACAAG
Source organism: Aporrectodea caliginosa (assembly GCA_020284085.1). Taxonomy (NCBI): domain Eukaryota; kingdom Metazoa; phylum Annelida; class Clitellata; order Crassiclitellata; family Lumbricidae; genus Aporrectodea; species Aporrectodea caliginosa. The sequence goes on along the minus strand of JACEVL010000018.1, from coordinate 845,164 downwards.
ATTATGACAAAATTATGACAAAATTATGACAAAAGAAATAAAAATAGAACAAAACACAAATGAAATGAAATAAAACTAAATAAGGCACTATTTAGAATAACACTACTACATAACTAAGGAATGTGTGCATCGAAGTTGGTCAAGACAAAAAGAGATGGCTTGTTCAGTAACGACCTATTATTTCTAACAAAGTGAGTTTTCACTGTATTTTAGTAGGTAACCTATTTTCAGTTTTCTTTTAAATGTGGACAGAGATTTCTCTTCTTTAAGTTCATCAGACAGTGAATTCCACAAGCGAGATCCCAAGACCTGGAGGTTGCCCGCTCTGGATGCAGTGCGTGCATAAGGAACCACATAATTGGATGAGCTCCGAGTGTTATGGGAGTGAATTTGATCAACTGTTGTGAAATAATTGGAGAATTTTTTGGTAACATATTATGTACAAACTTGAACATGAGCACAAGTTTAGATAAATGCGATAACTCATAAATTTTTATTATACTTAAGGTGCAGAATAAAGGATTGGAATGAGATAAGTAAGAAGAGTGGGTGATTATTCTAACAGCAGCTTTCTGAAGTTTCAATATCCGGTCTAAATTCCCGGTTCTGTGTGGCGACGACCATACAGAGCAGCAGTATGTCATATGCGGTTCAAGTAGGGTGTGGTATAGTAGTTTTAGTTTGTCGAGATCAAGGATATGGTTAATCCTGTAGAGTATACCCACTATTTTAGATATTTTATTAACTACCATGTCAGCATGCTTCCTCCATTTGAGGTCATCAGTAAGTACAACACCAAGAAATTTAATTTCATGCACCTGTGTCAGAGGTACTCCATCTATAGTAATATTGATATCAATATCCAAGTACTTTTTTTGGCAAATATCATAAAACATGTTTTTTTAAGTTTAGAGAAAGTAGATTCGCTGAGAACCAATGACTTATATCTTTCAATTTATCATTTAATGATGCAGCTAACAGGAGAGGACAATATCCAGTTGTAAAGATGTTTGTATCATCTGCAAACATAATCAAGCTCAGATTGGTTACTGATTGAATATCATTTACATACAGGAGGAATAAAAGAGGCCCAAGGACTGAGCCCTGCGGCACACCACACGTTATTGGTAAGAAGGATGAGCAAGCGTTATTGAGGGCAACATATTGATATCTATTTGATAAGTAGCTCGCAAACCAACTGAGGGGGGTACCCCGTATTCCATAGTGCTCGAGTTTATCCAAGAGTATTGCATGATTCACAGTATCAAAGGCCTTTGATAGATCTAGAAAAATTCCAATTGTGGTTTGGTGGTCATCTAAGGTTTTGCTGATTTGGTTAGTGAGATCAAGTAAAGCCAGCTCTGTGGATAAATTTTTCCTAAACCCATACTGGGTATCTGCAAGGAGGTTATTTTGCTCCACAAAGGTGATAAGCCTATTATAGATAATTTTTTCCAACAACTTGGCAAAGGGTGACAAGATAGAAATTGGACGATAATTAGAAATCTTTAATTTATCCCCCGTTTTAAAAATTGGAATGAGCTTTGCTAGTTTGAGCTGATCGGGAAAAACACCTTGAGTTAAAGACTGGTTAAATAAGTTTGCTAAAACAGAAGAAACTTCAAGGGAGCATTGTTTTAAAACCATTGTCGAGACTTCATCATAACCCCTACTATGAGAATTGTTCATCAGAGCAATACAGTCTATGATTTCAGGGGGCGTCACCGGGGCGAAGAAAATAGATTGCAGGGTTCGAGACTTAAGGTAGTCGTTTGGCTTATTACTAACTGGAACAATAGACTGAGCTAACTTGGGACCTATGTTACTAAAATAATTGTTAAAGTTCTCAGCTATAAGTTTAGAGTCAGTAACCCTACACCCACCATGGTCTATTTCAGTTATTTTAGGAGTACACGCACTTTTACCAATGATTGTGTTGATAGTTTGCCAAACTTTGTGCAGACTATTTCTATGGAGTTGGAGTTTGTTTGCATAATATCCTTTCTCAGCTGCTCTCAACAGTGAGGTCAGCTTATTCCGGTAGGTTTTGTATTTATTGAATAGAATCTTGCTATTACCATTTTTAGCTTTTACACATTCTCTATACATTACATTTTTCTTTTTAATAGATTTCTTCAGTGCAGAAGTTAACCACGGTAGATCAGTTGACTTCGATTTACCTCCTACCCGACTAAGAGGGAAGCAGAGATTATAACAATGAGTAAACTTATTCAGGAAATCATCAAAAGATACATTAACCTCAGAATTCTCAGTCAAGTCCCATTCGATAAGTGCCAGTTTTTGCTTAAATCTTGCCAGAGAGTCATCAGTAGTTATTCTTTTAAAGAGTAATGAGTTCATTTCTGGTTTTGGCTTATTCTGTGAGACATAGGTCGTGCAACAGACAGGCAAATGGTCGGAGATATCTGTAATCCATATTGATGAGTTCTTAATACTTGAAGGATGGACATTTGTAAGAATGTTATCTATTAGAGTCGAAGAATCAGGAGTAATACGGGTAGGCTTGTCTATTAGTGGATAAAAACTATGTGCATAAAGTAGGTTAAGGAAGTTTTCAGTTTCTCGATGTTTATCAGTATTCAAGAGATTTATATTAAAGTCTCCTAGTAAATAGCAGGGTTTCCTTTCTGAGTGCAGTCTGGCTAGTAGGTTACCAAAGGCAGTGTTAAAGGAAGGGAGGTCCACATTCGGAGGCTTATAGACAGCTCCAACAATTATAGATTTTCCAGCATTACAGATCTGAATAAACAAGCTCTCCATAAGATGATCATCAACAGAATAACATTTAAGCGTGTAAGAAGGGATGGTTATCTCATTCAGAAATAAGGCAACTCCCCCTCCTTTACCATGAGATCGAGATTTAAGGAGCATGGTGTACCCTGGGATAAATACAGTATCCAGGTCATTGTCCGTTGTCCATGTCTCAGTAATGGCTATAAGAGAAAATTTATGCTTCAATTGGGCCAATTCAATGTTAATCGCATTAGAGTTTTTCCTAATACTACGAGCATTTATGTGTAATAATGTGAGATCTACATTTTCAATAGTAGCTAATCTCTCACTGAGCTGTGATGCATCAAGGTACTGAACATGAAGCATAGACAACTGGTCATAGTAAAATTCATCTACATCCAGGTCATGTCCCACCCATTGGGGCATTCTATTTATAGCATAAGTGGCATTCTGAACCCCAAAATAATCAAAATTAGGAAGATGAGGTAATCCTTGTACTGCCATGTTAAATTCAACATCATCTTTGATATGATTATAAGGAAAAATATCCTGCAGACAGACACTGCAGTAAAAGTTCTCCTGGCTGACCACGAAAGAGATACAGTTCAAGTGAGATCTCCTCCCACACAGCCGACAAGAAACACTCAAATTGGAGTGACTCTTCATGCTTCTCCTGCAGATGTAGCAAGAAGAAGTAGAAGATTTCAATTGTAATACAGCCATCATCTTGGCAGAGACATCAATAATACACTCCACACATTATGCATTTCGATTTCCAGACGTTCTACTCCATTCAAGCCCAAGGCCACATTAAAATTGTACTGCCACACCCTGCCCCCTAATTCAGCAAGTCCAAGGTCATTATGTCTAACAATACCACATAACCTCATGAAAAACAGAAACGCAAAAGGATAAGTAAAATAAAAGATCCTGGTAGATCCAACCAAAAAAGTGCACGCAAACAACACAACACTAATAGGACATAAGGTCCCAACCAAAAAAGTGCAAACAAACAACACCTTGTAAGAACTAAGATACAGCTGTTCCTTGCATTTTCATATAAAATTATATGCAAGCAATTTGTTATCTAAATACTTGAAGAATTAAAAATTAATAACAGATTAAGTACAAGAAATTTCAGAAGTTTTTAAAACATTTTCATATAAAATTATATGCAAGCAATTTATTAGACATTTATTTATATTTGAACATGTGACACTATTTGCTATATAATAAACAAATTAGTATTAATATGTTAAAATCAACTTTATAACTGATACACAACACATAGTTTCACAACTCATACCTGCACATTCCCTACTGAGAAACTCAATTTATTATATAAATTCGATTTCTATATAAATTACTGTTGAGACGCATTATATAATATGTCTGATAGACGTCCACGAAAGAAATATTTATAATCGTATACAATATACTATACATTATATGCAGGTAAAATTTACATAAAACATTTACAATGTTTATATCTTATAATTATATTATTTAGGAAATTTTCCCTTCTATAATTTTCATAACTAAATTGTATACTTCGAGATATCTACCTCTGGTTGATAATACATTCTTGGTGATAAAGATAGATCCCATCTACAACGATAAACGCACTTCGAGACATTCGGAGAGGCAGACACAAGCTACTCCATAGACCATCAGAACAGGCGGACACATGGAAACATAAGGAGAGTTACAGACACATACGCTGGGCAATGGACCGACAGACAGAACGACACAAGGAGACTTAGAGACAGAAGGCAAGATACACACAGATACACTAGGCAATTGACCGAGAGGACAGACGGGCACATAAACAGACATAGAGACATAAGCTGGCGACACAGACAACAAGGCTAGGCAATGGACCGACAATACAGAAGGACACATAAGCAGACTTAGAGACAGAAGGAAAGACACATACGGATACGCCAGAAAATTGACCGAAAGCACAGACGGACACAAACAGACTTAGAGACAGAAGTAAAGATTCAGACAGAGACGATACGCAATAAGCAAAGAGGACAGACGGACACAAACAGACTTAGTAACAGAACGAAAGATGCAGACAGGTACGTTGGGCAACAAAGAGAACAGACGGACACAAACAGAATTAGTGACAGAAGTAAAGATGCAGACAGGTACACTTGGCAATTTTCCGAGAGGACAAACGGACAGAAACAGGCTTAGTTACATACCGGTAACGAAAGATGCAGACAGATACGCTATGCAATGAACAAAGAGAACAGACGGACAGAAACAGACTTAGAGATAGAACGAAAGCTGGAGACAGATACGTGAGGCAATGAACAAGGAGAACAGACGTATACAAACAGACTTAGTAACAGAACAAAAGATGCAGACATATACGCTAGGCAATGAACAAAGAGAAGAGACGAACACAAAAAGACTTAGCAACAGAACGAAAGCTGGAGACAGATACGTGAGGCAATGAAGAAGGAGAACAGACGTACACAAACAGACTTAGAGATAGAACGAAAGATGCAGACAGATATGCTAGGCAATGAACAAAAAGTACACACGGACACACACAGACTTAGTAACAGAACGAAAGATGCAGACAGATAAACTAGGCAATGAACAAAGAGAACATACCGACACAAACAGACTTAGTTACAGTACGAAAATTGCAGACAGATACGCTATAGGCAATGAACAAAGAGAACAGACGTACTTCGCAGCAGAACAAAAGCTGGAGACATATACGTGAGGCAATGAACAAGGAGAACAAACAGACTTAGAGATAGAACGAAATATGTAGACAGGTACACTTGGCAATGGACCGAGAGGTACAGACGGACACAAGCAGACTTAGAGACGGAAGTAAAGATGCAGACAAGTACCCTAGGCAATTCGGTTGTTTGGCGTATCTGTCTGCATCTTTCGTTCTGTCTCTTATTCAGTTTGTGTCCGTCTGTCGTCTTGGTCCGAGAGGACAGGAGAGAAGGACGCAAGCAGATTTAGAGACAAGGAAAGTTACAGGCAGATACGCTAGGCAGTGAACAAACAGAACACGTGGACACAAAAAGACTTAGTAGGAGAACGAAAGATGCACACAGGTACGCCAGGCAATGAACAAAAAGGACAGACGGACACAAACAGACTTAGAGATAGAACGAAAGGTGCAGACAGATAAACTAGGCAATGAACAAAGAGAACATACCGACACAAACGGACGTGAGGCAATGAACAAGGAGAACAAACAGACTTAGAGATAGAACGAATGATGCAGACAGGTACACTTGGCAATGTACCGAGAGGACAAACGGACACAAACAGTCTTAGATACGGAAGTAAATATGCAGACAGGCTCCCTAGGCAATGGACCGAGAGGTACAGACGGACACAAGCAGACTTAGAGACGGAAGTAAAGATGCAGACAAGTACCCTAGGCAACTCGGTTGTTTGGCGTATCTGTCTGCATCTTTCGTTCTGTCTCTTATTCTGTTTGTGTCCGTCTGTCGTCTTGGTCCGAGAGGACAGGAGAGAAAGACGCAAGCAGATTTAGAGACAGAAGGAAAGTTACAGACAGATACGCTAGGCAATGAACAAAGAGAACACGCTGACACAAAAAGACTTAATAAGAGAACGAAAGACGCAGACATTTACGCTAGGCAATGAACAAAGAGTACAGACGGACACAAAAAGACTTCGTATACAGAGAACGAAAGCTGGAGACAGATACGTGAGGCAATGAAGAAGGAGAACAGACGTACACAAAGACTTAGTAACAGAACAAAAGATGCAGAGATATACGCTAGGCAATGAACAAAGAGAACACGCCGACATAAAAAGACTTCGTAGCAGAACGAATGATGCAGACAGGTACGCTATAGGCAATGAACAAAAGTACACACGGACACAAACAGACTTAGTAACAGAACGAAAGATGCAGACAGATAAACTAGGCAATGAACAAAGAGAACATACCGACACAAACGGACTTAGTTACAGTACGAAAATTGCAGACAGATACGCTATAGGCAATGAACAAAGAGAACAGACGGACTTCGCAGCAGAACAAAAGCTGGAGACATATACGTGAGGCAATGAACAAGGAGAACAAACAGACTTAGAGATAGAACTGTAAGAACTCTGGGACGTCGGGGTTCTTCTCCTTCACTGGCTTCCACGTGGAGTGAGCTTCCACGCGTCGCCATAGCCCCATACGTCCCTTGCCGCCTGGACAAACTAGAGGTTGGGCCGGTCGCTATGCCTATGGGGTTGCTAGGCCCACCCCTGGGGTCGTAATGCCCTAGGGAGCCCTCCCTTTCGCCGTCCAGGTATTCCTCGCCGCCAGCCGCGTGGAATTGGCTTCCACGCGGCAATACATACTCACTACTTCCTTTTACGGGCCGGGGTGCTAAACCCGGGGACCCTGGGAGTTCAATCCAGGTTTGTCCTCTGAGACCTAGAAACGCCCCCGACTGAGGAAGGGTGGTATCTATCTCCTCTAAATCGCTGCAAGGGTCAGTCTGGTAATCATCATAAGGCCTGCCGAAGCCTAGTTCCTTTCGGCGCCTGATTCGTTCACTCCTTCGGGGTGCCGAAGGGTAACGAGGGAACTCGAACTCATCAGTGTGGGTTGACGAAGGTGGTTGGGGATCGAGTGGAAGGGCGGACTTCGGTCTGAAGTCAACCGGTCGATCAGATCGAGAGAAATGATCGACTCGGTCTGGGCGGTCGGTAATGGTCTCATCTATGACAAAGTCTAAATCAATCTCTAATTCCCTCTGTCTATCCAAAACTGTCCTCAAAACATCCATGGTCCTCCTCTCACTTTCTCTGGACACAGCTATCACTTCCTCCAAGGCTCTATCGGTCCATTCTTGTCTCCTACGGTCTTCTTCCCGTCTCTTCCGTTCCTCCTCCTGTCTTCTTCGCTCATCCTCCTCCTGTCGGCTAGCCATCGTGGTGGCTAGAGTGGTAATGGAGCTCAATATCTTGTCCATAGCGCTAGAAGTTATGTTCGCGTTAACTTCCTTACTTACTAACATTTCTGTTTCTCGGTCAGCGTACAGAAAGTCGCTACCAGCTAGGTCTTCCAACGAACGAGTCGTCATTTTCAACATATATTCTGACAAAAGTGCGCTTAGTTAATTTCACAACAATATTCTAATAAATCAACTAAATAATCATCCAAGTTTCCATCCACATTCACACACATTCAAGGGTTATAGCAAGAATACTCCGGGACTCTTAACTATTTCTTAATCGTGTGTATTCTATTCTTAAACCTTATTTATCGGACGCAGCCTACAGTCTTACGCTGGGAATTACCCGCTATCATTTACAGTCACAAAGTTACCTGCAGTCAATGGCTGTCGTCGTCAGTCGTCTGCGTTGAGCCCAGCATCGATTTCAAGTGTCCTTCTCTCTCTGCATCAACTGGCGGTAGTTGAACGACCAGGATTCACGTCAGCACTCGTGGCTGTTCCTCTGCACTTGTCCTCGGTTGCTCGTCTCGGCAGGATTGTCCGGCGATGGACCACTTAACTTAGGAAGCGTTCGATTCTAGTTATAACTGTGTTTCGTCCTTAGCTCTAGTTCTAAGAGGCGGTTGCTGCGTCTTGTTCAGTTCTTTAACGAGGAACTCTCTCTATCTCTCTTCCTCGGGCTCTCTTCATCAATCGTCTTCAGCTCGGCAAAGTCTCGTCATCAAATTCGTCTCAACAGCAGCGTTCATCATACGGAGAAGAGCCTTGGTGGACGCGTAGAGAAGCGTTGAATTCTGTAGAGTTTTCAGTCTTATAGTATCGTTTCTCACAGCGCATCCCTGGGTTGCAACAGACTTGTCCCTGCCATTCCTATTGGTCGGCAGCATGATCCACAAGTTTGTTCTGGCCGTTCCTATTGGTCGGCTGCTCAAGTCTTGGGCGGGTATGGCGTGTGCGGGCGGCAGCAGGTGATGGACACGTCTGCCTCCGTCTCTCGGTTCTGGGGGTGTGCGTCTGGCAGCCTGTGATTGACAAGTCTACCTCGGTCTGTCCGTCGGCGGCTGGTCATAGGGATGGCAGTAGTGCGTCTGCCTATGCTCAGGTTTCCCTATGTCCGTCTGAACGTCTGTGTTCGTAATTAAGATTTGGCACTGCTCTTACACTTACAATTACTGTTACGATTACAATTACCCTATCCTTAAAAATCCTTTACAGAACGAAATATGTAGACAGGTACACTTGGCAATGTACCGATAGGACAAACGGACACAAACAGTCTTAGATACGGAAGTAAATATGCAGACAGGCTCCATAGGCAATGGACCGAGAGGTACAGACGGACACAAGCAGACTTAGAGACGGAAGTAAAGATGCAGACAAGTACCCTAGGCAACTCGGTTGTTTGGCGTATCTGTCTGCATCTTTCGTTCTGTCTCTTATTCTGTTTGTGTCCGTCTGTCGTCTTGGTCCGAGAGGACAGGAGAGAAGGACGCAAGCAGATTTAGAGACATAAGGAAAGTTACAGGCAGATACGCTAGGCATTGAACAAAGAGAACAGACGGACACAAAAAGACTTAGAACAGAACGAAAGCTGGAGACATATACGTGAGGCAATGAACAAGGAGAACAAACAGACTTAGAGATAGAACGAAATATGCAGACAGGTACACTAGGCAATGTACCGAGAGGACAGACGGACACAAACAGACTTAGAGACGGAAGTAAAGATGCAGACAAGTACCCTAGGCAATTCGGTTGTTTGGCGTATCTGTCTGCATCTTTCGTTCTGTCTCTTATTCTGTTTGTGTCCGTCTGTCGTCTTGGTCCGAGAGGACAGGAGAGAAGGACGCAAGCAGATTTAGAGACAGAAGGAAAGTTACAGGCAGATACGCTAGGCAATGAACAAAGAGAACACGTGGACACAAAAAGACTTAGTAGGAGAACGAAAGATGCAGACAGATACGCTAGGCAATGAACAAAAAGGACAGACGGACACAAACAGACTTAGTAACAGAACGAAAGATGCAGACAGATAAACTAGGCAATGAACAAAGAGAACAGACGACACAAACAGACTTAGTTACAGTACGAAAATTGCAGACAGATACGCTAGGCAATGAACAAAGAGAACAGTACGGACACAAACAGACTTAGCAGAACGAAAGCTGGAGACAGATACGTGAGGCAATGAACAAAGAGAACAGACGGACACAAACTTTAGAGATAGAACGAAAGATGCAGACAGGTACGCTAGGCAATGAACAAAGAGAACAGTGCTGATCGAATGACAGGGACCCTTACAATTTTAACCCTTTGGAGGTGAGGTGGGGTATGACACACCCATAAAGATATTAGACGTTGCGTTTTCAACGGAAAAAGTGGAACCAAACAGACTTTGTCTACCTTAGTGAAAGATGCAGACAGGTTAGGACAATGAACAGGGTACTGTTGGACGCAAACAGACTTTCTTATTTTGTGATGCAGACAGATACCCTCGGGCTACCACACAAAAAGACTTAGGGGTGGTTGCCACCCCCCTAGGTTTTTTTCATCTCAATCTTTTTCCGTATGGAATAAACATTTGACGCTTTTACGACGTTTTGAGGTACATGGAGATGAGACGGACACAAAAAGACAAAAGTTAGAAGGAAAGTTACAGGTACAGATACGCTAGGCAATGAACAAAGAGATTTTCACTATATCGGACACAAAAAGACTTAAGAACAGAACGAAAGATGCAGACAGATACGCTAGGTCACTGCGTGAACAAAGACAACAGGACGGACACAAAAAGACTTAATAATACGCGTAATATGCGCGAGATGGAAGACAGATACGTCTGTAGCGCAATGAACAAAGAGAACAGACGGACACATACAGACTTAGAGACAGAATGAAAGGCTGCAGACAGATACCTAGGCAATGAACAAAGAATACAGAAGGATCACAAAAAGACTTAATACGCGTAATCTGTGTGAAAGATGGCTGAATACAGCATTACAACGTAGGCAATGAACATATGTATGGAGATATATGTATGATCTTACATTTAGACTATATAAACATGTGTGTAGGGATGATTTTGTGTATCTTTTATACATACATTAGTTTCAAAACACACATAATCTTATATTTGTTTACAGAAGTAAAAATGTACGCAATAATAGGCAATATTGCTAATTAATGGGTTCCGTTGTTAACATGTAGATTTCTAGGTGCATTCACGTAATGTGCAACTAAATACACCATTCTGTGAAGAAATGAAGACTGAATCAATGCTACAAGCAATGAAAGGTACCAAACACAAATCCAGTGAACAGACGGACACAAACAGACTTAGTAACAGAACGAAAAAAAAAGACAGATAGCCCTAGGGTTAATGAACAAAGAGAATAATTTTTCACATACATGCTGAGAATATATTAAAAAGATGCAACAGCTCAGTGAGTCAATGCAGAGAAAACAGACGGACACAAACAGACTTATTGCAGAATTAGAAGATTTTTTTGCATTGATGCAAAAGGCAATCCATTATTACCAGTAATGTCACGTGTTCGCACACAAAAAGACTTAAGGGCCAGAAGAAGACATGGCAGACAGGCCGCTTTGATTTCGTGACTCAACAGACGGACACAAACAGATTAGAGATTGAAAAAAAGCTGCAGACAATTACGCTAGGCAATGAACAAAGAGAACAGACGGACACAAAAAGACTTAGTAATAGATGTTAAGATAGTTGACAGATACGCTAGGCAATGAACAAAGAGAACAGACGGACACAAAAAGACTTAGTAACAGAACGAAAGATGCAGACAGATAAAGGGTAGGCAATGAACAAAGAGAACACACGGACACAAAAAGACTTCATAGAAGTAGAACGAAATTGTCACAGACAGATACGCTATCATCAATGAACAAAGAGAACACGCGGACACAAAAAGACTTAGTATGAGAACGAAAGATGCAGACAGATACGCTAGGCAATGAACAAAGAGAACAGACGGACACAAAAAGACTTAGTAGCAGAACGAAAGATGCAGACAGCTACGTAGGCAATGAACAATGAGAACAAAGACACAAAAAGACCGACAGAACGAAAGTACACTTGGCAATGGACCGAGAGGTACAGACGGACACAAACAGACTTAGAGACGGAAGTAAAGATGCAGACAAGTACCCTAGGCAATTCGGTTGTTTGGCGTATCTGTCTGCATCTTCCGTTCAGTCTCTTATTCTGTTTGTGTCCGTCTGTCGTCTTGGTCCGAGAGGACAGGAGAGAAGGACGCAAGCAGATTTAGAGACAGAAGGAAAGTTACAGGCAGATACGCTAGGCAATGAACAAAGAGAACACGCGGACACAAAAAGACTTAGTAGGAGAACGAAAGATGCAGACAGGTACGCTAGGCAATGAACAAAGAGGACAGACGGACACAAACAGACTTAGAGACAGAACGAAAGATGCAGACAGATAAACTAGGCAATGAACAAAGAGAACATACCGACACAAACGGACGTGAGCCAATGAACAAAAGAGCAGACGGATACACAAACAGACTTAGAGACAGAACGAAAGATGCAGACAGGTACACTTGGCAATGTACCGAGAGGACAAACGGACACAAACAGACTTAGAGACGGAAGTAAATATGCAGACAGGTACCCTAGGCAATGGACCGAGAGGTACAGACGGACACAAACAGACTTAGAGACGGAAGTAAAGATGCAGACAAGTACCCTAGGCAATTCGGTTGTTTGGCGTATCTGTCTGCATCTTCCGTTCTGTCTCTTATTCTGTTTGTGTCCGTCTGTCGTCTTGGTCCGAGAGGACAGGAGAGAAGGACGCAAGCAGATTTAGAGACAGAAGGAAAGTTACAGGCAGATACGCTAGGCAATGAACAAAGAGAACACGCGGACACAAAAAGACTTAATAACAGAACGAAAGATGCAGACAGATACGCTAGGCAATGAACAAAGAGAACAGACGGACACAAAAAGACTTAGTAACAGAACGAAAGATGCAGACAGATACGCTAGGCAATGAACAAAGAGAACAGACGGACACAAACAGACTTAGTAACAGAACGAAAGATGCAGACAGATACGCTAGGCAATGAACAAAGAGAACAGACGGACACAAACAGACTTAGTAGCAGAACGAAAGATGCAGACAGATACGCTAGGCAATGAACAAAGAGAACACACGGACACAAACAGACTTAGTAACAGAACGAAAGATGCAGACAGATACGCTAGGCAATGAACAAAGAGAACAGACGGACACAAAAAGACTTAGTAACAGAACGAAAATTGCAGACAGATACGCTAGGCAATGAACAAAGAGAACAGGACACAAAAAGACTTCGTAACAGAACACAAGCTGGAGACAGATACGTGAGGCAATGAACAAGGAGAACAAACAGACTTAGAGATAGAACGAAAGATGCAGACAGATACGCTTGGCAATGAACCGAAAGGAACAAACGGACACAAACAGACTTAGAGACAGAAGTAAAGATGCAGACAGGTACCCTAGGCAATGGACCGAGAGGTACAGACGGACACAAACAGACTTAGAGACGGAAGTAAAGATGCAGACAAGTACCCTAGGCAATTCGGTTGTTTGGCGTATCTGTCTGCATCTTCCGTTCAGTCTCTTATTCTGTTTGTGTCCGTCTGTCGTCTTGGTCCGAGAGGACAGGAGAGAAGGACGCAAGCAGATTTAGAGACAGAAGGAAAGTTACAGGCAGATACGCTAGGCAATGAACAAAGAGAGACTTAGACGAACAAAAAAAGACTTAGGCAATGAAGAACGAAAGATGCAGACAGAACAGAACGAAACGACAGATAGGCAATGAACAAAGAGAACAGACGGACACAAACAGACTTAGAGACAGAACGAAAGATGCAGACAGATACGCTAGGCAATGAACAAAGAGAACAGACGGACACTTAGAGACAGAAGAAAGATGCAGACAGGTACGCTAGGCAATGAACCGAGAGGTACAGACGGACACAAACAGACTTAGAGACGGAAGTAAAGATGCAGACAAGTACCCTAGGCAATTCGGTTGTTTGGCGTATCTGTCTGCATCTTCCGTTTAGTCTCTAAGTCTGTTATGTGTCCGTCTGTCGTCTTGGTCCGAGAGGACAGGAGAGAAGGACGCAAGCAGATTTAGAGACAGAAGGAAAGTTACAGGCAGATACGCTAGGCAATGAACAAAGAGAACACGCGGACACAAAAAGACTTAGTAAGAGAACGAAAGATGCAGACAGATACGCTAGGCAATGAACAAAGAGAACAGACGGACACAAAAAGACTTAATAACAGAACGAAAGATGCAGACAGATGCGCTAGGCAATGAACAAAGAGAACAGACGGACACAAAAAGACTTAGTAACAGAACGAAAGATGCAGACAGATACGCTAGGCAATGAACAAAGAGAACAGACGGACACAAAAAGACTTAGAGACAGAACGAAAGATGCAGACAGATACGCTAGGCAATGAACAAAGTGAACAGACGGACACAAAAAGACTTTAGAGAGAACGAAAGATGCAGACAGATGCGCTAGGCAATGAACAAAGAGAACAGACGGACACAAACAGAATTAGAGACAGAAGTAAAGATGCAGACAGGTACACTAGGCAATGTTCCGAGAGGACATTTGGCAGACTTAGAGACGGAAGTAAAGATGCAGACAAGTACCGTTTCGGTTCTCGTATCTGTTTGTGTCCGTTCTGTCTGTCGTCGTCTTGGTCCGAGAGGACAGGAGAGAAGGACGCAAGCAGATTTAGAGACAGAAGGAAAGTTACAGGCAGATACGCTAGGCAGTGAACAAAGAGAACACGCGGACACAAAAAGACTTAGTAGGAGAACGAAAGATGCACACAGGTACGCCAGGCAATGAACAAAAAGGACAGACGGACACAAACAGACTTAGTAACAGAACGAAAGATGCAGACAGATAAACTAGGCAATGAACAAAGAGAACATACGGACACAAACGGACTTAGTTACAGTACGAAAATTGCAGACAGATAGGCCTACGCTATAGGCAATGAACAAAGAGAACAGACGGACTTCGCAGCAGAACAAAAGCTGGAGACATATACGTGAGGCAATGAACAAGGAGAACAAACAGACTTAGAGATAGAACGAAATATGTAGACAGGTACACTTGGCAATGTACCGAGAGGACAAACGGACACAAACAGTCTTAGAGACGGAAGTAAAGATGCAGACAAGTACCCTAGGCAACTCGGTTGTTTGGCGTATCTGTCTGCATCTTCCGATTAGTCTCTAGGTCTGGTTATGTGTCCGTCTGTCGTCTTGGTCCGAGAGGACAGGAGAGAAGGACGCAAGCAGATTTAGAGACAGAAGGAAAGTTACAGGCAGATACGCTATGCAATGAACAAAGAGAAGAGACGAACAAAAAAAACTTAGCAAAAGAACGAAAGCTGGAGACAGATACGTGAGGCAATTAACAAAAAGGACAGACGGACACAAAAAGAACGAAAGATGCAGACAGGTACACTAGGGTGACTAGGCAATGTACCGAGAGGACAAACGGACCCAAACAGACTTAGAGACAGATGTTTGGATGCAGATATGTACCCTAGGCAGTAGACCGACAGGACAGACGCACACAAACAGACCTAAAGAGAGAAGTAAATATGCAGACAGATACGCTAGGCTGTTTTCTGTCTTTCTCTCCTCCTTTCGCATTTTTTCGAACATTCACTTTTTATATTTTTCTTCAGCCCATTTGTAGTGCGGTCCGGGGGCGACTCGCCCTTGCCTCTTCGGTACGCCACTGGGCCAATGCATCCAAGTCAAGGCGATACGGTCTCCCTAGAAGAATTGACTCACAACATGTAATCTATCCTATTCTATGTGCAGTAGTTTCTCTCCTATATCTTGCACAAGATGCGGAAATTTATGTAGTTATTTCGGATAGGAAAAAAAAAGTGTCATGTAATGCGTTACTTTTTGTGGTGACTTATGCACTAAAGTACATATAAAATATTACAAATTGCTTTATTTGCGTTTTACACGCTTAACACATTTAAAAAATCTTAAATAAACAATTCTAGGAAGTCATATAATTATCGGCTTCAACGGCGTCTTCAGCTGAAGGATAAGTGCTCTGAACTAGAGATTTATTATTAATCCAACGTTTAACGTCGTCTTATGACATCTAAGGCCGTTGACGACAATACAGGAAAGATACAATTCAATGATTACAAGAAACTTATAGCGTCCGAATGACACCATCAAATGTGTCAAAACAGAGCTTTACAATTTACTAATATTCAATATTTTTGCAACATAATGTAGTTCATTTCACTCAGTCGATGATGATTTCTATATCCTGACAAAGATTTCATGCAAATTAAACAATGTTATGTAATTATACAGCAATTGATCCATATAAGAAATTTACGAAGCACTCTTTTAAACTGTTCATGTACCGGTATCTAATACTATGCATGCAATAAAAATTTCATTAAGCAACAAATCATACATGTATTATGATTGTTTAAAGTAGGCCTATAGTTTCAATAGATTTAAATTATAATCATAGATCTCTTATTGTAACACAGTACTGAGGTATTATGCAACATAGTAGCTACTGTAATACAGTAACCAAACCAAACCATATGTTATATCGAAGAACCAAAGTTGAATAACAGTAATATGGTAATAATAGATATTCATTTACCAATAGGTAATATTTATAATTTTCTAACATCGGTTCTTGTTATTATGACATAACATATTCAAAAATCAACAGTTGAAAAGAAGTTGTTTATGGATATTTCAGTAACCAGCATTGCAACACAGTACTGCAGTATTATACAACATAGTAGCTACTCTGATACAGTAACCAAACCACGCCATATGTAATATGTAATATTGAAGAACCAAAGTTGAATAATAGTAATATGGTAACCAGCATTGCAACCAACATTGCAACACAGTACATAATTGCATAATAACAATGTACTAGTAAAAGACTAATTAAATATTTACAGATTTCAGTAAGATATAAAACTATTCACATTAAGAAACCTAAAATATCCATTTACAAAATTTTACCTTTATTAATTATCTTAACTAACCTATACACTTCATTCTGAAATAAATTTACCGTCATAAGAGTTTTAATGGAAATTTCATGTTTATATAATTGACATTTATTTCTTAATACCTCTGAAATATCTTCTTTTTTACAATCAAATAGAAATAGAGATATGAAATAGAGATATAAGGGTTTGTTCTTTATAAATAAGAACGGTCAAAACAGATTTTTTTTCTATAAATATTAAATTATTTATAAATTGTTCTTAAAGCACACTGCAGTATTGTGGTGCTTAAAGGCTATTGATGGGGCGGCTGTCTCTGGCCAATCTTGGCTTCCCAGCAGAGACCGAATAATATTCATTTTGATTCACCAAATCTGGCACCTAGTTCCCCCAAGCTTCTTGTAGAGAAGGCATGCATTTGCTACAGATTGACATAATCATCAGTAAGACCACCTTTCTGTGCTACTTCAACGTATTTCTCAGTGGTGTGTAATAAGACAAAAGTTGGTCCATTCGGTCTACGCTAAACTTCCAGTCATTATAGTGAGAAATGCAATCCGGCTTTTCAAAAACTGGCCCCATTGGTTCCTTTTATGACTGTCTGTTATATGCCTCACCTGATGAGTAGACTACATCATAATGCCCCTCTTGTCCTTCCACTTCAGTACAATGATATCTCCATTTCGACGAACGCTGTGTTGACCATGCAGTGCGTAGCTTTGCAGCTGTAACTTCAGGAGGTAGATTCACTAGACGGTGCTCAAACTAATCTTACATGCATTAGGTAGAAGGCAGTACATGTCCACTATTACTACCAACCGTCGGGAAATATTACTGGGACGTTGAATTGACTCTGAACAGCCGATACCTGAGGGACGTCTATACACGTGTGTAACGTCTGAACTTAGGGCCCATCCAATTCAGGACGTGTTAGCACGTCCCTAGTAGTCAAAGTATTAACTGAAAAGTTTATGAAGATTGACGTATTACTTGAAAAGGCTAGTCCAAAGATGCCAGCAGAAACAACAAAGCAGTTATGCAAGACAACTTCTATGTTCTATTGTGTTCACTGGGTATTGGTAAAAAATATGGTTTCTAGTGACCCATCGTGACCATCACTCGCATTGTCTGTTACTTGTATTCATTTGGGTGTTGTTTTGTTGGTGTTGGTTGTTGTCCGTGTTCTTGCTGTTACGTCAGTGTTATGACTGTAGCTGTCTGCTGGCTTTCGAGACAGGGAAGGAAGTTTGAGGTGTATCGGGCTTTGGCGTGATCTTTAGGCTTGGGGTGGGGCTAAATTTTAGGCATTATCTACTGTTCCGGTATCTTCCACCATCTCCACTTTTCCTCGGGGTGATCTTAAGGTTTTGGAGCAGGGACAAAGTTTAGGCATTATATTCTGTTCCATTATCTCCCACCGCCATTTTCCCTCAAGGTGATCTTTGGGTTTTGGAGCTCAAAATTTAAGCATTATATTCTGTTCCGTTATCTCCCACCACCATTTTTCCTCAAGGTGATCTTTAGGTGTTAGGAGGAGGGCTAAAGTTTTGGTATTATATTTTGTTCTATTATCTTCCACCTTCTCCCCTTTTCTCAGGAGCTTTTGCTTTTTGCTGCACTTTGACATAAGAAAGCAGCATAACATAACAGGACTGAAGTAAAACATTAACTTATTATGACATCAGCCCCTTTCCTTGTTGGTTTACTGTGTGGTCTTAAATCTTTCCCATTTCTCATTAATTAACTGACACGAGTTCTGTGCAATGCTCCATATCTAGTTTGTTTGCCACTTCCATTGTCAGAGATGAGTCTCACAGATGAACAGCAGTGCAGTTTATTTTCTGTCACACATTGTCAATCTGAGATTAGTTGTTAGGCAAACCAGGACGAATTGAATTGCTGTTGGAAAAATTGTTAAACAGATGTGAACTGTTACAAAGAGCTGTTTGTTAATTTGTAATCTGCTGATACTAGTTACAGTGTGTGAAAAAGCTTTTGAATTGTTTGTTGCTCTTTAAAATGTCTGCTTTTCCATGCTCAGACTGTTGTGAAAAATATTTGACGGGAAAGTTGTAAAAACTTGCTCACTTGCTCACATATGTATTTGAATTTGTTAGCTTAAAATGTTAAGAAAATTAATTGTCAAAAAATTGTTTTGGAATTTTGTTTCTGTGCATGCCACTGACGACTGATTGCATTATGGTGTATTCTTTTACGGATCTGTCATACTTTCTGTATTTCTTACTTGCTTACTTTGTTCTGCCATCCTTGCTGTTGTGGGGCATGGTAGCCTAATGGATCAAGTGCTTGGCACGTAATGCGGAGAGTACGAGTTCGAGCCTTCCCTTAGGCGGTCACTGTATAGAGACCTGGAGTCCTCACTTACAAAGTCTGCTCTGCGTCATCGACGTTCTGTCGTGTATGGTCGTGTGTGGACATCTGAACTTTGGAAGGAGGGCAATATCAAGATACAGTTGGATTGAACATAGGCTCTAGGCAATAAATGACCGACTGAACTACGCAATATCATCATCGAAATTATCGTCGTCGTCATAATCATCATCATGATCATACAATACAATAATAATAAAAAGCAACTTCAATGATGATGATGATATGATGATGATGATGATGATGATGATGATGATGATGATGATGATAAATGGTCACATTCTTTATGAATCGCCTTAATTCACAGAGCAACAACCTCAGAAACATTGTCATTGTTTTATTTGAAGATATCCAAGGACAAATAATTTAGTTTTCAGATCAGACGGCAGAAGACATTTACAGAAATGTACGATTCATGATACTACAAAAACCATCATCATCATCACCACCTGAAACTGGCTGCATACAAATTAATAATTAATAATAATAATTAAAATTAATGCACCGATCGTACAGTTCGATCAATGCGCAAACATAAACGAAATTACACACAGTAATGCGTAATCGCTAATCACAGTAATCTCCAAACTTCTAAAGACCAATGCACCATTTTAATGCACCTACTCGAAAGCCAAGCGCAGGGCACCAGCTTATTCACCTTGAGCGCTGCGTCCCTAGTAAGACTCAGAGACGGACGTTGCTGCCTTAATATCAGAGTAGTGCCGAGCTGCTAGGCTGAGGCCCGAGTCCGGTTTCCAGGTGGCCATCATTCTCGAGAGGGCCGTGGTATCAACTATTAAGTAATCACAGCAGATGTTAACACGGAAGCACATAATGCAGATGTACACATACAGAAGCGCATAATGCACACATTTACGATAGAAGCAGCTTATCTCCAATAAATACACAGTAAACACATCTCTTTGTAACTAACAGACCGCTTATAAACCCATGCACACAAGACCAATGCACCATTTTAATGCACCTATAATCCCGGGATTGGCGCATACATATACACATACTATATTTTATACACTATAAAACCCACTTCTAAAACCCAGTTTATTTGGCTTGGCACGCGCCAGCAGCTTGCCAAGATTGACCTGGAGGCCCTTGCCCAGGAGTTCCCGCAGTTTACCTTCTCATCCTCTGTCCGGGACCTTGGTGTCACTTTGGACCAAGAACTAACCTTCACGCGGCATATCAACCTACTATGCCGCGATTGCTACTACCAGCTGCGTCAGCTTAGAGTGGTCTTCCGTTCTTTAACCTCTAATGCTGCCTTAACGCTTATCCACTCTCGTTGTTTCTCGCCTTGATTACTGCAGCGCCCTCTATGTGGGTCTTCCGGCGGCTCGGGTTGGGTGCTTGGTTCGGGTCATGCGAGCGGCGGCACGCCTTATTGGCCGCATCGCAAGATTCGGCCATGTCAGTGATTACATGCGGGATGTCTTGCATTGGCTCCCTTTCCCGCAGCGGATCGCTTACCGGATCTCTGCCTTGGTTTGGCGCTGCCTCGCGGGTGTGGCCCCTGTTTACTTACAGGAGCTCTGCTGCTCCACCCTGAGCGTCCAGCGCCGTGGTTCTCTCCGCTCCTCTAAGCAGGCTGAGCTTCTTGTTCCCCGGTCACGGACAACTATTATGCAGCGCCGTGCCTTTTCTGTTGCTGGCCCTGCAATCTGGAATGAGCTCCCTGTGGATCTACGCCTAATGCATAGAGCCCTTGCGGCCACATTCTTCTC
The DNA here is from genome assembly GCA_020284085.1 of Aporrectodea caliginosa. Taxonomy (NCBI): domain Eukaryota; kingdom Metazoa; phylum Annelida; class Clitellata; order Crassiclitellata; family Lumbricidae; genus Aporrectodea; species Aporrectodea caliginosa. The sequence goes on along the minus strand of JACEVL010000018.1, from coordinate 824,219 downwards.
TAACCTGAAGACTGTTCTCTTTAGCCGGGGTTGAGTCGGGAGCGCTTCTGAGTAGATAATCTTGAAGGGGCGCTATATAAATCTCTGAAATGAATGATTGAATGAAGTAAGTAAACCACAGGTTGGGAAACAATGGTGATGCGTTTACCACACCATGCAGCCAGCTGTCTCTATTCTGGGTGCGTTTCCAAGCAGTGTGCAGCCCAAGGTTGAGTTGGCAACGGTCCGCTATCACCCTTCTAGTCAATGTGCTGCAAGGGTGCCCAACTGGTCTCTTCCATTCACTTGGAGTACTGGAAATCACTGCTCGCTACGCTCTAGTATCATCCTGGTCACCATGCCTGGCGAGCAATGATAATGAGTAATAGTAGAGTACTAGAATTAAAATTCTCGAGTATAGTCAGCATAGCATACAGGTACTTGAAGGATTCCATCCGTCGACACGATCGACTGCACACTGTCATCCTGTGTTAAGATGGCACCACAAGACAATGGAACTTGAGAATCATCATACAAGATGTGTACAAACAAACATCAACAATAACATACGACAGTACAAATGAACATACATACACACAGCACAAACATACATATGAAGCAGAGATGGGTAACTAATCGATTAGATTCTAATTGATTAGCTATAATCGATTAGACAAATGGCTAATTCTAATTCTAATCAATTAGGAAATTTCAGTAGCTAACATTATGAATGAACATACATACACATACAGGGCCTAGGACAAGATTTGGAGGCCCAGGGCCACAACTAATTTTAAAGGCCTTTTTCAAATTAGCTTTTAAAAACTCAACAGAAAGGTTCAAATCATCCTTCGCATCTTCAAAGCCACGAATTTATCGATAATGCTTTGATAATTTAAAGTTCTAGCGATATCAGAATTAATGCTTAACATAGCCAATCCATTAAGACGCTGCTGACCCATCGTGGAACGGAGGTAGGTCTTTGTTCTTTTCTGGTTACTGAATGATCTCTCGATCGGCATCTGCAGACTGCAGCAGATATAGGGCTTATAGGTAACGTCATGAAAATTCTCAAGGAAATAAACACATTTGGAAACAGATCGACCAGATTTTTGAGTCACTATTTCTTGTAGCCTAGTAGATTTCTTGGTGAAAGAGGAACTTTGAAATTAATTTTGTATATTTGTGTCCCGACATATGAAAAGGTACCATAAGTCGGGTTTGGAGTTATTATGCCTTCACAAACCAGCTAAGTGAGCTGAACATTTTGCTGAAAACCAGATAAAAATTGGATGATAAATGACCGACTTATAAGATAAAACATGGCTTAACACGAGAACTGGAACTCTTTAAAGCGCACATACATACATACATACATACATACATACATACATGTATACATACATACATACATACATACATACATATGTGTCCCGACATATGAAAAGGTACCATATATTTAGCGATGACATCATACCTTAGGCTTGCCTGCTGCTAAAAATACCAAGAGCTCAAATTTGATAATATATTCCCCCGACGTCATTATGCGCGATTTCTCGTGAAACCGTACGCCGACTTATGGTACCTTTTCATATGTCGGGACACATTTCTTTGAGAAAAATCATTTCTTCGACGAGCTCAGGTGATATCTTCTAAGCGGCTTAAAGTATACGGGCCTATAATCTCGTAGCTGCCTCTTTCAACTGATCGTCACTCATAGAATTGAATTGCCATAAAATTTCAAAATTCTCCACGATGTTTGCAATAGGCCTAGCTGAGAATCTTGTTGAAAGACTTTCAGAGAGTGGTGAAAGAATCTTATTGAAACTTTTCTATAAAAGTCTTCAGCTTTCTCTTGCGTCGTGCATTTGCGATTGATGGTGAATGTCTCTGATAATTCAAACTTCAAAGCCGCTTCTTTACTCGTTTCAATTATTTCATCAACTTCAACGATTTCGTCACGAAATAATTAGAATTTGTATAGGCCTAGCGCTAGATTTCAATGAATAACTCCTTAATTCCGTAACTCCCCATTTCAATAAATAACTCCGTAATTCCGAAATTCCGAGGCCCTTTATCAAGTGAGGCCTGGGGCCAAATGGCCCCGGTGGCCCCCCTCTGTCCTAGGCCCTGTACACATAACACAAACATACATATGAAGCTACAGAGAAACATACACGACTACACATACACACCCATAGGTCCCAAACATGTAAACCTACATATTACATATGGACATAAGTACACCCCCACCCCCATCTGGAATGGGAGAACAAACCCCCCAACTCTGGCCGACCTATATTAATTTTTTTATTGCGGTCATTATATTATGAGATTCATTGTCCGATGTGCACAGGGGCGGAGACTTAGGGGGACAGGGGGACGGTCCCCCAAACTTTAGGTGGGGGACGGAGCTGCTTATATCCCCCAATATTTCTGAAATATTTCATGAATATAATAATAATAGCTACGAGTGACAGCTGGTTCTTATCAGCACTCAAATAATATAGCAATTTTGTTCAGATGGCATCTTAAAATGCTACCATTACAGTGTGGAAATTAAAAAATCTTAATAGGGGAGGGAGCACATACCCTCCCCAAACCCCTCCCCCAAACTCAAACACGACTCAAACTACATGTAAGCTACGAGTGACAGCTGGTTCCTATCAGCACTCAAATTATAGAGCAATTTTTTATCAGATGACAGCTTAAAATGCTACCATTTCAGTATGGAAATTCCAAAAATTTAAATAGGGGAAGGGGCACATCCTCTCCCCAAACCCCTCTCCCCTTGCTCGGCGCTTCGCGCCTCGCCGATCGTCCTTCGGCCGCTCCTTCACCGGCCCCCACCCCCCAAACCCAAGACCAAGTCTCGGCCTATGCCCATCACGTCCGCGTACTCATTTTACCAACGCCATCTGGCGAATGAAAGGCTGAATTGGACCTTTGGGAGGGTAGCAATAATAGGGGCCGTCCATAAATGACGACACGCAAATTTTGGCCGATTTTTAACCCCCTCGTCACACTTCGTCACAAAAGTAACACCCCCTGAAAAATGACGTCACAAAGCTCTGACCCCAACACAAATTTCTATGGCGAAGCAAAATGCTCCTTCGTGGAACAAATAGGGAGAGCATGAATATTTTAAATCTAACGGTGACCACATATTTAAATAATTAAAAAATTATTAATGCCCGTATAGGCCTACATTAAAATAATTAAAAAAATAATGAAAATTAAATACTCAAAATTAGTGCTGTTATTATTAAAATTAAATTGTTGTTATATTTAATTACATAGACCTGATGTAATAATAATAATAATAATCTTTTTTGACAAACGCACTGCGCTGTACATTTACATGTTATGCAATTGAAATCTTAACTAGCCTACTAACAGAACAGACAGCCTGCAATACACGGCGCTAATAGCAGCCTACAAAGCAAATCCGCCCTACGGGGCTCGAACTTGGTACCTCTCGCTCTCCATGCCAGCGTGTTATCCAATGCGCTATCGGGTGACGTCACTTGTCTCAAACCCCCCCACCCCATGTCACACATCGTCACAAATTTCCGACCCCCTCCCCTAGGTGCGTGACGTCATTTATGGACGGCCCTATAGGCCTAATAATAATTATTATAGGCCTATTTGTACGCGTGTCCGCTATGTAGGGTCAGTTCGAACTTCGAAGTGTTAAAAAGACCTTCTTTAGTAGAAGTATGCCTAGGCTACTCTGATTCAAGATCTTTGCAGTACAGGGTCTACGTAAGGCCAGATCATTAGTAATAAACTATCGAGCTACGTTGACGACGTCGATCGTAGGCCTATAGATAGCGCCTCAGGGTGAGAATTGCCGGGGGTTGTGGGGTTCACCCCATAGAGATGTATAATATATAAATATATCACTAGAGCCCCTCATCTACCATCTATGGTGAAGCCGTGACCCTTAAGCTAGGCATAGAGACGTATATAAGGTCGTTGAGACGGTTGAGACGTATAATATAAACCGACGTCATCATCGACGTGAAATGCGTGGACACGTCACCAGTTATGTTAATGAGCGCTGGCTAAATTGTGTAGTGTGTGGATGTAGCAACTTATTAAAGCCCGAAAACGTGGCAGCTGGAATATTATTTAATGGATAAGTTGTTATTTTGTGTCTTTTGAATTTTTTTAAGGCGTAATCTTCGAAAAGAAATTAAAGTCTCGCTTAAGCTTGACTGCGTCCATGAATTTCAACCAATCAAAACGCGTCATTTCAATTTCCATTAACTGCGGAACTCTCTTTAAGGTGTTACTATAGCCTATCTATGATTGTGACTTCAAAAATGTGCAAAGGGAATATGCGTCATGTTCCCTCTAGCGTTAATAATATATCTCATTGGTTCACCCCCTAGTCTTTCTTAGGCTCCCATAGTAAAGTCTACATTTCACGCCCAAACTGCACATAAATCAACGTCTAACCCCCCTCGTTATTTTTTTACAATTCCCATACTGGATAGCCTAGATTGGACCTATATATATATATAGGCCTATAATATTATGACAACATCAGAATACTAGGCCTATAATAATCATAGGCATATATCACGACCTTTACATGAGTTTTGCATAATGACACACAATTGCGTTTCCATGGAGATGCTTTTAACCTTACAAGACGTTCTGTTGCATTGAACGATTTTTACGTTTACGTCTTGCGCAATTATCGAGTCTTAGTTACGCGCCAAGAGGCTGCCAGAGAAATCGAGATATTTTCAAAGATATTTGACTTATAAACCGTCCATTAAAGTGCGAAATCTCGAGATGGATGCCGAGTTTATGCCTCTGTTCATCGACTACTTCGGCTTTCTCGGAATGCAGCTGTCTCCCGAGCAGAAGTCAGCCATGCAAAGCTCACTTCCGATACTTCAGAACGAAATGCACTTTCAGAAGCTGTACTTCTGGGGGAAGGTCCAAGCGCCAATCGAGTATTTCATCGTGCAGGGGGTGGAGGACAACCTGATCAGACGCAAGACCCTCGTGAGTCAGGACTGCTCCAACTGGGCGCTCCTCAGCCCAGCCACATCCGAAACGCGCCAAAAGGTTCGTCTGCTGCGAACGTTCTTCAGCGGAGACATGTCGAACGAAACCGAACAGAACGTTCACCACAGCGTCGCCAGATCGGACAGCAAGAAACGCACGGAAGTGGAACAAGATGGCGACGACAAAACAGAAGAAGAGGACGAAGCTTTGAATCAGACTGTCGAAACTTTCACCGTCAAGGAAGAGGACCGATTGGCTGCAGTTGTAGCGGAAATCGACCACGATGCACTGCTCGTTCCGAGAGGGGCCTTCATGCTCACTCCGACGGGGACCGTACGTGAAAACCGGTTCTTCCAGGGCTTGAGTACGCTGGAGGCCGGTAAGCTCGACAGCTACTGTCACTTCCGTCCTGCTGAGAGGCTGCTGGAAAAGACCATGCTGCAAAGAGCCGACCTGGAGCGGACGATCGACTTCCTGGATACGGCCGCAGACGATTTGCCGGCAGCTACGTGGAGCTTGCAGCGTGAACGCGGTGGAGCCGTAGTCTTGATCAAGAGCCTCCTCTGGCCAGGGTACGCATTTTACCACGTTCCTGGCACCCGCCATTTTGGATCCTTGTACATGGGAGAAGGCCGCATCAACATCGACCTACCATTCATGATGTGAGGGGAGGGACTTTCGTTTTTGACACACGGGGTTGTTGCCATTTAACAAATGACAACGAATTGTGTGGAATATTTGTATGCAGGGCTCCTCTGCGAAGCGCTATTCTATGGAAACTGTTAGAGCTTCAACTTGTTCAAGTGTTTATGTTAAGTTATGCCTTTTCGAAGATACCTTTCCATGTCTTCCCAGGTAAACAGTACTTTTAAAAGAAATCTGTTTTGGTAAGCCACGTCACCAAAATAAACATGTAGAGATGGGTCAAATGACAAATTGGGGTGCACGATAGTCTAGTGTGCTGGACTATCAACCGAGAGGTCAGAGGTTAAAATCTTTTTCCAGGGAAAATTTGTTTACATTTCTCCTTCACCATCCTAGCCAGTTCAGCAAGAATGAGTACACTGACCACACCATGTTTGTGGGAAGATTAGATTGCACGGGAGAGGACTGGCCATCCGTCCTCGAGGATAGAAAAATGATGTCCCTAATACCTCATATCCAAGGCTGCCTTTTGGGGTTAGCTTAAGGGACTGCTCTTCTTCTAGAGATGGGTCAAGTAACAAATTGCAGGGATTAATCATCAGTTGCATCATACCCTGATTAGGGTGCAATTTATAGTTAATCCAATGATTAAGAGATTTAGACAACCCTCAGTGAGGCACATTTTCTCTATAATTTTCACTCATGCAATAAGTCTACCCCAACCCTTGCAACCACAAATTGTACCCTACATATACATGGACAGCGTACTCAGCCCCTGGATTAATATTTTGTGCAGACAAAAAATATGAAAACTGGGACATGTCATCACAGTCTGATGTGGGCAAAGAACAATTGCAGGAGGGGCAGGTGCCACACATTGTCCCTATGCGTGGGCACTCATGCACATACAGTGTAAACACAAGCAAATTGCTACTTCATTATATACACAGTGCGAGGGGAAATAAAGCAACCCGTCCAACTGTTATTTGTCTAACTGCAAAATACATTCATAAATGCAAGGAAATTTAAATGGCTATTTATCTTTTATAATGTAATGGTTAATTTTTTTTAAATTTCAGTCCCTGTTAACTATGATTATTATAAATTAAACTTGCAACGCACGCATGGTCACACCGAAACGTGAATCTGAGGCATGGATAGTCAGCTGCCAGGGGAAAATGCAGTTCCACGTGCTTGAAAACCATGGAGAAATATTGAGTTTATGACTATGACATCATTTCGTGAAACCTTCAAACTGCTGATGGAAGCTCCTAACTTTATACCTCCTGCACTGTTTTCCAAACAGTCCAGACCCTAATCAAGTGGACTATAAAACTTGGGGAATAATGCAAAAAGTCTAAAGCACAAAAATTTTAAATGTCAGTGAGCTATGTCAACTATCAGGCAGGCTTGTATTTGCCTGCGACCAATGCATATATATATATATATATATATATATATATATATATATATATATATATTCATTCATTCATTCATTCATTCAGAACTTATATAGCGCCCCTCAAGATAACCTACTCAGAGGCGCCCCAGCTTCATATCTATATCCATACAACTTACTATATATATATATATATAGTAAGTTGTATGGATATATATATATATATATATATATATATATTTCTGGTTGAGTTAGACATTTCGATCATCCTGAGAAAACTAGTATTCAAACACTAGCGACTCAAACCATGACTAGGTGGAAACGGGTGCACAACATACAAGTAGATGCTTTCAACAGAGATCAACCACCAACACGTTTCAACTCAGTCACCTAAACTGAGGAATGCAGTCACAAACCATCCCATGGTTTTGCAAAAACTATTTATTTTAAGTAAACACGTCTATACATTACTCTGAATAGTAAAAACTGACAAGGCAGAAACTAACAGGTATCAACTACTTCATCATCACTGCAGCTGCGTCACGACAAGAGAACACAATACAAGCCTAGAGTTTCTTGAAGTTTCATTGTTAGATCTTAACAAACATTCCTGTCAGCAGAAATTACTTAGGAGTTTAAGTCAAAACATCTTTACCCACATGAACGTCACAGAATAGAAAACCAGAAATTGAAAAGAAAACAATTTCATGAAAACTACAGAATAAATAAAACTGAACAAATTTACAAACACACGGATGTGACTGGCGCTTGCTGTTAGGCTCTTATTGCCAAAGAGAACAATTCTAATTAAATTAAATGTAAACAACGAATATCCCTGCGGCCTTCATTTGAATGACGCTCATTGTACTTAACCGCTAACCGGTTTGTGGACAGGACACGAACAAATAGTATTTAAAACTTGTTCAAATTCGTCGTACAAATTTTCCTTCCAGCACGAACGGAGTATCAGGTCGTTCAGTTGGCGCAATTTCGGAGTGCCCTCACACAAGACCTGGTAAAGGCACGATACGGGAAGGGCATCTAGGTTAGTTAAAGGTCCACTGAACATATGACGACTAATTTTCAGAACCTTTAGCTTAGGCATACGGATACATACTAATTGAAAACCGCGGCTCTGTGAAACATCCAAGTGTTCTAGCTCGTCAGACTCAATTGAATAAGATTGAAGTCCGTGACCGTTTGGTGTCCACACTTCGAGAACAAGGTGTTTCAAAAGCGGGGCAACATGAAATAACTGCGTAAGAGACTTCTGCTCAAGTCCCTGGAACCAGAAATATTGCTGCAGTACGAGAACCTCGAGTCTCTTAAGTCGGCCAATAGCACGTAGCGAGCGATCTGACCAATCAAAAGGCAGGACCATTTTTGTGACGTTTGGTGCGGCAGCAACAAGAAAATCAAAGAACTTAACAAAGAGTCGCTGACGATGCCTATGATTAAACATGAGGTCATTGTAGTCGCTGGTTGACCAAGTTGCGCTTTCCGATTTGAACGATGAAGGCTTTATAGGTGTTTCCTTCCAGTTTAGTTCAATAACCTGCAGATCTTGACAACGGGCACTTCTGAATAGACTCTGGATGAGATCCAGCCAACCATCCCTGTGGTCACCGATGTCGTACGCACACCGAAAATAATGTATTGTTGGATGCAGTTCGACAAGGTACCTGAAAAACTTTTTCATGCGACTTCTGTAGGCAGTGTAGCAGAGTATGTTGCATTCACGCCCCGTCTCCGAGCAGATTTCGCACAGCGGAAAAACTGTGAAGTCAATAATGTTCCACAGACTTGGGCATCGAATTTTCTCGCTCCAGTCTGTGCACACCTGAGCTGCAACGCCACGCTCCTTCATGTTTAAGAACGAGAATATGTGTTGCTTGCAATCGTCTGGCAACGACTGAAACGGAAAAATGTCAGGTGCACGTCGCAGCATCGCTAGTCCCTTCGCTTTCGATGACATAATCTCCGAATCGACCATACTGCGATACTTCTCAACATAGTTTGTTGACATAGTCCGAAATCGGTCGTTCGAAAGAATCTGGCGCTGGTGTTGCTCTCGAGTGCCCCCAAGTTTCCGATAATAGATCGGGGGTTTTTCAATGTGCTCAGGAAACTCAATGTCAATGGAGACAGACACTGAGCGGAATCTTTTTGCCCTTCTGGGGCTGCCGAGGCCAAATCCAGTAGGAGCTGCGACCGGCATCATGACGATTACGAGCAACGACAGGAGTAAAAGGCACAAGCTGCTCACAATAAATGTGAGTACGTCTGTCGAGCACAGTGCTAACAACGGTGTTCTGTTAACATCTTCATGTCTACTGTACAGATGTTGCATCGCAAACTGCAACAGAAAAACAAAAAATATGAATGTAAGACATTTCAGATAAGATAAGTCAAGAATATTCTTTAACTGACCAATTTATATCCACATTTTGGTGTACAGATAGCTTAATCAGTTTGGGGCATTTGCAATTATAAATTACTGCAGCTGTTTTGTTTCTTAACAGCTCTAAAAAGGATGCAGTTACTTTGACCTTGGGCAGAACAGAGTCCGTTCAACAAAGAATCATTTCCTAGATTGGTCTTAACCACAAAAATGTAAACATGTAATCACAGACACATTTAAATTTGTGGCCATCATCCTGGATGTAGACACCCTCTTTAAATCCACATACCAAAAATCATAACAACTTTTCTGCAAGATATTTAATTCTACACAAAAATTATTTAAACTGAGGGTAATCCTTCATTTTAGGTGCTTTAATTATTTTTGCATTGGTATATTTTATATAGTCAATTTAAAATGGAAGCTGGATTGATGAAAATAATTGTTTGCCTAAATGGAAGCTGGATTGATGAAAATAATTGTTTGCCTAAATGGAAGCTGGATTGATGAAAGAAATCTTTGCTTCAACAGAAGTTGGATGCTGAAAAAATCTTCGCATAAATAAAAGTTGGATTGATGAAAAAATCGGGTGCGGGCCGAATCCCGAAACCAATCCCCGAAAGTTAAGGTTGACGAATTTCGGCCGGATCCCCGAAATTGATTTTCTAAGTCCGACCCGAATGAATATAATTAAAAAATAAACATGTGAATGCGCAGTATATCAAGGCCACACTAGGTCTATGTTATGTTTACAATTTAACTCTGAATATCATTCGGGAGTTCGGCAACTTTCTAGAAAACTGTTTTCGGGAAATCGGGCTTTTGTGTACTTTCAGCGTTTTCGGGGATTCGGGTTTCGGGGATTCGGGCTGACCCCAAAAAATCTTTGCATAAATAGCAGTTGGATTGATGAAACTAAGTCTTTGCTGAAATAGAAGTTGGACTGATGAAAAGAATACTTTGCTGAAATAGAAGTTGGACTGATGAAAAATACTGTTTCTCTTAAAATTTAACGCAAAATAAATCAAGCACCTAAAGTAAACAGAGATTTCAATATTATTGATACCAATGCAAAAATAATTAAAGCACCTAAAATGGAGGATTACCGTTTTTCCAACAAGCGTTCAAAACCCCGTAAACTAGTATTGACTAGTCGGTTGTTTATGACAATATCCCGAAAAGTCAGAGTTGCCCTAATAATTTTGTTCTCACTTAGAAAATCAATTTCGGGGATTACTTGGAAATTCAACTTCTGAGATTGCGGTGTCGATGATTCACTACACATCCGTTTAATTTCAGTTTTCGCTTGCGATATCAACGGGCACATACCACCCTCAGACACCCGATATACGCCATGATCTGTGCTTTGACCCATTTTCTTAACCGATCAATTTTTCGTAGTTTCTGAACTAGTTTGCGATCCCGTACAAAACCGATTTCATATTAGACCGATACATTTCTAGAATACAAATAAAAAATAAAGCTGCAACGATTTTTTAGGCCTACATGAAATCAGAAGCCGAGATGATGAGAAAGTCAAACGGGTTTCACAGACGAAATAGGGTCCAGTGTACCCGGAGGTAAAGAAATCGAACATCTTTTAGACAAAAACAACGGTCAATCATCTAAGGATGTTTGATTCAAACTCTTCGTCTGGTCTTTTAGAAAAAATGACACAGTGAAATACTTGCCTATTTAACGACCAGTTCCTCGGTTAATCGTCGATAAGCACAATGTAATAATCCTATATCGCATCTGTAGGCTAAAAATAGATACAACAATGACAAAACGTCCGCTTACGTCACGTGATCGAAAGCGGGTCGGGTATACAGAGTGAGCAAGTACGTAGTTTTCTTATAAAGAGCTACATATACTCGTTTTTTATAGCGAAATATGACCTTGACCGGTTCATTTTTCGTGAATTGATCGGGTGAGGTCCTTCACCAGCGTTCCTCGTTTGAATGGGTGCCAATCTGCATGGTCTCTCTGGCAGCAGGACTTGTATCTCCATTTGATGTCTATCTGACAGTTCTGACCTGATGCAGTGTTCCTGGCTAAGCAGGTGCCCTGCACTTAGCTTTCCATTGGCAGTTTAGATACTTGAAGTTTACGATTACAATTTTAAGGTATTCGTGTAAGGATCGTAAGTGCTAGTCCGAAATTCAAATCTTTGAGGCTAGCCATCATACAATACAATACCACCTGATTGGTCGAAGCCAGTCACGTGACCTATGACGTCATATCTATTAATAGCACTGGGAAATTCCCGACGTAATTTCCATGACGGCGGCACGCCTAGTTTCTGGCGCACCTACGCTAGACTGCACTTTGACCTAATTAGCATATCATTAGCATATTAATAGGAAGTTTGTTGTCCTCGTTTCCATGACTACGTCACGTCGCATACTGTACAAAGACTGTTTTCCAATATGTATTCAATAACCGATTCAAACCTGTTTCTATAATCATCAGCCAATAAGAGCACACATTCGTAAGCATGCACACTTCAAAATTAAACAAGTCCAAACATGTTTCTACCCACATACAACCAAAATACATAGCCTCGCGCATGCGCAAGTGGGAATTTTATCATATAAACGATTGAGTGTAAATACATAAAGCGAACTCTTGAACAAGTAAAAATATTTATACATGACATTATACGCTAACTAGCTTGGTTTTAATTGGAAAATGTTGTGAACTTTGTGACTTATTTACATAATTATTAGAAGTTGTAGTTATTGGAAGAGTGAGAGATAGATAGATAGATAGATAGATAGAGAGAGAGAGAGAGAGAGAGAGAGAGAGAGAGAGAGAGAGAGAGAGAGAGAGAGAGAGAGAGAGAGAGAGAGAGAGAGAGAGAGAGAGAGAGAGAGAGAGAGAGAGAGAGAGAGAGAGAGAGAGAGAGAGAGAAGAGAGAGAGAGAGAGAGAGAGAGAGAGAGAGAGAGAGATTCAGAAACTTCAATCTTTGTGAAACTTAAGACTTGCGACACGTAAAACATGAGAAACTCTCAACTCGGGAAGTTTAAAAATTGTGAAATCTAGAAACTTAAGACTCATGAAACATAGAACTTGACAAACTCACAACTAGTGAATCTTAAAAATTGTCAAACTTAGAAATTTGGTCTTTGTGAAACTTGTAAACCAAGCAATCTTTGAGGAATCCGTGAGTTGGAAAACTTAGAAACATACAAACCCGTAAAAGTTCGAGAGAATGAGAGAGTCACAGGACATGTGGAGAGAGCGAAACTTGAGAAACCTGCAACTCTTAGAAAACTTCAAACTTTTAGGAAACTTAAAACTTTGTATGACGCTTTAGAAGCTCGAGAGAGCGAAACTTGAGAAACTTAGTGAAATTTGAAAGTCTTAGAGATCTACGAACTACTGGTGAAACTTTTAGAGAACTCACAACTCGTGAAACTTATAGCTCTTAGATAACTCGAAACCTGAGAAACCTAGTGAGATTTACAACTTTTAGAGAACTCACAACTCGTGAAACCTACAACTCTTAGAAAACACAAAACTTGGGAAACTTATAACTCTTAGGAAACTACAAACTTAGGAAAACTTCAAACTTTGTGCGATGCTTTACGAGTTCGAGAAAGTCAGAAAGCGTGAGCGAGAGATACATTAGATTGTCGTATAGAGCATTAGAAGTTCAATAGATTGAAATTTTACATTGTAAAAGACAGGGAGATTGATAGTGCATAGTACAAACCAGCGACTTTTAGACTGTATACTGTGACACGAGCGGAAGGCTCATATAGTTAAATTGCATATTTTAATGGAGCAGAGATAGAAGAAATGATTCTTTGAAAAGCAAATGAACATCTTTCAATTTACAAAGTAATATGAATGTTTTCTTAGCAGACTTATGCGATTCTAGATTATAAAGAGAGCTACATTGAGAGTTTACTCGAGGGACTTACATATATTGAGCTACAAAGATTGTGAGGCATGGTGGTCGACTGGTTAGAGCGCCTGATCTGTAACGCACAGAGTACGGGTTCGAGCCTCATCCGAGATAGTTAGGCCTACTGTGTAGGGACTGGACATTGAGCGAGTCCTTCACTCACATTTTCTCTACAATACACGTATATCGGCATATTCGACGTATTCTGTACTTTGTAAGGAGGAGGACGACACCAAAATATAGTTGTATTATTGAATTGTATTATAAAAATTCACGAGAATATGACTTGTTCACTAGAAGTTACAATTACATAGGTCGAAAGACACATGAGATAGTCGTTGGTTTACTTATACATAAGATTGTATGCATTATAAAATTGTAAATTTTAAGGAAACTACGTATGAAATGAAGATTTCTAGCTTAAAATATTGGTTTGTATGATGAAACTTTGATATTGCAAGGTTGAACAGATGTACGGTGCGAAGGTTTACGTAGTAAATTGAGAACATACAACTTATGCGGAGAGGCTTCATGAAGGATTTGACATTGAATTTATAAAAATTAATTATAATAATCCGACAATTGCAGCAATGAGAACTCAATCACGCATCGTACGACCATCGATTGGTCAAAATTCAAGTTGTCAGTGGGATGAATACATGTGCGTATCCGACAGTAGCTGTATCAATCTAAATCTAACATGTGATGGAGGGAACGATTGTTTCGACGGATCGGATGATTCGTGCATATGTCCTTTCACCGGTATGAGTATTATACATATGGACTTTGCATATCGTAATATTATTAAAAATATTTAATTATAAAATCGAAGAGACTGCAACAGAAAATCAGGATCCGAGATAATGATGTTCGGCGCTTGTGTAAAGAGATGTTATTCGTGGTAGAAATGAACACGTCAAGATCATATGTATACCATAGGAAACCTATACACTCACGCGATTTACATATTAATTGTGTAATACATAGGTGGCGAACTTTATACCGGAGTAATCGATCGCATATTCCTCACAAATCGAGTCATAATCGGTGTCAGCATCGTCTCTATCGTCATCTCAGTGCTAGTCGTAATGTACATCATCAACGCATTAAATTTACAACTTTCAACGAACTTTCAATTCGAGCAATGTAAAACGTTGATAACTTACAACTTTGAAAGCGCACAGCTTTTGAAATTGAAATTTTTTAGAGAACTTTCAACTCGACAAACACGAGAAACTGACAAATCTATGAAACTTGCAGTCTTTGTGAAACTTGTGAAACTGCCAACTCGTGATATTTAACACTTTTAGAGAACATACAAATCGACAAACACGAGAGACTTCAATCTTTGTTGAACTTGCAACCTTTGCGAAACTCGTATGATTTAAAACTTTCAGTGAACTTACAACTTGAACGTATTAAAAATTGTGAAATTCGAGAAACGTCAATCTTTGTGTTGCTAGCAGTCTTTGCGAAACTTGAGAAACTGTAAACTCATTAAATTTAAAACTTGGAATATTGAAAATTGTGAAACCTGCAGTCTTCGCCAAACTCGAAGACTCTAAAACGTGAGAAACTCACAACCTTGGAAGCATAAAATCGTGGTGAAACCTAGAAACTTACAACTCCAGAAACTTCAATCTTTGCGAAACTAGTAGTCTTTGCCGGAAACTTGAGTAACCTAAGACTTGAGAAACTCACGATTCAGTAAGAATCAAATCGTGAAACTTATCATTCGTGAAACACGAAACACTAGAAACTCACAACTCTGGAAGTTTCAAATTGTGAAACTTAACATTCGTGAAACTTAACATTCGTGAAACATAAAACTTGTGAAGTTAACAAATTTTGATTCCTACAAACTTAAGACTCGTGAAACGTAAAACATTTGGAGAACCCACAACTCGGGAAGCTTAAAAATTGTTAAACTTAGAAATTTAGCGCTTGTGAAACTCTCAAATCAGTAATTTTTACGAAATCCACGAGCTGGAAAACTTAGAAACGTACAAACGTACAATCTTTGCGAAACTTGAAACCTTAGAAGCGTACATACACACACGTCATCACACACACACACAGCCACTATCACACGTCAATGTCCATACATACATGCACACTTGGTAGAATGTTGAACCCGTCAAAACTCGAGGAACATTTCTTAGAAATCGATAGATTTTAGCAATTTTATAGAGTAAAATTTAATCAACTCTCACGATATGCGGAAAGGTTCTCGCTGAGAAATTACGCCTTTAACGTCTTATAGTTGGAGGAAACTTAAAATTTTCGTAGTGCGAGTGCGTCTTAACGATGACGATGAGAGAAGCAACGCGAGTTTACTCAGCAGTCTAGTTCGCGAAGACACGCGCTATTAGAGTTTCTTACTTAAAATTATATCCACATACGACGCACAGATGCACGATAGACCACCTCGCGTTGCGAAAATACAAACTTTAGCGTTCAGCGGTGGTTGGCATGAATGCTCATCTATAGACCACACATGAATTTTATCATTACAAAATGTAGAAGATTGATGGGAATGTACTAAGCGCAGAATCTACAACGACTCGACCCGATACGTGCATCTAAGCGATAATTATACATACATGTACGCGTACACTTTTAAGTAAAGATGCATACAGATACCCTAGGCAATGGATCGAGTGGACAGACCGACACATACAGACTTAGAGACAGAAGTAAAGATGCAGACAGATACCCTAGGCAATGGATCGAGTGGACAGACGGACACATACAGACTTAAAGACAGAAGTAAAGATGCAGACAGGTACCCTAGGCAATGGATCGAGTGGAAAGACGGACACATACAGACTTAGAGACAGAAGTAAAGATGCATCCAGATACCCTAGGCAATGAATCGAGTGGACAGACGGGACACATACAGACTTAGAGACAGAAGTAAATATGACAGACAGATGCCCTAGGCAATGAATCGAGTTGACAGACGGGACACATACAGACTTAGAGACAGAAGTTAAGACATACAGACAGATGCGCTAGGCAATTGACCGAGAGGACAAGAGGACATACAGAGACACAGGAGATGCAAAGATAGCAATCCAAGATGCCCTAGGCATAGAAACAGATGAATCGAGTGGACAGACGGGACACATACAGACTTAGAGACAGAAGTAAATATACAGACAGGTATGCCCTAGACATAAAGAGACTTAGAGACAGAAGTAAAGATGCAGACAGATGCCCTAGGCAATGAACCGAGAGGACAGACGGACACATAAAGACTTAGAGACAGAAGTAAAGATGGAGACAGGTATCCTAGGCAATTCAGGTGCTTAGCATATCTGTCTGCATCTTCCATTCTATCTCTTAGTCGTCTTGGCCCGAGAGAAAAGGAGAGAAGGACACAAGCAGACTTAGAGACAGAAGGAAAGATACAGACAGATGTGCTAGGCAATTGACCGAGAGGACAAACGGACAAATACAGACTTAGAGACAGAAGTAAAGATGCAGACAGGTACCCTAGGCAATGGACCAAGAGGACAGACGGACACATACAGACTTAAAGACAGAAGTAAAGATGCAGACAGGTACCCTAGGCAATGGACCAAGAGGACAGACGGACACATACAGACTTAAAGACAGAAGTAAAGATGCAGACAGGTACCCTAGGCAATGGACCGAGAGGACAGACGGACACATACAGACTTAGAGACAGAAGTAAAGATGCAGACAGATACCCTAGGCAATAGACCAAGAGGACAGACGGACACATAAAGACTTAAAGACAGAAGTAAAGATGCAGACAGGTACCCTAGGCAATAGACAAGAGTACAGAGGACACATAAAGACTTAAAGACAGAAGTAAAGATGCAGACAGGTGCCCTAGGACAAGAGTGACGGACACATAAAGACTTAAAGACAGAAGTAAAGATGCAGACAGGTACCCTAGGCAATAACCGAGAGGACAGACGGACACATACAGACTTTGAGACAGAAGTAAAGATGCAGACAGGTACCCTAGGCAATTCAGTTGCTTAGCATATCTGTCTGCATCTTCCATTCTGTCTCTAAGTCGTCTTGGCCCGAGAGAACAGGAGAGAAGGACACAAGCAGATTTAGAGACAGAAGGAAAGATACAGACAGATACGCTAGGCAATTGACCGAGAGGACAAACGGACAACAGATTTAGAGACAGAAGGAAAGATGCAGACAGGTACCCTAGGCAATTCAGTTGCTTTGCAGATCTGACTGCATCTTAAGAACAGAAGTGAAGACGCATTGATGCCGAGACAATGGATCGAGTTTAGAGACAGAAGGGATACAGACATACAGGCAAAAAGAGAGACAGAACTTAGTAGACAATTCAGTAAAGATATCAGATAAGTCGTCTAGGCAATACCGAGATGACAGACGGACACATGCAGACTTAGAGACAGAAGTAAAGATGCAGACAGGTACCCTAGGCAATGGACCGAGAGGACAGACGGACACATACAGACTTAGAGACAGAAGTAAAGATGCAGACAGGTACCCTAGGCAATGGACCGAGAAGACAGACGGACACATACAGACTTAGAGACAGAAGTAAAGATGCAGACAGGTACCCTAGGCAATGGACCGAGAGGACAGACGGACACATAAAGACTTAGAGACAGAAGTAAAGATGCAGACAGGTACCCTAGGCAATGGACCGAGAGGACAGACGGACACATACAGACTTAAAGACAGAAGTAAAGATGCAGACAGGTACCCTAGGCAATGGACCGAGAGGACAAAACGGACACATACAGACTTAGAGACAGAAGTAAAGATGCAGACAGATACCCTAGGCAATAAATCGAGAGGACAGACGGACACATACAGACTTAGAGACAGAAGTAAATATACAGACAGATGCCCAAGACAGAACAGAGACATAAAGACTTAATGACAGAAGTAAAGATGCAGACAGATACCCTAGGCAATGAACCGAGAGGACAGACGGACACATAAAGACTTAGAGACAGAGTTAAAGATGGAGACAGGTATCCTAAGCAATTCAGGTGCTTAGCCTATCTGTCTGCATCTTTCATTCTATCTCTTAGTCGTCTTGGCCCGAGAGAAGAAGGAGAGAAGGACACATATCATGTTAACAGATTTAGAGACAGAAGGAAAGATACAGACAGATACGCTAGGCAATTGACCGAGAGGACAAACGGAAAATACAGACTTAGAGACAGAAGTAAAGATGCAGACAGGTACCCTAGGCAATGGATCAAGAGGACAGACTGACACAAGCCGACTTAAGAACAGAAGTGAAGATGCAGACAGGTACCCTAGGCAATTCAAGAGTGCAGAGCACATCTGTCTGCATCTTCCGTTCTGTCCCTACGTCGTCTTTGTCCGAGAGGACAAGCGAGAAGGACACAAGCAGATTTAGAGACAGAAGGAAAGATGCAGACAGATACGCTAGGCAATGGACCGAGAGGACAGACGGACACAAACAGACTTAGAGACAGAAGGAAAGATGCAGACAGATACGGTAGGCAATTCACCGAGAGGACAGGCACTTCCACTGACACAAAGAGATTTAGAGACAGAAGTAAAGATGCAGACAGAGACCCTAGGAAATGAGACAGAGTGGACAGACGGACACAAGGAAACAGACTTAGAGACAGAAGTAAAGATGCAGACAGGTACCCTAGGCACAATGAATTCGAGTGAGACAGACGGACACAAAGAGACTTAGAGACAGAAGTAAAGATGCAGACAGGTACCCTAGGCAATGGACCGAGAGGACAGACGGACACATAGCCGACTTAAGAGATGAGAAGTAAAGATGCAGACAGGTACCCTAGGCAATGGATCGAGAGGACAGACGGACACATACAGACTTAGAGACAGAAATTAAGATGCAGACAGGTACCCTAGGCAATTCACCGAGAGGACAGACGGACACAGATTTAGAGACAGAAGTAAAGATGCAGACAGGTACGCTAGGCAATGAATCGAGAGACAGACGGACACATACAAGACTTAGAGACAGAAGTAAGATGCAGACAGGTACCCTAGGCAATGAACCGAGAGGACAGACGGACACAAACAGACTTAGAGACAGAAGGAAAGATGCAGACAGATATGGTAGGCAATGTACCGAGAGGACAGACGGACACCAACAGACTTAGAGACAGAGGTAGTTTGTAATCAAGCTACAACTGGTCCCCCCACTGTCTAAAACGTGGACCTTATGCATACCATCAGTTGGTTCAAACAGAATTTTCTAGAAGCACATTCTACATATCGGTAAAATTGAACACCTCACCGATCCATCTTACCCATACGAACCATAGGTTTATTTATGACAATTTGAACCGGAACCACAATGCTAAAATCCTCTCGGTCCATAAATATTTGAACCGGTACCACAATACTTAAATCATCTCGGTCCATAAATATTTGAACCGGTACCACAATACTTAAATCATCTTGGTCCATAAATATTTGAACCGGTACCACAATACTTGCACCTGTGCAAAACCGAACAGTACTCACCGGTCCATAAATTTTGACTGGTACGCTTCTACGGAAATTGAAAATTACATGGCCACCTAGGAAATTGACTAACTCAAATATTCATTTAATTAGGCAAACATAAAAGTTCCTTATTCAGTTACATTCTACAATCACTATACAGTCATTGTCATCAGAAATAAAGACCATTTTTGCCACCAGAAATAAAGTCTATTCCGTCACAATTCCTCCCGCACGACAGAAAGTCTGAAGTCCCTTTTCGGATACTATAGACAATCACATAACCTTATCTAACATTATAATATATTTTTTTTAAACATAAATTTCGAATATCTCCTGATCATAACATAGCTGTTTATCTCACAACATAAAAGACAACCTCCTGGTCATCTGAGAAACTGTTCCAGTTTGTTTCACAACGGCGTTTGTTGCACAGTTCCAGTTTTTCTCAGCGTTAATTTCAACCGCAGCGACCTTCTTCGGAGTCTGGGCTGATTTCGACCACCGTAAGACTCAGGAGAAAGTTCTCCGGCATGAGAGAGTTCCCCTCCAAAGCCGAAGAAGCGGCGACCGGCACTGACCTTGACTCCATAGGATTCACCTTGGTAGACGGAGAAGGAGAGATAAAAGGCTGAAAGGTAGGCTATCTGTCTTGCAGTCGGCCCCGCGACGAACTCCGTTGTATACCGCTTCAAGAAGCCATGCAGGACAACATGGAAAACGAAAAGTCATGTTCTCCTGGAAAAGCTTCCAACTTAAACTGATGCTCCGCAGAAATGGCACTAGCCGTGATCTCTTCCAATTCTTGTTTGTTCACATCCAATTTTTGGGCGGACTTATCAACGGAACCGAAGAACTGATCCACATCGAACTCCTCTGTTATCGGAAAGTCCTTCATTACTGTTAGGTTCGCATCGTCCAACACAGCCGAAGCAAGCAATTTGTCAAAACTTTCCGGTAACAGCGCTGACTCCAGTTTAAAAAAACCTTCCACCTCGTTAGAGTTCTCCATCATTGAAATGTCGGAATTTTGATTGGACTAATCAATCACTGCAGTATCATTCCAAAGCCCGGCCAAGCCCTCCGTCTCTAAGAGAGAAGCCAAAGCCATCTACATTTCGCGTTGAGCGGATTCGAAGTCCTGACCGAAAATCGCTTGTTCTTTATTCAAAACGGCAGCCCCGACAGTCGCCAAAAGAACAGGTTTATCGTGTTCTTGTATAAAAGAAATTTTTCTTACCAGACTAACATGTCGTCTTTCAATGTGTCTACGCACCGAATTTTCTGACGCAAACATGTGTCCACAGTATTCACACAGAAAACGTTTCACTTCACTGACATCAGACACTAAACGACCAAACTTCCAGAATTGTTAACAAACTGCCGTTTGGTTCATACCAATGGTTGCTAATGGCAACGCCCAGGTTTTGTAACCCAAAAGATTCAACGGAGTCTATTTTTTAGCAAAGACGTCACTCACAAGAGTTTATGGCGGCCGTAGCACTTCATATCCAAAGTCATTACTTCACACCATACAGAGCCGAACTGCACCCCTGAACTATCTATTGAAATCGGATCGGACTGCACACATATATAGGCTCTACGTGGTCGTAGACGTTCATTGATGATTGCTTCCTGTTGTTCCTCACCACATAAGCCTTCCCGTGTTTTTGCTTCAGCCTTTCTGGCGGAACAGTTGAGTTCCACCTTTCATTTCTTCCCTCTCACCTTCATTAATTTCGTCGCCATCAACTGCGTCCGTCCAAAAGGGTTTTAACTTATCTACGTGTGATACGAATGACGAACTGTTCTAGGATCGTTGTAACACGTAGTTGATCACTCCACACCGTCTCAATACAGTGTATGGACCACTGTATACCTTTTTCCATTTCGGGCTGCGTCCCTTATATCGTCGAGGAGAGAAATACCAAACTTTGTCTCCTTTAAACACTGCCTCCCGAACACAAAGATCATAACCATGCTTTCTTCGTTCAGCTGATTTCTGCAATATTTCTTTCACTTCAAGGTCAAGCTGTTTCTATCCGATCAGCCATTTCTTCAACATAGCTGACCAGAAATAAAGTCCATTCCGTCACATGACTGTAGCTGTCTGCTGGCTTTCAAGACAGGGAAGGAAGTTTGAGGTGTATCGGGCTTCGGCATGATCTTTAGGCTTAGGGGTGGGGCTAAATTTTAGGCATTATCTACTGTTCCGGTATCTTCTACAGTCTCCACTTTTCCTCTGGGTGATCTTAAGGTTTTGGAGCAGGGACAAAGTTTAGGCATTATATTCTGTTCCATTATCTCCCACCACCATTTTCCCTCAAGGTGATCTTTGGGTTTAGGAGGAGGGCTAAAGTTTTGGTATTATATTCTGTTCGATTATCTTCCACCTTCTCCCCTTTTCTCAGGAGCTTTTGCTTTTTGCTGCACTATGACGTAAGAAAGCAGCATAACAAAACAAGACTGAAGTAAAACATTATCTCATTAGGACATCAGCCCCGTTTCCTTGTTCCGTTACTGTATTAAGTTTTAAATCTTTGCCGCCTATCATTAATTAACTGACACGAATTCTGTGTAATGCTCCATATCTAGTTTGTTTGCCACCTTTCATTGTCAGAGACGAGTCTCACAGATGAACAGCAGTGCAAAGTCTATTTTCTGTCACAAACATTGTCGATCTGAGATTAGTTGTTAGGCACACCAGGACGAATTGAATTGCTATTGGAAAAAATTGTTAAACAGATGTGAACTGTTACAAAGAGCTGTTTGTTAACACTGCATATTTGTAATCTGCTGATACTAGTTGCAGTGTGTGAAAAGCTTTTGAATTGTTTGTTGCTCTTTGAAATAATGTGCTTTTTCATGCTCAATGACTGTTGTGAAAAATATTTGATGTGAAAGTTGTAAAATCTTGCTCATTTGCTCACATATGTATTTGAATTTGTTAGTTTAAAATGTTAAGAAAATTAATTGTCAAAAAAATTGTTTTGGAATTTTGTTTCTGTGCATGGCACTGACGAGTGAGTGATGCATTATGGTGTATTCTTTTAAGAATCTGTCATACTTTCTGTATTTCTTATTTGTTGGGCACAGTAGCCAAATGGATCAAGTGCTTGGCATGTGCCTTAATTCACAGAGCAACAACCTCAGAAACATTGTCATTGTTTTATTTAAGATACCAAGGACAAATAATTTAGTTTTCAGATCAGACGGCAGAAGACATTTACAGAAATGTAGGATTCATGATACTACAAAAAAACATCATCATCATCACCACCTGTGCTACGGCCGTGGGCTATCATCGCACGCGCGCACACACGCACACAGACATGCACTCTGCTACATAGAAAAATAACTCCACAAAGCAAATGCAACATACATGTACACGAAATGAAGATTTGAAACAAACCAGTTCTATAAAAATTTGTTCTGCTCAACTGGAATTGTCAGAACTGTACTGACATATTTTTTAGTTATTAATTTCTTACTATTCTCAGTATCGTCATCATCATTGTTAGTATTTTTAACAAAGTAAAGACCACCCTCGAGATTATCCTGGAATGGCCAGTGTTCTGTTAGTAAATGAATTGGGCGTATGAATTAACTTATTAGTTAACATGTTTAGGTCTTATTATAGTTTTCATCATCATCGTCACCACCATCAAGATCATGATGATGACTATCATCATCGTCATCATCATCATCACCCCACTGTAACCCAAAAGAAGACTGACCTGATGGGGAAGGTACAAAGGAGTCACGTTGGACAAACTCTTGTCTGATCTGAAATGGTCAGTCTCGGTGAAGACGATAAATCAATAAACATTACATACAACATAATTATTTAAATCACATACATGTATCTCTCTCTCTCTCTCTCTCTCTCTATATATATATATATATATATATATATATATATATATATATATATAATATACATATAATAAACATAATATATATCTTGCATATACACATTATGGACACAAACTATAGGACTGATTTAAAAGAAAAACTGTTGAAATCTACCTGACCTATAGATGAATTAAATATCGCTTTGACTAACACGCCAGCTGTAAGAACTGCGAATTTTAAGCTTCGACAAATAACTGCTGCTGCCCGAATTGTTATAGCGCCTGAATGGCACTGGAGAGAGCATCTAAATATACCTGGGAATGGAACTGCATGGTCGAACGAAGGCACGAGGGACATGTTAAGAGGGACAAGTCTCTTTGTCCCTGTTGTGCAGGGACAAAGAGGACAAAACGTAAAACATTTGCATAACTTAATCGAATGAATTGAATCAGTGGCTGAGAGTCATAATGTAGGTCTTTCTTGTGACGCTATCTAGAAACTGCTATATCGTGCCGCTACAGCAATGCACAAGTTGCTTCAAAGCGAAATCCTGCAATGTAAGGAATCCATTGAAAGTCCGTTCAGACAGACAGACAGACTGAGAGACAGACAGACATACACTGAAAGACACACAGATACAGACAGACTGAAAGACACACACAGACAGACAGACAGACACAGACAGACAGAAGCAACCAATTGCAAAAGCTTGGGCCAACCATAGAGAAGGCACGAAAAGCCATCCATGTATAAATCCAGGGCATGGATTTAGGTCAGGTCAAGTCAGTGAGAGGTCACCGACAGCAAGGCAGACCAGACGTCACCTATTCCAAAAAATCTGTGTCCCAGCCATCAAGAAGGCACGGGGGAGCCCAATTTTTCTCCTGATAGATGGCTCGGAAAGGAGCTACACAAATAACGAAATCATTTATGCAAAGACTTCAAATGTCCGCTGCCAAATACCTGAACAGCATGGAACATTCCGTGGCGCAGAAGCGAAAATAAAACTCTGGGTACGTGCGACATACCTACTTTAATACGTCAAAACCTCATAATCCAACAAAAGAAAATTTGCAAGAATAGCTGCCTTATTTCTGTAAAGGCTACTTAATTAAATCATTAATTAATTTACTTCTATAGCACAGTAGTTGAGAAACAACCACTGGAAGAAGCATAACCCCCTAACAGATTGAATCATGCTGAACTTAAAACCACCTAAATTGAACCGATTAAAATTAGCAGCACCTGGAATCCACCAAAACCAAATCCTAATGTAAGCTCCTTTTGTAATATACTTAAATATGAGATTAAAAATATCGATAGAAAATATAAAAACACCCCTAACATTAGTATAAATGAAATGAAAGCCCTTAACAGAATTAGAAATAATAAAGATATAGTAATGGGGACTCTGTGAGCAGTTCCTTTAAGCGGCGATAGGCGTCGCCAGTATGTGATGTGGTCAAACTTTAGACAACTTTAGCGTAAATAAACCATAGACATCATATATTAAATGTAAGATGTCTATGAAATAAACCTACCGCACAACAGAGCATACATTTTACCCAGAGTAGCCAAACTATATCCCATCCTGGCGCCACCTATAGCAGCCATTTTTACAGAGTCCCCCATTAAACCGGCTGATAAAGCAGGAGGTATTGTAGTGATGAACAAGATTGATTACGAAGAGAAGATTCAAACCCACTTAAACAGTAGGCCTAACTCGACATACATAAAAGTAGCAGAAGGTACCCTTAGAAATGAGAATTTAGTTCCAAAATATCATGCATTAATTCATGAATTAAGACTTTTTTAACGAATAAGCAATTTAATTGGTTAATGGATTTAAATAACGAACCAGGCATCATTTATGGGCTCCCCAAAATCCACAAACCTGGTAACCCTATCAGACCAATTATTTCGCAATGTAATAGCCTCACCAAGAAGCTCCATACCTATATACAGCAGTTGTTGAAAATTGGAGAAGCACAAATCCCCAATTTAATAAAAGATACTACTGATTTTTTAAATAAATTAAATAAATATTGTAATCAAATCACAGAAGAGACCATATTAGTCACTTTAGATGTTGAAGCCCTTTACACTAACATACCCATAGATCTAGGTATAGAGTTTATAACTGAACATTACCTTGAAACATTGAAATTTTGGAAAAATTACACAATTGATATTAAGCCTATCCCTCCATCGTTACTTAAAAAATCATGGAATTCACCTTGAGAAACTGTTTTTTTACTTTCAACGGTAATTTGTATAAACAGGTCCAGGGTCTCACTATGGGAGGATCTAGTTCCGTTCAAGCAGCTAACATAACATTATATAAATTCTTTGAAAAATTTAATAAAGCCCATCCTGAAAAAGTCTGGCATCATGACAGATTTATAGATGATCTGTTTGGTTTATGGAATAAACCTATTGAAGAGCTATTGACTTATTTTAATACCCTGAACAGGTTTCATAAATCATTCCACGAAAGAAATCCCTTTCTTAGACGTGAAAATTATTAAACATAGTAATTAGCCTACCTTCAAACTACTATATACACCAAACCGACTGATAAAAAACTGTACTTAAATTTCTTCAGTAACCACACAACACAAACGAAGAAAGCAATACCTTTTCGTCAATTTCTAAGATTAAAGCGAATAGTCTCAGAACCAAGTGACCTGCAAACCCAGGTCAATAAAATGTCTAATGCTTTTAAAATAAGGAATTACCCTGACCCTATCCTAGATAGTGCAATTTTCAGATTGAGTCTAGTACACAGGTCTGTTTTGTTTAAATATAAGGATAAAACTAATAAAACAGATAGACCAATATTAATACTCATATATGAAAACAAATTTGAAAAGAAAAACATACTTAGAAAAACATTATATATATAGAATTTGGAATGAAATGATGAGTGAAAATCATGAAACTCGTAAATGACTGAGCTCAGATTTAAAATATATTAGGTAGGCTGCATATGACAGAAATAAATGAACTTGAAACAAAGTGCCAGGATTATCGAACGCGAGTTGGAAAACAGCCTGAATCAATGTTGATCCGATTGGACGATAGTAGGCCTACTTTAGATGGTCATCTAAACACCATGATAAAAATTATCATCCTATTAACTGGCGTTCCCCTTTGGCGCGTTTCTACTTCCATCATCTGTTGATGACCATTTCGGTTTTTCTCCAGTTTTTCTCCAGTGGGTGAAAATTCGCCTCCATCTTCCGTATCCATGTGAGCCTGAGTCCTCCCTCCGACCAGTCTCTTCGACCTCCTTGGAGCAGGATAGGCTACCAGGGCTCTGAGGGCTCTTGCGTCGGTCCTTTACCAATACAGTTAATAGATGACCCAACACCACGTGTATAAAAATCGCGCGAGGTATAATCTTTATGGTTCGGACAGCTGTTACATGCTCATTGTCTCGCTTATCCAAGAACCAAACCTAATGATACGTGCAGCGTGGCATGAAACGCTTCCAAATAATTTCGATGCAATGAACCAAAACGAGGGCGCGTGCGTCTGGTCACGTAGACGGAGTGCTTCACCGCAAAGACCAGTCTGGTATTCGAGAGAACCACTTTCATTTCATCGCTCCCTAAATGATTCAGTTGAAACCGGTCTTTAAAGAGTGCCACAAAAGCGCACACCTAAGCGGGCCTAAGAACCGCCTACATCTGCTTGTTTCTGACTCAAATATGACTATGAAGTGCCTCGTTCGTGGGGCTAACTTTTAGTTTCCTACGCACCTCTGATGGCATTCATCAATACTACGAAAGAAATGCATGCAGTCATTTTGAATTCCTTTCACGTAGGCTAGGCCTATATGTAGACATTATGGAGTTCTTTCGTATGTTTATAAGACTCCTATGCACACATCATTCTGCTTCGTAGAAACTCGTAGGGTGACGTCACGCAAACATATTCAATTCATTTAAGTGTATTACAATTATACAGTATATAGGGCCTACATACAATTTACAAGATGTCAGCGGTACTGAAAAATGCATACATGCATGAATATACACTGAAACTCAAATCTAGTGTACAATTGCCTTCGTTCAGATGTGTATAATATTATTGAGATACTGTAGAAGCCTATTTCATGTACTGGACTACATGTGTATAATGTTATAGTGTCGGCCTGCGCTTATAGGCCTATTCTCTTATTGTAGCCTATATATCTGGTTCAGCTTCATCGCCTTCGAAATATTGTTGTTTTGTGCAATTCACTCGACTTGGCAACATTTACCACCGGCTGAGCGACGCCTAGCGGAGCGTGACAGCCTTGCGAAGGTTAATGGCAGCGAGAGACGGAATGTGTATGCCTGGTGTACATTCTGTTTACACGCTAGATCTTTGACAAATATACGAGCAGAGTATATTGTACAGCATGTATTAAGTACGGCCGCCCAAGGCCATTCTCTCTACACAGAACTAGTTTTGTCATGGATGACGATTCCCGTCTGTTCGGCCCGGCCTACGCGGCCGAAGGCATTACCATCCCACCGGATTGGCTCTTAAGACGGCGTCTTATGCCACCAGGGTCTTTAAGTGGGCCTTCTATGTGTGTGAAGAGAGACTACTTGTTGAAAGTTAACAAACGACAAAGACGAGCATTCGTTTCTACGGACTGACGTTTGGAAATTGGCTAACGGTCTATGCGTACACAAGTGGTGGTAGTTACTGGAACAGCTGGTGTTATTTGAGGTTCGTATAGGACTACGATTATTCGAGACGTTTAAATAGCATCGCATTATTTGTTCAAAATCTTATGTTTTAGTGTCTCGGGGTAAACGTTATTTGGTCGGTAATTCCCCGTCATCTGAACAACGAATTTTTAGTCATTGCAGAGCTTATGGACACATGCACACGTTACACGTGGCAGAGATATAGTTGGCTATCGTATCTTATTTTGCGAAAGTCTTTCATAAGCATCTAGTCTTTCCAAATTCGAATGTAGGCATACAGCTAAAATCTACTCTACGTAGACTATAGGCCTACGTAGACTATACCGTACGTCAATTGATGAGTTTCACTCTGAAACTTGGCTATGGCCTTTAGGGTTAAGGTATTTTCAACAAGCTCTGGTTTGACTACGGAGTTCACCACAGTTGCCTACAGTTCAAGTAGCCTACGGTACTTGATACCTATGCTAGCGTGGCTTTTTCTAATTTTGGCCTTCCTACGGGACCAATGCATATCGATGAGACTTGAACTGAATTCTTAATTTGTTTTATCCAGGGGTGCAAAAAACCAAACTTTTTTCAAAATGAAAAGTTGGTTTTTTGGTTTTTTGGTTTTATTTGGTTTTTTGGTTATTTGGTTTTTTGTTTTAGAGATTTTCCTATTTCGGATCATAAAACTCATAAAAATGGCATAATAGGGCCTACCGTTCAAATTAATCAGATGTATATAAATGAAATTAACAGTAGAACCGTCATAAAACGAAGTTAACAAAGACTGTACAACATTATTGCCAAGAGAGTTGAAGAGACGACAGTTTTGGCATTTATAATTTTGAAATTTGTAAAAAACCAAAATTTGCGGTTTTTTTTTTTTTGGTTTTTTAAAAAACCAAAAAAACCAAAAACCAAAAAACCAAGCCTTTAACAGCCCTAGTTTTATCTCGTTTCTCTTCTTGCAACATCCAGTAAATACAATACCTAGAATGCCACACACACTACTTTCACCTTAGCTCCACGCAGATTTATGACCTGCGTGCCAGAGTGTATACGTGACGAAAAATCCGAAATCTATGAAACCGCCTTTTAAAGTCTATCGATGATCAACAGAGCACGTGCAATCTAACCGAATAAAAAAGGATAAATCTTCTGCGGCGGAAAATTTTCAAAGCCTCGGAGCATGCGCATTGTTCAAAATGCGTCACTTCCTATAAATTGGCGTCGTGAGAGTCGGTTAGAGTCAGGTTAGGAGCTATGACGGTCGGTTAGGTTCAGGGTTAGGGTTAGAGTCGTCGTTACATTAAATTTGATAAAATTTCCGCCGCAGAAGTAAGTGTTCGCACGTTGCGTGGCGGCATTTTCCGCCGCAGAAGCACCACGCATAAAAATCTATGTAGGCTAGCTTCGGATAAGTTTATAACTGGTGACAAGTAAGAGACCGGTGAAGGGAGAACTCGAATCACGACGGACCCTTCTAAATCAACTCTGCCACAGATATGTCAACAAATGATGAAAGGTCCTAGTAGAAGCTCTGAAGTAGCCCTATTGCTACACCTTAAGTAAGGCTATTATAATTTTTATATTATATTCTATTTATGTCGTCATTTTGTGATGACCATGCATCAATCAGTCTTTGGTACTAAGCAACTATGCCATTGACTGATGCAACCAACAACGGACTTGCTGAACATTGTCGTGAGCCACCCTTTCTGAGTACGGTCCAACTATTCAGTTGCTTTCAACCAGTCGACCACAGTTCAGTGATTATCTTTGCAACGACGGCTGTGGGCGTAAGAGGGTCACACTTTGCACCGACTCGGGCCAGCGAACTGCTTTGCTGAAAACGTCGTCTGACCTTAATGTGATTCGTAAGCGAAATGGGCCTACATGGGTCTAAAGGAAGCTATCTTAAGTTAAAACCTATAAATACATATTGCTTATGTGTATATAAATAATGGATTGCATTCAAGTCACTGTATGCAAGTCACGTTTGACTACTTTGTCTATAGCATTAGCACAATTATTAAGGTTTTATTGTAAGGTGTTCCGGACGTGCATGTGCGGATCCAGGCAGGTTCGGGATCATGTCAGTTGCAGTGTTTTGGAGTAATTACCTAGTCAACACGGTCATAAATGCACTTGCTGTGCACTGTCGGTGAGAAAGGGAGAGTACTTGCCAAGTGCGCCCGCGCTCGCTTGCTGAGGCTAAGAAGGTTTCACTTTATGACATTAGCAGAATCATTTTAGAGTGTTTGTCGTGTTGTATAACTTGCATTGACATGTCAAAAACTGAAGTAGAGCTATCAAAAATAAATAACCGATATAGTGACAGATTTTGTGACTACGGTAGTAGAGTAAAAATGCTCTCAGACTACTTTAGGTCGTACAGTAGACCTATATCGTCTTTAGAGCTGAAAATCTGGACTAGAAAACAACATTAAAACCATAAATCAACGCAAGAAACTTATCGAAGCTTCAGAGGGCTTCTCCATTGAGGAAGACTTTACTCTTAACCCCAATGGGGACTACTCCCCAATAGTCCTGCACTGGGTCGCACTCCACGCTCGCCACGTGTCCCATTTGCCGAAATCGTGGATTCAGCCTTGATAAACCTTGTCGAATAGTGTTTGCTAAGACTGGCTGAAGTCTTGGACTTGTCAAATCGGAAACTTTAGCCTATTACTTGCACACCTCAATATGTATGGCCTACAATTTATTATAGGGCCTATACTGAATACATTTACGGAGTATATTCATAATGCATGAATTTATATACTTAGCCTGCTGCCTATAAACATGTCAACACGTATAGACTGAATATCATCATCATCATCAGGATCCATGGGCCGAAGGCCCGTAGGTGTGAACGCTTGCATCAGATCCATGGGCCGAGGCCCGTTTGGAGTCCAATGCTTGCATTGGATTTCATACGTATTTTTCTTTACGAACGGAGTATCTGCACCCATCCGTTCGACCTTCGCACTTCTCCCGTAAAGAGAGTTCCAGGCTTAGGACTGGCTCTGAAATCCACTATCTTGTGGTATCAGAGGCGGCGATGCCGCCCACGTTTGCCAGCTTTTCAGGGTTCAATGCTGAGCCTGTCCACCTCGCGTAGCGCCCTAGGTGGTACTTCAGCCAAGACCTTCACCACTGATGGCATAGCCTCAGCAGGCACTCCCCGCCACTGTTGCTACCCCCTCACCACGTTGAGGTGTGAGTCGGACTTTGGGAGGGGGTGAGACTGAATATACTGACTATATATTACGGAATATAAACGTGAATATATGCATTAATATATACCGAATACACAGTTTTTATGAATGTTTCAGGAGTTTCGACTTCAGACGTTGATCGTACGAGGCGTCAATGGCGACTTATTCGAACCTAGCTGAGCAGACGGTGGAGGGGCCAGGCCCCGTCCTGACGAACCCATCCGTTGAGCGTCTGTCGATCCCAAACACAGGGGAGAGACGCAAGTCCAGCTTCGGAAACTTCAATCGCATCGTTCTCTGCGCCGTTGATCCCATGCCCCACTCCAAAGATGCCTTCGAATGTGAGTGAGCCACCCCAGACCTCTGTGCTGTATATACCTAAAGCTAGGAATCTACCACTGAGTAACTATCTGAAGCTGCGCTGTATAAAGGATCTTAATTAATTAATTAATTAACTAATGAATTCATTGTCAAAAAACGAACGGACGATATTAATCATTATTACTTCATGGATGGATGGATGGATGGGTGGGTGGGTGGGTGGGTGGATGGATGGATGGATGGATGGATGGATGGATGGATGGAATGGATTTTCCAATAATTATTGCCTCGTCTGGAGTAGGCCTAGTCAGTCACATACGCTGTCATAACATGTATTGTATTGCTATCATTGGATTTATATAGCACCTTTTAAAATTCAGATAAGTTGCCATTTAAATGCTCAGACATAACCAGACCATCGGCTTGCTTGAAGTTTACGGTGGCGGCACCGTGGCGCTATAAAAGTCCTCGGCTATTTTAGAAAAGAATATAACCAATGTAAAGGATAGCGCTACAATATTATGCAGTTGCTGGCTGATATAGTTATGTGAGTACGTGTGACGATTGCTGTAAGGCCAAGTGTTTGTATGTGAAATTCTAGGGTTTCTGCGCAACGTTTGGAAAAGCGACGATCTAATTGTGTTGGCCTATTGTCCGGAGACTCCAAATTTTCCGACGATATCATTCAAGAGTGAGTGTCTTTATCTCTCGAATTCGTGTGTCTAGAGGTCTGCTATAGTACCAGACACCAAAATACAGCAATATTGTCTCTATTATCCAAAATGCCTAATTACAGATATACCAGTAAATATACCAGAAAGGTCGCATACATGATTTCCGTGGTCGAAGTATCATTGTTGCCTGCTGAAAACACATTTATCTAACTGTTTCAAAACGCCACACTGATGTCTGGCCATAGACCACACGACTGCTTTATTACTAGACAAAAATGCCTATAAGTCTGGATGTGCTCGGTTTGTTTTTCCTTGCTGGTAATACATCTAGCGCTTCTTCTTCATACGGTCGTCTCTGAAACAATCCCTCTGCATGCTGTGATGCAGCACTCGTAAATAAGCATCTTGTTCGTCACACGCTATCTCTGGACAATGCCTCTATCTTGACGCAGCACTTGAAAGTAAGCTGTGCCCAGCGCTTAGCTTAATCTACAGCCTTGTAAATTTATGGACGAACATGAACTCTTTGACCTTTCTTCGTCTCTAATCCGTAAGTGCATGAAACTGGTGCTTATTGCTGGAACCGTGATAGCTTGGCATCTTAGAGATAGAGACCTCTAAACACTTACAGACTCATCAAAGGTGTAGACATACAATCGCCACGGATACTAAGTTTTATGCCCATTGTTGTACAGTTCGCAAGCATAACTGAACATCCAAATACAGGATGTAATATGAGCATCGTAATCTCCAAACTCCTAAAGTAGCACCTGATGGCTAATTGCGGGCACCAGCTTATTCACGAGCGCTGACTCCCAATGATCTGATGAATGTATACTTTTTGTAGGAGGGCTTACGCCGCCAGTTGAGTTGTGGAAGGAGCTTTTGGAGGAGATGAACATGAAGACGAGGAAATTGGAAGAGGAATACGAGGGACTTTGCGTCGAGAAAAAGGTCTGCAGTCATGCCTACATAACTAAATTTCATGCTTTATTAGTAGATAACTCATATAGCGCGTCTTCGGATAAGAATGCAATAGATAGTGCTACAAAATTAAGCAGTTACAGGCTGATAAAGTCTTGATAGCACGTACCGGGTGGGCCATTAAAAATGAGAACATCGCGTTTAATCGTGTTTAATACAATATCGGATTGTGTTCTGAGTAAATCTTAAACATGTAAATTATTCTATGATGTACTTACTTACCAAATTGAGCCAGTTCGACGTATTATGATTAAAGATTTTCAACTTAAATCGTACAATCGTGTGATGGGGCAGGTGATAACGAATTAAGGCTGTAAATTAAAACGCCTGCAACGAAGTCAGCAGCTATTTGAAATGTTTCGTAACGAAGCATTTGGTTCACAGATGAAAAGACATTTACAGTTGCCACACCAGGTAATTCTCAAAGTGATTGTGTTTATTCCGATGTAAGAAATAAACGTAAATTCAAGCAACAGGACTCGTATGCGAACGTGGACATTTCAGTCGCAGCATCACGGTTTCGGCAGTCAAAGACTCCAAGATCTTTGGTTTTGGTCGGTGTGTCTCGGATGGGAAAAACCAATGTAGTGTTTGTTGGACCCAAAGTCAAAGCAAACAGTAAACACTATTGTGATCAGGTTCTAGAAAGAGGTCTACTTCCTGAGCAAGATGTAATCGTCAAAATTGGACGTTACAGCAGAGGGGAAATCCTTCACACACAGCAAGAAGCACTCAACTTTCATCATCCGGAGACCCTTCATCGAATCAGACATGTGGCCCCCAAATAGCCCAGACCTAAACCCGGTAGAGTATGCTGTTTGGAGTGCCCTTAACCAAAAATCGCCGTAAATTCACAATAGAACAACTGAAGTTGGTCATTGTTGAGGAGTGTCGAAAAATGTCGCAGAGATTTATAGACAGGAGCATCATTATAACGATCGCGTGGCACAGACGTTTATGAGAAATTGTTGAAAACCGAGGCAGACACATAGAATTATAGAATATAACATTTAGCAACAAATTACTTGCATTTTGCAAAGAAAAAAGATATTAATTATCTAAATAATTCAGATTGAACGCGATGTTCTCATTTTTAATGGCCCACCCTGTATATCGATTGCTATAAGGCCAGTTTCTTGCTTTTTTTTTATCGGAAACTCGTATAACGCATCTTCAAGAGAACCCCATCAGAGGCGTTCTCCAAGCCAGTAGGCCTATCGTACAAATTAAAATATAGTATTTATTAGTTGATCAGTTGGGCCTATGTAAGACATGATGCGGTGTTACATGTAATATAATGTGGAGTTTCCATGAAGGCCGCAGAAGTCGTGTATGCAAGTTTTCCTCCACGATTTTGACAACAGACGCCAGCTGGTGAAGACCAATGTCGGAAATGTAGGCTGTTTAATTTTTGGTCTTGAACTGTCAAAACTTGTGGAAACCTCTGAGGAGTTTTACTGAAGAGGCGCTAAATAAGAGGCGCTAGATAAGTGTGTAGTGTAGCCACGATCAGGGTACTGATCTAGACCTAGTAGACTGTTTAATGGTACTATTTATAAATCGCCAACAGAAAAAATCCTGCACTGAGAATTAGCTCTCCTGCGTTTGAAACGCGGGGCGTCTCCATTTTTTTTCTTCAACGACAAGCAATAAAATCGTGAAGGCACGCTTCATTGGTAATTAGCATCTGAATAGGTTAATTGTTCTGCACTTGCTCAGCCGGTAATTGCGGGGCATTTGAAGACAGTAGACCTAGACGTAGTTGTAGGATTCAATTAGAGAATTAGACTATACAATGTCGTTTTAAATTGAGCACCAATTAGGTAATAGCAGATAGAAAATGAATAGCTATGAACGTGTATTCCTAGCTACTCGCACAAGCAAACACAAACTAAGTGGCCTTAAAATAAGATGCCGCACGTCCTCAGAGGCAACAATTCAAGACCAAGATCAAACACCCTACAATGGTCTTCAGTCGCTGGCGTCAGTTGTAGGGCAGTCTGATCCAGAGTAAAGGAAAGAGCAACTCTTGATTCTGAGCGAACACTGTTGCTCACATCGCAAGGTTTGCCAATTAACCTACTAAGGTGGTTTTTTGTGAAACTGGTTTTTACTGCAAGTTGGTGTATTTTAGGTCTTTACTTGCTCGACTGTGAACTGATATTTGTTGTCGACGATGTGTTATATAATATGAACGCATACAAGTAGGTATATGTACGCATGTTAGTGTACGAGCACGTATGTGTGTATGTAACTATGTATGTGTGCGTATGTAGGCTATACGTATAGGCATGTATGTAAGCATCAAGATGCGTTACATTGCCTGTATGTATATAGCCTACACCTAGAGATGTACGTGCGTACATCACATGTTGTAACGCCGAAGCATGTTGTTTTTGTTGTGACTTCAGCTGCGTTACAAGTGTCGATGGGAGGCGTACAAGAACCCAGGCGAGGGAATCTGCAAGATCGCGGAGGAGGAGAAGGCCGAGCTGATCATCATGGGTTCCCGCGGCCTCGGTATGTTCAAGAGGGCCTTCATCGGAAGCGTCAGCGAGTTCGTCGTTCGCAACTCCGGACTTCCTTGCCTCGTTATTCCATCGGGAAAATGAACCCCGTCTTTCCAGGCAGACGCACTCTAGGCGGACAGAGAGACAGATGAATAAGGATTTCGGAATATCTATTGTTCTTTTGAATGGTTGAATACAGGAGCTATAATATCGTGAAAGGCCAACAAGTGGCGCGTTATTTATAGAGACGTCGATAAATGTCGAACGAGTTTTTCAAAAGGCATTTCATAAATTATGTATAGTAGACAAAGAGTTCGCAGAGTTCTATATAATACGCGTAAGGCATCGGGTTAGAGGCCCACTGTCTGCGTAAAAACCTGTTTGAAAGGCTGTTGGAAGGGCGTCCTATAATTGCTAGTAAGGGCTTAAATTAATGTTGTCTTTATGCGTTCTTGAATCCGGAGGGCGCTTCATGCCAAATAAATAAAACTAGATGTTTGCCCGTCCTAAGGCAAATAAATGTAGATAAAAATACATCGGTTAACAAAACTATTTCCAATAACTATCGCTTGAAAAATGACGACCAGCCTCGAGATATGTAGACCTGCTGTCTTAAATGATTGAGAAGAAAATAGGGGCAACCGTCGGCTTTCATGGGGTTGGCCTAGAATTGTCCTTCTCATACTTTGCACGATCTGAGTGACTGTCGCGCAATTCCGTGGGCACTGGGCCTTCGTCTTGCACGCGGTCAGGTTGAGCCCACACTTTGCCCCCACGAGATCATTGAGGACCAACAGTGACCCCCCATAAAATTATAGCACAGACTGAACGAAACTGTCAGTCAGAGGAGGGTTGGGAGGTTTGAAGGGGTAAGGTGCAGCGGTGGATTCAATGGAAAAAAAATGGCATCACCGTTGTATGCGGTGAAGTTAAGGTATAGCCGCGATGCCCGTGTTTCAAACGACGGACTCCGTCGTTTGAAACCTTAACTCCACCGCATATAACGGTGCCATTTGTTTTCCCATTGAATCCACCGCTGCGCCTTACCCCTTCAACCTCCTCCCAACCCTCAGACGGAGAGTCGATAAAACTCGATATCATCGACGTATGATCATATGATATGATCGATATGATTGAACGGTTGTCGTTGCACATACGCTGTTTGTCTTGACGCTATCAACTTGCGTTGCATGGAGGCAATTTAGTAAGTAAGTAAGTACATGTATGTTCTTTATTAAAAGCAAGCAAACGCTCAGCGCTTTACATACAAAGTCAAAAATAATATAGGTATAGAGAAAACGATAATTAGGCCTAGGAGAAGAAAATTAAGTCAACTAGAAAACAGATGTCTAACTGTACAACATCCTAGCCAAG
The DNA here is from genome assembly GCA_020284085.1 of Aporrectodea caliginosa. NCBI lineage: Eukaryota > Metazoa > Annelida > Clitellata > Crassiclitellata > Lumbricidae > Aporrectodea > Aporrectodea caliginosa. Next base: position 786,737 of record JACEVL010000018.1, on the reverse strand, counting down.
AAGCCGCGCCTGGTAAGGGAATCAAATCTAGGGAGAACACGGTTATGTGAGCATGTGGGCAGGTCATGTAGCCTACAATTGACAGAGGGGAGAAGGTCGTGAAGGGTGTGGCTAGTATATAGGCCTATTTGTTAAGATGTTTCTAAAGAGGTCAATGTTGCCATTCATCTGCATCGACAAGCGCACATGAATTACATTGTAGTATCGTACACAACAATTACGTACAGATTTGATATAGATTACAGCAGGAACACGTTATAGGTCTAAGCTTATAGAATATAGACATGCCTGCAAAACTAAGTAGGCCTAAATCACTTTAAATTTTACTGGACGCCATTTCAATCAGCTTGAAAGACATATCGATACAGAAGTTCTCACTATGATGCCGGCGTGGGTGAGTTTAAATCGACTTTTATAATTAACTATTTACAAAAACTTTTTATTGGCTATTCTATATAAGGATGAGGACTCAGCAATTCTAAATAACGAAGGTGTAGGCTAACTGGATACAAGGATGGATCCCTAACATGGACACCAAAGTTGAAGCGATCCCTGAAAGGAGGAAACCATGTTTAAGCGGGATAACAGGAAACTGAGTAAAGCCGTTTATCTTTGTGTAAATATAAAACATACTAAATTTTAATATCTTAAATTAATGTGTATCTTGTTTCTGTGTCCGAAGACATGACAGGTTTGTCAAAAGTACTTCTAGATTTGAAACGATAAATTCTAGTTTCGCAAACGTCAGATTTGAATGTTTGCGTTGCAACGATACTTTAACATTGCTGACGTCATTGTGAATACTGACGGTGCTTAGCTTGACATTTCCTGGGAGACGCCTTTAGTAGTTGATAAAAGCCAGGCCGTTATTCAGTCGATAGATGGGTAACGTGTGGAAGATCATACTTTTTTTTACATAATTAGCCTATATCTCTGTAGGGCCTAATTCATACTCAACGCCATTTTCATGAGCTTGACAGAATCAAATCAGAACTTCTATTTTCATTATTATTATGCTATTATTATCATTACACGAGTTTGTGTGAGCTTAGATCCGACCACTTCAAGATTTCTGTAGGCCTACATTGTTTTGTTTACTGGTTATATTTTTGTTCTAACAGTCACATACAACATCGACCTAACAACACACCAATATTCCATTTTTATCATTCGTTCACCTTTAATATCCAGATAACCCTTGATGTAATGGTATATGTATAAGGCCTACATTGATGTAATGGTTTATGTATAAGGCCTACATTGTTTTGTTTACTGGTTATATTTTTGTTCTAACAGCCACATACAACATCGACCTAACAACACACCAATATTCCATTTTTATCATTCGTTCACCTTTAATATCCAGATAACCCTTGATGTAATGGTATATGTATAAGGCTTGCTTTCAAGTTATGTCTTCCATTGCATAGCTTCAATTTAAATATTCTGTCATCTAGGTCATTTAAGTTACTGTCAGATACTCTTACTTCTGGCTATAAGCAGATATTCCTTTCAAATATTTACAGGCCACTTTCTCACCTTTTCAACCATTCCTACCCTAATCCATCCGATCCTCTGCCTTTCTCGGATTTCCACTGGACTTTGATCTTTGGACAACCCTTCTGATACGATGCAGTGCTTGTGAATAAGCTGGTCCCTTGCGCTTAGCTATAGAAAAGTAGCGCTTTAGAGATTTGGAGATTACGATTACCACGATAAAACAAAATAATTTTCAAATGCTTGAGGAATAGAGGTAAAGAAAGACCAACGAGCTTATGTCGTTTGCTGCTAAGTAACCTGTTGCAGAAAGTTGAATTCTGATTATGTTCATGGTGAAGATGCTATATTAGATGCAGGGCATAGGGGCCTATGTATGTTTCAGCTGCTCTTTAGAACGCTCTTCCTTTGTCTGCTCATACTGCTCAGTCGCTTATGTCATTTTATTTTAAACTTAATGCTTACCTTTTCAAGATTGGATATCCACAAATGGCTGCCTCTCCAGAAGTTCAGTTCATCATGACAGACAGAGACAGTTATTGGCAAATCGTTATCCGACATATAGGCCCTATTATACGCATTTCAATAAAATTATAGTTCAGGTTGATAGTGATAAAGGTGATTTTCATTATAAATGGTAGTGAAATCGGTAAATTTGTGTTCTGTACTCACAAGTTGAAGTCAGACTCAGCATTATCTATTTGAACGTAGTCAGTGACTAGTCACTTGAATTAGTCATAAATTATTCGCTCTTCTTTTCTTCTTCTGGAATCAAATGAGAGATTGTGTGATTTTTAAATGTCAAACATTATATGGCTTATGGCTTTTATGCCCTTAGAAAATATGGTCTATTTCATAAATATCCTATTGATAAGTATGCTGGTGTTACTGGTGTATCCATATGATGAGAATGGTTGAGGCAATTTTATCATCGTTGAAGTTTTCCATGGTAGAAACTTCTGAAAACCGCTTTCAGTCCTTCCACTTTTGGAGTTGATTTTAAGGTTTTGATATAAATAAAGCTTGATTGCTTTCTTAAATATCCACATTTATAACCTGTTTTACCATCTTCAAAATTGTTCTTGCTGCATTTAAATTACAACATTTCTTGTTGTTTATCCCATTTTGCCAAAATTTATTTTCAAATTTTATTTGATTAGCCCTTGCTGAAACTGGTTTGGTTGCAAACAAATGGCATGGACCGGTTAAAAAATGGTTTAATATGCAGTGACCAGATTTGTCTCTTTTTGATTCGCAGTTGAGTACAAATTAATAACCTAAAAAATTATAAAGGGACCTTTTGACTGTGTTGAAGATCTGAAGATGCAAGCAAGCATCTGTGACAAAGAAAACCAACACAGAACCCACTTTGGAGAGAAGCCATACAAATGCAATTTATGTCACAAAGCATTTGCAAAGAAACAATATCTGAAATGCCATACAAGAAGCCACAATGAAGAGAAGCCATACACATGTAATTTATGTCATAAAACATTTGCAAGGAAACAATATCTGAAATGCCATACAAAAAGCCACACCGGAGAGAAACCATACACATGTAATTTATGTCACAAAACATTTGCAGAGAAACAAAATCTGAAATGCCATACAAGAAGCCACACTGGAGAGAAGCCATACACTTGCAATCTATGTCACAGAGCATATGCAACGAAACAGTATCTTGGATATCACACAAGAAACCACACTGGGGAGAAGCCATACAAGTGCGATCTATGTCCGAGAGCATTTACAACCAAACAGCATCTGGAATATCATACAAAAAGTCACACTGGAGAGAAGCCACACAAATGCAATCTATGTCACAGAGCATTTGCAACAAAATGGTATCTGGAACATCATGCAAGATGCCACACTAGAGAGACGCCATTCAAATGCCAGATATGTCACAGAGCATTTACAACGAAATGTTATCAGGAATACCATATAAGAAGCCATGCTGGAGATAAGCCATACAGATGCAATATATGTCAGAAAGCATTTACAAAAAAACAAAATCTGGACCACCATACAAGAAGTCACACTGGTGAGAAGCCATATAAGTGTGATCTATGTCACAAAGCATTTACAACAAAACAAAATCTGGATCACCATATAAGAAGCCACACTGGGGAGAAGCCGTACAAGTGCGATCTATGTTGCAAAGCATTTGCAACAAAACAATATCTCTATCACCATACAAGAAGCCACACTGGGGAGAAGCTGTACCACTGTGATCTATGTCATAAAGCATTTGTAACAAAACAAATTCTGGGACGCCATACTAAAAGCCACACTGAGGAGAAGTCAAACAAATGCAATCTATGTCACAAAACATTTGCCAGTAAAGTACGTTTGGAACGCCATAAAAGAAGCCACACTGGAGAAAAACCATGTAAGTGCAAATTTTGCCAGAAACCATTTATGCAGAGTTGTACTGTTAAAAATCACCTGACAACCCACACTGGAGAAAAACTACTTAAATGCAATTTATGTAGCAAAGCATATGCATGGAATAGAAATCTTAAAATGCACATGACAATGCATGCTGAGGAAAACTTACAAAGGCGTGAATTTTGTGAATGTAATGCACAAACATGCTTTGGAAGTCCTTCAGGTATGAGATTGAACTTGTCTACTGGAGGTGACAACGGCGTTGAAGGAACAGAACTGTCGACATCAGGAATCCCAAGTCCAAACGAACACCTTCCCTCTGTAAATCACTTGATTATTACTGATGAAGTCGGTGATTTTATTTCTAGACTTTTCGGCTGTGGATTATGTGCTGAAATGTTTCAAATTGAAAAGGAATTTACAGAACATTGTTATAATCACTATTGTGATGATCCCGAAAACGACACTTTTCTTGAACTATTTGAACTGCGCCTTTTAAGCTACGTTCCTCGAGCAGATAAAAAGGATTAGTTATAAAGCATTCGCTTTGTTTGTTGATTATGTTATGTGATTAATATTTGCTTGATGTTCACCTAGCGAAAGTTCTGTGTTTGACGCCCATGAATGACGTCCTAAAAAAGGGACAATCCAAATGCGGATACCCTAGGACCTAGGTGTAGGCGGATTGTGCTCAGTGCGGGCGCCAGAATGTATAGGCGTATGCATATAGGCCTAATATTATGAAGTTAAATCAGTAGAGAATGTTAATGAATGTCGATCTCGTATAAGTCTCGAACTCTCATTTATTTTATTTAATCTATTTTACTTGATATTTCATTTATTTATTCATATATTTATTTTTATCTGCTAACTTATTTCACTTATTATTTTTCTTGTGACTCTTGTCATTTATACTTATTTACGGTAGGCTTCTCATTTATTCTTATTGAACCAATTTTATGGATAAAGTGAGGAGGCTTTGGCCTTGATCAAACAAGTCCACGTTCGTTACAAGGAAATTCACTCAGCAGGTACGAACCTTCAATCGGTGGATACCAGTGCGTGACCAAATAATAAAAAACCAGTACCTCTTCACGACTTGAGTCCACGCTGAATAGTCGCCTTCGGTTTACGATTAACAACTTGCTCGTGCTCAGACGAAGCACGTACCCGTCTCAGTGGACACTCAAAACCACACGAATGTACCCACCTTTCTACAGTGCTTTGGAGTAGTTAATAGGTGTCAACAATAGAAAGTCAGGATCTAGACCCACCCCGCTATAGGTAGGCCTATAAGTAGGCCCTATAGGTAAAATCTAAAAAGGCTTTATCGTCTGTCTGTATTTCATTTTGGTGAATTGCAACAGATGACGCCTGATGGCTGTTACGTCGACAAGAAACTTTTTACAGTGTTAATGTCTGTCACTGTGCCGATTGGTTAGAGATTTCAGCATGTCAGGCGAAGAGTAGGCCTACGGCTTCGTACCTCTCTTTAGACGGTTACTATGTTGGGACTAGTGTTGTTTTCGTTAACGAAAACTAAAACGAAAACCTTCGTTAACGAAAACAAAAGGTTTTAGTTAACTAAAACTAAAACTAAAACGAAAACTAGAGGAAAAACGATAACGAAATAAAAACTAAAACTAAACCAGTCGAAAACTAATAATAACGAAAACACATAACGAAAACCACAACGAAAACACATAACGAAAACCTAGCGTCTTAAGATATTCAAAGTTTTGGATATACGCGTTTTATAATCAGCACTTAGCTCGGTAATCTTCTGATCTTTGGAGTTTTATAAGATGCCCGAACTAAATTTAGGTGGTAAACCTAAAACTAGTGGAGTATGTGACTATTTTAAGTATCGATTTGAAACAGAGTGTATCGAGTGAATCCTTTTTGGTGCAAAAGTTGTATGCGGGAAATATTTCGCCAGATTCGGTGAAATAACTAAAACTAATAATAACTAAAACTCCTAGCATGTAAAACTAATAATAACTAAAACTAAAACTTGGCGAAATAACTAAAACTAATAATAACTAAAACACCTAGCATGTAAAACTAATAATAACTAAAACTAAAACTCAAGGCAAAACTAAAACAACACTAGTTGGGACCTTGAGCAAGTACTTCACTGATCTCAGTTGCTCAGTACCATCGATGGATCTCTGTTCATTAGATCTCATTAAATTCATAATAGCAATTATTTTACATCAGTATCGGAGGCATCTCTGTTCTATGTAGGCCTACATTTTGTGTACACCTGAACTACTGTGAGCATATATATCGTTTGTTTGTGAGGTTTAATAAGCCGGGTGTCTGTCTTGTTGGATTGCTGTAATTAATCGCTTTTGCGCTTCCCAAGAACAAGTTTCTAATGCGAAAGGCAGACTGATGGAGAAAGACAGAGACAGACCAGCAGGCAGGCAGACATTTAGGCAGATACAAACAGAAGATACAGTAATAAACAGCAGGGATTGGTGTCGGAGACAGAGACAGAGACATACAAACAGTGTCTCACAGACATAGAGATAGAGAGGAGAGAGAGAGAGAGAGATTGAGAAAGAGGCAGTCAGAGACAGACATACAAAGAAAAAGAGTCAATATAAACTATTAAAATGCAGCATGATGCCAGTCCACCATGTTTACTACATACGATGTGCTGCAGTCCATCCGAAAGTTCCTCCACACGAGATAAGAAATCAGTTCGGGTTCGTCCATAAAGGACGTCCGCTAAGGGTAACCTAGCCTGGATTATGTCTTTCCCCTTGTCCACAGTTGTCTGCACTTTGTATTACCCAGTGCCGGCGCTAGGGCCCCCCGAACCCCCGGTGGGGGGGGGGCTC
>JACEVL010000018.1:102500-177500 GCA_020284085.1 Aporrectodea caliginosa | reverse complement strand
CGGTTGGCTGTGGTTTATTCATGGACTGCAGATTAACCGAGAACTCGACCCGTCACACTTACAAGCGAAATTATGACCAAGACAGAGTCCTTCAGCGCATCTTTTCCCATCTCCCAAAAGCATCCATCGTCTTTTCCTACGAAGATCCACGACTGATGTACATGTAAAGAATTCGCCTGATAGTCACGCGTAATGACCATTAATTAGGACTGCAGACGCCTAGAAGTCGTCACGTATACGACGTAACTTATTCTGAAACTGAAAAGGTAGACCTATAGGCCTACATCGCAGATACAAACTGACATAGACAAACATGTAGGCCTACAAACGCACAGAAAAATTTTGCAAGCGCAGACAGACAGATACCCAGACAGCCAACCCCCCCCCCCATCTGGTGGTGATGTAAATTTACAAGTAGGCCTAAAATATTTTCCGGTAAAATCCGGATTTTTACCGGTAAAAATCATTTCATATCACTTTTCTCATCTGTTCTGCATCTAGCGATTGCTGGCAACTGCATGGGACTTTCTATTGGCGCCCCCATGGTACAGCCCCGTTCTTCTATTACCTCGTTGAGTACAGCCAAGTCCATAGTTTGCCATTATCACGTGACTGTTGCGCAATGCCGAGGCCTTGGTCTTGCCCATACAGAGCCCAAACTTTTCCCCAACTGAGTATTATTGCCGCTGATGGCCCACGTACACCATAAGCGAAACCAGAGCGGCTGTCAGTGCATCAGGATGGGAAGTTTGGCAGGGCGAGGCATTGGGGGATTTCATCATAAACCATGTGACAATATCGGGATGAAGGTCGCCACCAGTGGCGTAATGAAGGGGGGGGCAGAGGGGGCAACCGCCCCGGGCGAAGCACCAGAGGGGCGCAAAATTAGCTTTCAGTGATATACAGTACTATGGCAAGAACGATTAAAAGTCAACAAGAAAATTAAAAAGGGGGCGCAGTCATCAACCCTTGTCCCGGGCGCTGAAACCCTTCGTCACGCCACTGGTCGCCACGTTATCTGTCATTCAAACTATGGAGCCTCGATATGATTCAAGGAAACTAGTTAGTCGGTCATTACTCTACGCTGGACAATTCAAACGGGCGGCGATGGGGAAGGATCTCACCCGATCAATTCATTGCAACATGAACAGGTCGAGGCCATAATATTCAATGGTCGCTATGTTACGTAAAAACGTGTCCATTTACATTTAGCCTAATGATGTCAAATGCCATTAAGAAAAATCATCAATGACCAACTTCTCCATTGCCTGCACTCTAGTACTACCAGTCCCAAGCCAAGCAAAAAGAGGAGGTCGACGTCAACGGCCCTGACAACCACAAGATGTCGTGAAACATTGGAAACAACTCATCAGTCAGCAAAATACTGTACATAAAATTAGAAGTCACTCGAGGGACGGGCCCACGCACACACGTAGCACCCAACCAACAAAGGAAGGTTGATAGATATGATATCATGTTCTTAAGCTGCGTCTGTAGTGCGAAGCGACAACAGGCGATGGCGTCCGCGACACACGATAACGCCAGCGCCATTGATAAGTAGACAGAACGCATGTCCGGCTATACCTAGAACAGCTGGGTGCACGTAGGTATTCGTAACCTGCCAGTCGGTAGGTAGAAGTACCACAGGTAATTAACTTTGAGGTCAGTCAGAGACCCGCTTAGCTCCCCCTCCTCCGCCTATACTAAAATTACCCGGCGGCAGCAGACAGTGTAGGCCTACACAGGTTTTGTGGATCCGAGACTCGGCCGCACATCAGGAAGTCCACCCTCCTCATGCAGTGAACTTAGGCCAAGATGACAGCAGACTAAAGTACGGTCGAAACCTAACAAATCCAAAGCAGGAATTTAGAAGAATCATTCCGACACTTCAACTCAGCAACAGTAGACTCCAATCTGTAGAATTATTCAGCAAATTCTGCATTTAGCCAAATTGATCTGGCGAAATGAAAGAGAAGGCGAATCAGCGACCGCCACGTCGACCGGCGGATAAGTTTAATGGCGGCCAGACTTCGGTCACATGCGAACAAATACCGACGAAATGGAAAATTAACTCCGACATGCATTCACGCAGATTCGGTAAAAGTGGAAGTCCGGAAATTCAAGAATGACCGAGTAAATTCTAATTTAAGACGAACAGTTCGTCGAAAGTAAAATATAGACGTAACAGCAACCAACATTGCCGCGGACTTCGCAGAAAATAGGCCCTGTAGCCTACCCTGCGAGCATGCACAAATGGAGCTCATAATAATTATAGGAAACAATGTCATGTGGGACCCGTTTGGAGTCTATTTATAGGTCCCACCTAATGGTCATGAAAATGCTGGCAGAGTAGATGGATATGTCTGTACATAAGCATATAACTTGTAAATATATAGGCCGTGGTAAAGTTCTAACATTGCAATGCTCTGCATGGTAAGTGGCGTGACTTGAAGATTCGTGCACCTCGTGAAGGTCAAATGGGCGCTCTCGGCTAACTCTCTTTTGATTAGACCCCTTTAATTGTGATCTCTGCCAGTTCATATAACGAGTCTCTTATAAAAAGGTTCCTTGCTCACGAACAATAGCAGAAAAATACATATATGTCGAATGCGAGGTCTTACGGTCTAAACTTTTCTCGGCAATGTAATTGCTGCTTGGTCTACGTAAAATCTTGGCCTACATAATTTGAATGTTCTACAGACCTTCACAAACTTATAAGCTTATATTCAGTTATGAAAAAATTTCAAGACCGTGTTCTTATTTACAATTGTATGTGCAGGATATACACTCTGTGCGGGGAAATGATTGAATCTGCTTCCACGGTTCTTAATACAAACATATATATACATATATGCAGCTGGACCTATGTATAGCCTATGCATATATATCGATTTACAAAGAAGCATGTAAGAATGAGGTGTGTTTATATACATATTATACAATATTCATTCATTTGTGCATTGGAATTATAAAGTAGAGAATTATGCGACATCGGTTTGACCTGAGATGATGAATTGGTCATCTAACGGACAGATAATGAAGAAAAGGTGAAAGAGAAGGCTGTAGAGGAGCGGGAGGCACAGGCTGATGTCTGTCGAGATAAAAATTTGAGTATGAGACAGATTAGGGATGGGAGAAGGAAGAAGACAGAGTAAAGAAAAGGCTGAGGAGGGTAGAGAAAGTGGAGGAGAAGAAGGAGTAAAGGGAAATAAAAGTGAACGGGAAAGAGTAGGAAGTGAAATGGGAGGAAAAGGAAGAAGTAGACTAAGAGTAGATAGAACAATTAATGTCAGTGACGTAACACCAGTTCAACGTAAGTTTTCGAGATAATTATACCAGTCTGATAGTTCCTACATAAGATACAAGAGTCAGACAAATAAATGCCCTGTAGTTGGATGTAAAGAGGCGATAGATTGTATGATATATTGTCTACAGTACTAGTGCTGTACGCAATGAAATTCCGAGAGGGGCAAGTGTTATTAAATTTGGTTAGTGTCTTAATATTATAGAGCAGATCAAATCTGCAAATCTGCTTCAAAATGCTGGCTCCATATTTATGCCTAAGGTGTCTTTCAGCTGGAAAGACTACTTTATATACAGGGGCCTATGGCCTATTCGGCCCTTCTCGCTTTTCGTGGCACTGGTCGTAGATGGCTCAAAGACGTCATTGACAGGTGCGCTTCAGTCTGTTTCCGGGCCAACGCAACGTTCAGATGACGATGTTCAGGGCGTTATTTCGAATAACTAAGTATTAACTGACTCGAAGTCATCGTCTAATTTTTCAACGAAGTCCTACGAGTCGACTTAATACGAATCTCAAAGTGCTCATGTCGCATTTCGTTCTTTGCTTCTTGACCGAAGCAGTCAGTCGTGCGTAAACCGCGCGACACACTTCCAGTCATCGCATGATGCTTCAACCGTAGCTCTAGACGAGGAGGAGGCAAGCGCAAGACCCATTTGGCACACTCTAATAGTTCCACTACATGTTCTTCGTCAAGGACAGCAATCGCTACGCAAAGACGAGGCTGATGCCGATCTATACAAACTGCGAGACTGTATACGCAGAAAGAAATGCACTGAAGCGAGCATAAGCAATGACCGAGGAACGGTCGCAGTGGCTGATCAGTGCTTCGGCGTAGACGATGAGCCAGAGCTGTTTGGGTCGTGTTTGCGGTAGCACCCGAGTATCTTCTGGAACGCCTTGCGGAAGTCCTCGTTGAAGATGGTGTAGAGGATGGGGTTGATGCTGGAGTTGGAGTATCCGAGCCAGAAGAAGAAGGCGTCCAGTTCCCGGGGAACGGCGCATCCGGTGCACCATCCGTGGACGACGTAGACGACGAAGAAGCCGAGCCACATGCCGCAGAAGAAGGCGATGATGATGGCCATCCGGATCGTCGCCTGGATCTCCTTCTGGTCGAAACGACGATGCTGCTGCTGCTGCTGCAGGTGAAGAACCGGTTGCTGGGCAACGCATCCTGCAGCCGCCGGTTGGATGCTGATGTTGCCACTGCTGGTGGTGGCATTGTTTCCCTGTTTGCTGTTGTTGTGCCAATTCGACGACTTCCATGGGAGGCTGCGGTACTTGAAGATTCTGCCGAGCAACGTCGAGTGTCGTCGGTTGCATCCATTGGTCGGTCGACCATGTCGCTGTCTTCGTGGTTCCAGTTCCACTTTCCTTGCACCCTCTCCATCCTTCCCGCTCATCTCCTCTTCCTCCTCCTCTTCCTCCTCTTCGCCCACCAGTTTTGTCGTCTGGTTGTCAGTGTCGTTGTCAGCGATTGCAGCTGCTCTGATGACTTGGATTCGATCCTCGGCGTCGAATGATCTGGTGGCCAACGGAGAGGGAGTGGCCGCCGACGAAGGTGGATGATGGGCCATTGAGCTGCCGTTGCCTGGTGAGGTGGAGCGCGTCCAGTGAACCAGCTTAAGCCCCGTCAGGAATCTGACGGAGCATTTCTTGGGTCCCAGTGACCCCCCTGCAGCCCTGCCCCTTCTAGAAGCTCCTGCATCGGCTGTCGGTGATCCGTCGATGAGGTTACGCCCCCGAACTCTCGGACTCCTTCCACCCTGTAGAGGTCGGTTCTGGTCGAGGTCATCTCCACTGTCTGAACTGAGGAAGCTCTTGAGACTGCCCTCTTCCGCCACCCCTCCCTCTCCTCCTCCTCTTCCTCCTTTCCTCTTCGAAAGCACGACGAATGACGTCATTTCGAACTCAGTCTCCGGCACATTAACATGTTTCATGTTGTTTGACTGATGCTTTGGAACAGGTGGCAGTCGGCTGTTCTTAAGTCGAGAGGCAGCTGCTGCTGCTGCTGCTGCTGTTGATGATGATGATGCTGATGACTTTGCCTTGGATGCGCGCATCTTGGCCATTCGCTTGCGGAGAACGATGAAGATCTGGACATAGAGAAAGACTGTGAGGAAGAACGGGACGAAGAAGGATCCGCTGGCCGAGTACAGGACGTAGCTCGGCGTCTCGAACAGAACGCAGTAGTAGACATCGGTGACGTTGTCATAGATGTAGTTCTGCGTCAGGTCATTCCATCCGAGCAGCGGTGGAACACAGATGGAGCTGGCGATGAACCAGACGGTGGCGACGTAGAGGGCCGCCCGACGGGTGGAGCGCTTCTCTCGGTACCAGATGGGGTAGAGGGTGGCCGTGAATCGGTCGAAAGCGATGACGCAGATGTTCCAGAGGGAGGCGGTGCAGTAGAGGACGTCCGTCAGCAGCCAGAGGTTGCACATCGTCTGGCCGAAGATCCAGTGGCCGAGGCACTCGTTGACCGTCGACAGAGGGAAGATGGTCGTCGCCAGGAGGAAGTCGCTCAACGCCAGGTTCCCGATCAGGTAGTTGGAGATGGTGCGCAGGTATTGGTAGCGAAAGAGTGCCAGGCCAACGAGGAGGTTGCCGATGGCGGTGGCGATGATGACGACGAAGAGGACGGTTGCCACGACGACCATCGTCGGCAGGTTGTAGTTGAGGGAGACGAGAGACGTCGCCATGGTGATGGTCGAGTTGACGACGACGACGACGACGGAGGATTCGTCGACGACGTCCGCGTTTCCGGTGTCCTGCAGCGTTTCCATGACAACGGCATCGAAGAACAGATAGGAGACGGTTTCATATGGATTCATCTAGACGACGGAATATCTGTTTAGACAGAGAAAACACTCGCAACGTTTATAATTGGGTCAAGTCAGGTCGGACGATTGGCTTAAGAACATGGTCCAGTGAGGTCAGTCAAGGTAAGGAATAGTCAGGTAGGTAAGATAAGTTAAGCTGATAATTTGGTTGATAAATGACATTATATATATAGGCCTATATATATATATATAAATGCACACTAGAATGGTGCTGTGTAATCAATTTACGAATGATGGACTCTTCAGTTATATATGAAAATTTAATGTTCAAGAACAAAACTTGCAATATGCATTCAACGAAACAGTCACCAAGGTATTTGTATCAATGTTTAGGTCCATTCAGTTCTGTAGACATATTCAGTGAAATATTGCTCACAATCAAATGATCATAGTCATACGCACACCGTTTAATCAAAATTCTTCTTCTCAGTCCTTGCTCTCCATGTTGAAGCAGTACAGAGTAAGCAGGCTTCCTCATAGCATAACTTAATATTTTTATGCCTTGTGATGGTGCTCTTCATTAATACTAGCTATTAAAGCATAGCCTACATCCAGTGATGGGCAAAATACTTTTCAAAAGTATTTTGAAAATACAAAATAAAATACTTTTCAAAAGTATTTTGAAAATACTTTCACAAAATACTTTTCAAAAGTATTTTGAAAATACAAAATAAAATACTTTTCAAAAGTATTTTGAAAATACAAAATAAAATACTTTTCAAAAGTATTTTGAAAATACAAAATAAAATACTTTTCAAAAGTATTTTGAAAATACTTTCACAAAATACTTTTCAAAAGTATTTTGAAAATACAAAATAAAATAGTATTTTGAAAATACTTTTGAAAATAAATTTTCAAAATACTTTTGCGAAATCAAAATTTTCTATTTTTATTGCCACTCACTAGTGTGTACCGTTATATCGCATTAGTGTGCTTGACAGTGATCTGTAGTTTCTAATGACTTGAAGCATTGAAATAACTGTAATTGCAACTAGTAACTTCTATTGCGCCGGTGTCTAATGCACAAGAAATAGACCGATGGCACACCAAAATCAAGCCGTAATCAGGTCAATATCCAGAAGATCAGTTCTTAACATTGAGGCAGATAGGCAGCCTATGACGGTGGATAAGCGGTTTCAAAGAGAATTTTTAAATTGAGAACGAAATAACACAAGCCACTGATCAGAGAGCACATACACGGGAAGGGAGTTTCAAAATGTAGGTCTAGCAATGGAAAACGCTCGTTCACCAAGAAGAGTTCTTGATTTACGTGAGCATAATGCAAAGAAAAGAAGACCAAACAGAAACCTGATATATCCTGATACGACAAACTCACAAGTAGTTGATGTGGCCAGAAGATTATTAATTAAGCATGTTTAGGCCTACATTAAAATAATAATTTTACCAAAAGTGATGTAAGATTTATTTCTGAAAAGTACTTTAGGGTTTCCGCGGTTAATTCAGTCATTACTTCTTCAATTTAGACGCTTGGTGACTTTATTATTATTTATTAAAGTTTAACCCAAAGTAGGCCTACATAATGATCTCTCAGGATTTCAGATACTAGGGAAAGAGGTGTTCTGGAATTGCTGATGGTTTCAGCATCGGTGGAAAAGGTTCTACAAAAGCGACTGCATTGAAGCGCTGGATGCTCATAGATAAGCGCTGATAGAGGGAAGTAGTCTTCCTATTATATCCCGATATTTGAGTAAAACGGTAACCGTGGAGGTTGGTATAATGGCAAGGCCACCTTGATCTATTGGGCCCATAGTTTCAAAGGCCAAAGGCACTAAACAGTACTGTTACGAGAAGACAGTGTATCTCGGCAGCAGAACTCCCGCAATCTCATCTGATCTGGTGCGGTATGATTCTGCCAGGTGTCAGTAACAGTGACGTCCCAGACAGGATTTATGCCGCTCTCCCACGGGATGAAAGTAACGCCATAAAAGAGCCAACCAGGACCATCGTTTTGGAATAAACTGCCTGCAGGCAACCTGCTACTTGAGCATCTTGGTCTTTCTTTCCCTCAATTCCCCACTTTTCCTCGTTTATGCAAATGCTTCAGAAAACAATTCTATTCGATCGTGGTTTTGTTTTCTCAGACCAGAAGCGTCTCTGAATCTGTTTCTTTGAAGTGGCGCCATATATATAGATTTGCAATTGGAATTACAACGTACTATATAGCAGCAGGTGCAGCTGCTGCTGCGTGAACCAGCAGCTGCAGCCTCTCCAGCTGAGAGCTCCTTCTGCTGTTGCTGCTGCTACATGCCGCCGCGTTTCAACCAAAGAGCCATAAGCTGCTTCCGCTCACATTAGAAGAAATTGATTTCGAACTGCTTGGAACTGACATCCGTCGTTCATCCAATCCAATTCACCCAATATATTCATACACACTACTCTAAATCATTCGTCTCTTGTCGTATAATTTCTGGAGATGAAGACGCAACTACGTCTTCCTTTTATAATTTATATCATTTATGAAGGCGCAACTAAGTCTTCCTTTTATAATTTATATCATTTTTGTATGTATGTATGTATGTATGTATGTATGTATGTATGTATGTATGTATGTATGTATGTATGTATGTATGTATGTATGTATGTATGTATGTATGTATGTATGTGTGTATGTATTTGTGTATGTATGTATGTATGTATGTATGTATGTATGTATGTATGTATGTATGTATGTATGTATGTATGTATGTATGTATGTATGTATGTATGTATGTATGTATGTATGTATGTATGTATGTATGTATGTATGTATGTATGAGCACTTGTTATAGCGCCCCTTCAAGATTTCTACTCAGAGGCGCTCCCGACTACAGCGCGGACACTGAATCGGAGTTTCACGCCGAAGCGCATGAGCAATTGCGAGTGAAGGACTTGCTCAAGGTCCCTACGTGGCGGCTTGAGGTGGATTCGAACCCGCAACCCTCCGGCTGCAAGGCACCGAACATACCCCTACACCACCGCGCCCCACCTTATCATTTATACTAACGTGAATCGATAGATTTATGTGGCGCTTTTTCATTGACATATCAAGATATTGAAGGCAATATCTTGCTATAATATATTTGAGGGTATTCTGAAATCGAGTGATGTTCCAGATGGCAGGAAATAGCCCGAGGCAGCGATTTCCAGCGTAGCATCATGCTTTCTCCTCGAACTGAAAACTCCCCGAATTCTAGCCTGGCACCGGAACGAACCAAAATTATCTGGCTTTTGCGAACTTGACTTGATATAGCGCCGGCGAATAAGCTGGTCTCCATGACGTGGCTTTTGTGTGGCGCTGAAAAATTTCGGAGAGTTACATGTACATACAAGCGAGACATATTGTGTCCCATAATTCTTAATCGTTGTGACCACACTACTCATGGCTCGTAGTAAGCTCGTGAAGCTTGATGCGTCCGTCTATTAGAGTGTCGGTGTCAGTCGTCAGTGGCCCTCAATTTTCAAATTTTTTTGATATTTTATTTTCTCTAGTTGCTCTACTTTTATTTGTTTTGTGCCCTCTGGTTAAGTGCTAGTGTCATTCTGCCCTGATGCGACAAGTTTTGAATCCCATTGCCAAAGTCCCCGTTGGCCCAACAGAAGGAGTCGGTAAGAAGCCATAAGAGTCGTTTTGGCCTTGGCCGACAGCCTTACCAAATGTGGAGATGGAAGGACCAGAGGAAGGACCTTTCGTAGCATAATCGCCCGTTGCAAGCATCCGGCGGTATCCATTAAATAAACCCACTTCAAGGTACTTACGAAGGACGACTCGTAACGGACGACTGCCTGTCCGAGACCGCCATCAAACCGTCTCTGTCGCATTCCTCGGCCGTCAGTTGCCATTGCATAGGGAGGGCTTCAGTAAGTTATACTAGTGCAGCTGAATGCAGTCCCGTCTTTATCAGTCCTGAAAGGATTCGTTGCCTCGATTGCGCATATGAGTATTTGTTGGCATGGCCATTTCCAGACCCGCCGAGAGGGGCAGGGGGGGCAAATACCCGCCGACTTTTATAAACCCAGCGACTTTTAGGCGCCAGAGCTGGGCCCGCATTGAACTTATGAAAAATATTATAAGCTCAAGCAAATTAATATTCTTCAACGATTATATTATGAAGCAAGACAGACTGAATGGTCTGGCAACTCTTGCATTTGAATATGATCTGGCAAAATCATTGAACCACGAGGATATTATAAACGATTTTGCTGCAGATAAATCCAGAAAAATTGCCTTTAAAGTGGCTTTTTGATTTGCATAATTTTGAAAATTAAATTTTTAAATTAACAACTGAATAAAATCATAGTTGTATTGCATCAAGTCCATCGACCTTGGGCACAGGAACGAGAATGGACCTCTTCTGGATTTTACAGGGAGGACTCCCTCTTGAAGGGAGCGATTGCGAAAGTACCGTGAGAAATGGCAGAAGGGCGCCGACGTTTTGCTGGAGGAAGAACGATGGGAATGGATCCAGGTCTTTACAGGTCTTCGATGCTGACGTTAGTATTATCCGACGCAGTTCCTCATGCATAACGCACAGTTAAAAGTTCATAATATAGGCTAATTATGGTAAGATGTAGAGGACAACAGGCAATTTATTGATATGGCTACTACTGAGACTCACTTGCATTCGATGAATTCTTATGTGCACAGCAGATCTGGCTGTCAGAATCATCGAGAAACCAACATATAGACAACAGATGAATTATATCTCTAGATGCAGCGTTTGCCTCCGTATCCATAAAAGACTTTAGTTGCGAGGAGGAGCAATCGCTGCTACTGCTGCTGCTGCTGCTGCTGAACACGATGTTCGGCGTCTTCTCTTTGATCGTGTCACCTGTCAACGTGCATTGGTCGCCACACAGCGATGGCCAGGGGGCGCCACAGCCGTCGTCGGTCCTCCCTTCCCTCCCTCTGCAGGTGATGAGATGAATTGGCCCTCGTCCGTCCGTACGTGTGCTCGGTCGACCGCCAATGGGACCTATTTATCGCCAACGTTAACGACGAATGTCAGCATATCCTCGATAATCTAAAAGATTTTCTAACGGATGACTTCCTTGGCTCCAGGTCGCTTCTTCCAGTTCCATCCTTGACTCGCTCTTTCCACGCTTCCGTTCATCCATTCATCAGCATCCGTCAAGGCATCCGTTCCAGAACGTCTGTCTTAGGGCAAATAATCATAAATCATCGTCCCCTATTTAGTCCCGAATTCAAAAGAGAAAGAAATGAACGTGACTTGTAAGTTGTATTCTATAGGTTATAGAAATTCCGTTACATGTAAGGACGTGCATAAATTCGTATTCACGCTCAATATTTATAAGCCAGTGTATAAATGTGTCTATTGTACTCAGATGTATCTACTATACTACAGTTGTCGTCGTTGTCGTATAAATCAAATTATTTGTATGTATAGGGCCTACGAAGCTTTTTTTTATTCGTTTATTAATTCAAACTGACAAGTACGCAGTAAGATTTCGTGATATAGTAGTAACAGATTATAAAAAGTTTAACAGGAGTCGAATTTAACTGTATGGCATCCTGCAAGGCGCCCATCTCTCCTACTGCTCGCTTTACAGTCGCCCCCAGGGAGTTGAAGGTTGAGTCAACTTTACGGGGATAGCGGGTATCGAACCCGCGTCCTTCTGATCGTTGTGCCAGCTCATCTGGTTTGACTGTTCCTCTTACAGTGCACTGAACTCTCACTCTACTTCCTCCTCTCTACTCTCTCCATCATCTATAGTTCGGGATCTTGGAATCATCCTTGACTCAACACTTTCTCTCAAACCTCAAATAGCTGCCATTTCTCGGGCGTGCTTGTTTCATCTCAAGAGAATCCGACACTTTCGCTCTACTCTTGACTCAGCATCACTGACTTATTCTGACGCGACTTGACTACTGCAACTCGGTATGTATGTATGTATGTATGTATGTATGCATGTATGTATGTATGAGCATTTGTTATAGCGCCCCTTCAAGATTTCTACTCAGAGGCGCTCCCGACTACAGCGCGGACACTGAATCGGAGTTTCACGCCGAAGCACATGAGCAATTGCGAGTGAAGGACTTGCCCAGGGCCCCTACGCGACGGCGTGAGGTGGATTCGAACCCGCAACCCTCCGGCTGCAAGGCACCGAACATACCCCTACACCACCGCGCCCCACTATGGTCTATGGTCCCTCTGAATGCACACTGCTTTCTCTAACCAGAATACTGCATCAGGCTGCAAGACTGTGTCTTGGAATCTCTTACCTAGACTATTTCACACCTGCTCTTCATTCTCTACACTGGCTTCCTGTCTGTGAGCGTAACCGCTTCAAGCTGGCACTCCTCGTATACAGAGCACGCGCAGATCATTTGCCTTCCTACTTCTATTCCATGGCCACATTTTGCAACTGTGTTAAAGGCCACTCCTCTCAGCCTCTCTTCGATCAGCATCTGCTGGAAAGTATATTGTTTCTGGTACACGTCTTGTCTTTGGCCGGCGTTCATTCACAGTTGCCGGTCCCTCCATCTGGAACTCTCTACCTCCTCATGTTTGCAACTCTCTTAGCCAGTCTTTCGCTATAAACTGAAAACTTATTCCTTTCAGTCTACTTATGGCTCTAAATGGTTGCCCGGCTTCAGTATGCACTTCTGAACTTTGTAATGAGTGCATCTAAATAACAGTTGCATTGTATTGTATTTTATTGCATATAGCGTGTTATCATTCAACCATCTTCCCACTCCCCACTCCCCGTTCCCCGTTCCCCGTTCCCCTCTCCCCGCTTCTGGGTGCGTTCATTCAGAGCCGCACAGAAATCTCTGCGTCTGTAGCGGTCGATCGGTGCAGAAGGAATTGATTTTAAATTAATCGACTCTCGACCCAAAGTATCTGAAGCGGAAAACGGTTTTCTGATAATGGAAGCGAACATTGAATGGCATTAATGAGGACAAAGATGACTTATAGACAGAAGACTCAAGAGTGCATGCACACAGAACTTGACAGAGGCTGTGATAATCACACATAGGCTATACGTATTATATACATACGTATAGTATACGTACAGATAAATGAATGCATAGGTTACATACATATTATAGGCCTATATATATTATATATATACGCATACATGCATATAGTCCAGGCGGTACACGGACAGGGGCGTAGCCAGGAAACAATTTCGAAGGGGGTTTCCAAAGTTTAGGGGGGACCGTCGAGGCGCGCAGCGCCGAGCAGGGGGGGGGGAGGGGGATGTGCCCCTCCCCACTGACATTTTTTTGAATTTCCACACTGTAATGGTAGCAATTTAAGCTGTCATCTGAACAAAATTGCTCTATTATTTCAGTGCTGATAGGAACCAGCTGTTACTCGTAGCTACGATGTAGTTTGAGTCGTGTTTTAGTTTGACTGCAGACAATATTTGCAAAAAAAATATTAAAAAGTAAGTAAAAGTTTCGAAGTTTCACGTACAAGCAATGTCATCCAAAGATTTAATTTCGCAGTTGGAAAATATGACTAAAAAAATTTTTGCAATTAGTTATTTCGGGGGGGTTTGAACCCGTAAAACCCCCCCCTAAATACGCCCATGTTAGTAACACGGAATTATACTGCACTTTTTGAACACGGATTGCCGCTTTGCACAGTTGTAGCTGGCACCTAAGAGAACATTTTAAGAAGGGGAGGCATTCGAAATTTCCCTTAGAATTCAAGATGGCGGCTTTTTTCAAAATGGCCGACCTAAATGGAGATTTTTCAATATCTCGGCTTCTAGTTCACTTAGAATCATTATCTTGGTGTCTAAACATACACATTTAGGGGTAATGATTCCAATAGGGCCATCGCAGATTAGCCCCGGTCTCATCGGTCGGCCATTTTCCAAAATGGCCGACGAAAATTGAGATTTTCAATATCTCGGCTTCTAGTCAACTTAGAATCGTTATTTTGGTGTCTAAACATACACATTTAGGGGCAATGATTCCACTAGGGCCATCGCAGATTAGCTCCGGTCTCATCGGTCGGCCATTTTCCAAAATGGCCAACGAAAAATTGAGATTTTTCAATATTTCGGCTTCTAGTTCACTTAGAATCGTTATTTTTGTGTCCAAACATACACATTTAGGGGCAATGTTTCGACTATAGGGCTATCGCAGATTAACCCATGATCTCATTAGTCGGCCATTTTCCAAAATGGCGGACGAAAATTGAGATTTTTCAATATTTCGGCTTCTAGTTCACTTAGAATCGTTATCTTGGTGGCTAAACATACACATTTTGGGGCAATGATTCCATTGAAGCCATCACAGATTTGCTCCAGGTCTCATCGGTCCAGTGTGATTCTCGTTAACGATAACGATAACGAAAATGTTCGTTAACGAAAATAAAATGATTTCGTTAACGATAACTATAACTATAACTAAAAAATATCATTAACTATAACTATAACTAGAACGAAAAATAACAATAACGAGAATTCATCTTTATGTTCGTTAATACAAAAAATAAAAATAGGAAGTACAATATGGACGATTCGACATAAATGAGAACGAAAAATGCGATATTTTTAAAATGCAATTTGTCAGCTACTTTGGAAACTCGTGTATTCATGAAGCTGAATACACCCATGCTTTAAAGGCTTTCAAAGCTCTGAACAAATTGTGAAACAGCGTGTTAATATGCACAATTTTGCCTATAGCCTTAATTATTGTAACTAAGTAGTAACTAAAATTAACTAAAATAAAAATCCATTAACTATAACTATAACTATAACTAAAATAAAAAACCATTATCTATAACTATAACTAAAATAAAATCTGTAAGGAGAATCACACTGCATCAGTCGGCCATTTTCCAAAATGGCCTAACGAAATTGAGATTTTTCAATATCTCGGTTTCTAGTTCACGGTCCGCAAAGTGAGTCAAGAAACTGGTCAAACTGTCTCGGAATCAAGAAACGACTATATTATATTTTCAAAAGTCATAACAAAAGGACTTATTAGGATAGCATTTAAAGGGCAGAAAGTCAGATAATTGGCTAAACATGCATCTAAATGAATATTTGAGGAATTTAAGTGATCGAAAACGAAACAGAGAAATAATTAATAAATTTGGCACCGGTACTCCTGCAGTGGAAAATTCGTGCCGGTCCGTGACACTAAAATTTAATTCCTGCCGGTCCGTGACACTGAACAGTTTGGGAAGCACTGCTGTGGATGGTATCTAAGCGTTTTAATTATAAGAGTCTTCCATGGATTTCTAAAACATATTAGACATAATTTATCTTTATTTCTTTCATAAAAAGTAAGAAATTACTTCCTTAGCTAGGATTCGAACATTTTCCCCTACAGAAGGCTAACTGTTGTAACACTTCAGTGTGCATGGGACACCAGCACATTTACAAGAGCATCTATTTGACGTACAACCCTCCTTGCACCAACATTTCAATAGTTCTCTGCAAGCCTGCCAAACTGTTGGTTGTGTGGTGTACTGTGGAGTCCACATGCACCTCACCTCGCTTTGTCCATCGATCGGTTCGATCCCCATTGCAATGAGCTGGAGATGGCATGTCAGTCATGATACTGTCTGCCTGGCCTCACATATGCCCACCTTGGTATTGGCTCAAAGAGTGTGTAGGACTAGCGCATCACATATGGGAGGAAGACTTGGCAATCTCCTAGCTGAATTGATAAACCAGTTGAATTTTATGGAAGTTCATGTGCTTTTGTTTATGATGGTGCAGCCCTCATATTATAATGGCATGAAGCCACGTTGTTCAAAATCATTTGGGAGAATATTGTGTGAGTGATTTTCAGGACAGTTTGTTACGGCATGTGGCTCGCTTAGCTGCTACTCATATTGATTTGGTTTGGGACATTTCTGCTGCCGCTAGCCTGAAGAATGGTGTTCGACAGCAGCGAGGATCTGGTACACGTCGACAAGTAGCTCCAGAAACAACACTACCACTCAACTGGCCTGACTTTCTTATAAATGGAAGAAATAAGAAAGAACTTTTCATTCTGCTTGTGAATTACGCTCTCCATAATTTTAGTCCAGTTCATGTTGTCACAAACGTAGATAAGGAACTCCTCCCATCTGGTACCCAACACATATCCCTAGATGGCACTTCATGTTAAAAACTGGACTAAGCAGATGGTCGTCTGATCATGCAGCAAGTGCGTGATATGGCGTGCATATGCCGTTAAGAATGTCCTTCTTGTACTAAGTTATTTGGAAAATAGAGATCTCAATTTCGGTCGGCCATTTTGGAAAATGGCCGACTAATGAGATCATGGGTTAATCTGCGATGGCCCTATAGTCGAAACATTGCCCCTAAATGTGTATGTTTGGACACCGAAATAACGATTCTAAGTGAACCAGAAGCCGAAATATTGAAAAATCTCAATTTTTCGTTGGCCATTTTGGAAAATGGCCGACCGATGAGACCGGAGCTAATCTGCGATGGCCCTAGTGGAATCATTGCCCCTAAATGTGTATGTTTAGACACCAAAATAACGATTCTAACTTGAATAGAAGCCGAGATATTGAAAATCTCAATTTTCGTCGGCCATTTTGGAAAATGGCCGACCGATGAGACCGGGGCTAATCTGCGATGGCCCTATTGGAATCATTACCCCTAAATGTGTATGTTTAGACACCAAGATAATGATTCTAAGTGAACCAGAAGCCGAGATATTGAAAAATCTCAATTTTGGTCGGCCATTTTGAAAAAAGCCGCCATCTTGAATTCTAAGGGAAATTTCGAATGCCTCCCCTTCTTAAAATGTTCTCTTAGGCGCCAACTACAACTGTGCAAAGCGGCAATCCGTGTTCAAAAAATGCAGTATACTGACCAAATTTGTCTTGTACCGCTTCTACTAATAGACATACTATACATGTTGTATATACATACATATACACTTGCATGCGTTCGTGCATATGTGCCATGTACATACGCATAAATGCATGCGTGTATATTATATATGCATGCATGCATAATATATATATATTACATATATATATACACGTATGTGCATACATCCATGTATGAACAGAGTTACAGAGACATACATATATATGCGTAGAACATAATGCTATTTCTCGAGGCTCTGTATAGATAATACAACGGTCTGCATGTTTGGCAGGCGATCAATCTTAGATATTACAAAAGAAGTATAGCTGGGAGGCGAAGTTTGTCGGAAAGTTTCCTGCAATTTTCCATCAACCATAATTTCGGTTCATCCATCTTGGATTTGATGGGAAGCGCAGGTGCGTACGCGCCGCCAGATCAACATCAGCAGCAGGCGGGAGAGATGGAAGGAGGGATAGATGGAAGGAGGGAGAGATGGAAGGATGGAGAGATGGAAGGAGGGAGAGATGGAAGGAGGGAGATGGATGGAGGGAGGGAGAGATGGAAGGAGGAAGGAGAGAGATGGAAGGAGGGAGAGATGGAAGGAGGGAGAGATGGAAGGAGGGAGAGATGGAAGGAGGGAGAGATGGAAGGAGGGAGAGATGGAAGGAGGGAGAGATGGAAGGAGGGAGAGATGGAAGGAGGGAGAGATGGAAGGAGAAAGAGATGGAAGGAGGAATAGATGGAAGGAAGGAGAGATGGAAGGAGGAGAGATGGAAGGAGGAGAGATGGAAGGAAGGAGAGATGGAAGGAGGGAAGGAGAGAGATGGAAGGAGGGAGAGATGGAAGGAGGGAGAGATGGAAGGAGGGAGAGATGGAAGGAGGGAGAGATGGAAGGAGGGAGAGATGGAAGGAGGGAGAGATGGAAGGAGGGAGAGATGGAAGGAGAAAGAGATGGAAGGAGGAATAGATGGAAGGAGGGAGAGATGGAAGGAGGGAGAGATGGAAGGAGGGAGAGATGGAAGGAGGGAGAGATGGAGGAGATGGAAGGAGGGAGAGATGGAAGGAGGGAGAGATGGAAGGAGGGAGAGATGGAAGGAGGGAGAGATGGAAGGAGGGAGAGATGGAAGGAGGGAGAGATGGAAGGAGAAAGAGATGGAAGGAGGAATAGATGGAAGGAGGGAGAGATGGAAGGAGGGATAGATGGAAGGAGGGAGAGATGGAAGGAGGGAGAGATGGAAGGAAGGAGAGATGGAAGGAGGAATAGATGGAAGGAGGGAGAGATGGAAGGAGGGAGAGATGGAAGGAAGGAGAGAGATGGAAGGAGGGAGAGATGGAAGGAGGGAGAGATGGAAGGAGGAGAGATGGAAGGAGGAGAGATGGAAGGAGGGAGAGATGGAAGGAGGGAGAGATGGAAGGAGGAGAGATGGAAGGAGGGAGAGATGGAAGGAGGGAGAGATGGAAGGAGGGAGAGATGGAAGGAGGGAGAGATGGAAGGAGGAATAGATGGAAGGAGGGAGAGATGGAAGGAAGGAGAGATGGAAGGAGGGAGAGATGGAAGGAGGGAGAGATGGAAGGAGGGAGAGATGGAAGGAGGAATAGATGGAAGGAGGGAGAGATGGAAGGAGGGAGAGATGGAAGGAGGGAGAGATGGAAGGAGGAGAGATGGAAGGAGGGAGATGGAAGGAGGGAGAGATGGAAGGAAGGAGAGATGGAAGGAAGGAGAGATGGAAGGAGGGAGAGATGGAAGGAAGGAGAGATGGAAGGAGGGAGAATGGAAGGAAGGAGAGATGGAAGGAGGGAGAGATGGAAGGAAGGAGGAGATGGAAGGAGGGAGAGATGGAAGGAGGGAGAGATGGAAGGAGGGAGAGATGGAAGGAGGGAGAGATGGAAGGAAGGAGAGAGATGGAAGGAGAGAGAGATGGAAGGAGGGAGAGATGGAAGGAGGGAGAGATGGAAGGAGGGAGAGATGGAAGGAGGGAGAGATGGAAGGAGGGAGAGATGGAAGGAAGGAGAGATGGAAGGAAGGAGAGATGGAAGGAGGGAGAGATGGAAGGAGGGAGAGATGGAAGGAGGGAGAGATGGAAGGAGGGAGAGATGGAAGGAGGGAGAGATGGAAGGAGGGATAGATGGAAGGAGGGAGAGATGGAAGGAGGGAGAGATGGAAGGAGGGAGACATGGAAGGAGGGAGAGATGGAAGGAGGGAGAGATGGAAGGAGAAAGAGATGGAAGGAGGAATAGATGGAAGGAAGGAGAGATGGAAGGAGGGAGAGATGGAAGGAGGGAGAGATGGAAGGAAGGAGAGATGGAAGGAAGGAGAGATGGAAGGAGGGAGAGATGGAAGGAGGGAGAGATGGAAGGAGGGAGAGATGGAAGGAGGGAGAGATGGAAGGAGGGAGAGATGGAAGGAGGGAGAGATGGAAGGAGGGAGAGATGGAAGGAGGGAGAGATGGAAGGAGGGAGACATGGAAGGAGGGAGAGATGGAAGGAGGGAGAGATGGAAGGAGAAAGAGATGGAAGGAGGAATAGATGGAAGGAGGGAGAGATGGAAGGAGGGATAGATGGAAGGAGGGAGAGATGGAAGGAGGGAGAGATGGAAGGAAGGAGAGATGGAAGGAGGAATAGATGGAAGGAGGGAGAGATGGAAGGAGGGAGAGATGGAAGGAAGGAGAGATGGAAGGAGGGAGAGATGGAAGGAGGGAGAGATGGAAGGAGGAGAGATGGAAGGAAGGAGAGATGGAAGAAGGAGAGATGGAAGGAGGGAGAGATGGAAGGAGGGAGAGATGGAAGGAGGGAGAGATGGAAGGAAGGAGAGATGGAAGGAGGGAGAGATGGAAGGAGGGAGAGATGGAAGGAGGGAGAGATGGAAGGAGGGAGAGATGGAAGGAGGGAGAGATGGAAGGAGGGAGAGATGGAAGGAGGGAGAGATGGAAGGAGGGAGAGATGGAAGGAGGGAGAGATGGAAGGAGGGAGAGATGGAAGGAGGGAGAGATGGAAGGAGGGAGAGATGGAAGGAGGGAGAGATGGAAGGAGGGAGAGATGGAAGGAGGGAGAGATGGAAGGAGGGAGAGATGGAAGGAAGGAGAGATGGAAGGAGGGAGAGATGGAAGGAGGGAGAGATGGAAGGAGGGAGAGATGGAAGGAGGGAGAGATGGAAGGAGGGAGAGATGGAAGGAGGGAGAGATGGAAGGAGGGAGAGATGGAAGGAAGGAGAGATGGAAGGAGGGAGAGATGGAAGGAGGGAGAGATGGAAGGAGGGAGAGATGGAAGGAGAAAGAGATGGAAGGAGGAATAGATGGAAGGAAGGAGAGATGGAAGGAGGGATGGAAGGAGGAAGAGAGATGGAAGGAAGGGAGAGATGGAAGGAGGGAGAGATGGAAGGAGGGAGAGATGGAAGGAGGGGAGAGATGGAAGGAGGGAGAGATGGAAGGAGGGAGAGATGGAAGGAGGGAGAGATGAAGGAGGGAGAGATGGAAGGAGGGAGAGATGGAAGGAGGGAGAGATGGAAGGAGGGAGAGATGGAAGGAGGGAGAGATGGAAGGAGAAAGAGATGGAAGGAGGAATAGATGGAAGGAGGGAGAGATGGAAGGAGGGATAGATGGAAGGAGGGAGAGATGGAAGGAGGAGAGATGGAAGGAAGGAGAGATGGAAGGAGGAATAGATGGAAGGAGGGAGAGATGGAAGGAGGAGAGATGGAAGGAAGGAGAGATGGAAGGAGGGAGAGATGGAAGGAGGGAGAGAGATGGAAGGAGGAGAGATGGAAGGAGGGAGAGATTGAAGGAAGGAGAGATGGAAGGAGAGAGAGATGGAAGGAGGGAGAGATGGAAGGAGGGAGAGATGGAAGGAGGGAGAGATGGAAGGAGGGAGAGGTGGAAGGAGGAAGAGATGGAAAGAGGAATAGAGGGAGGAAAAAGGACGAAGGGTGGCGAATGAAAGAGCCTGCAGAACTATATATATATATATATATATATATATATATATATATATATATATATATATATATATATATATATACTAAAGCAGCGTGGAAGATTAATGACACTGATTTCCCTTTCTCCTGATAAAGACTGAAAACTTTCCAAGTGCAGGCAACACGCACGATACTCAAACATACAGAATTATATCGGATGTTAATGAGACAGACGGAACCGAACAGGGAAACAGACAGACACGCAGACACTCTCTATTTTCATTACGTCTTATAGAAGCAATAGCGCTACAGCTGTTTCTCAGTCATTAAACGTATAGATTACCCGCTGAAGGTGGCACATGGAAATCGGAGACGAAGACAAACTAATGATGATACATGACCAGTATGAAAATCTATTGGTATTTATTGGCTTATGTCATTGTGTTTAGCTTAAATTAGTCAGAAGACTTTATCATTCAATAATAATAATAATATGTGGCCTTTAGGGGTACGTTTACCAACTTGGACCTTGCTGAATAGGGCCCATTCCAGACAAATCTGTGTTTATAAGTAATGTTGAAGTTCCTAAGGGATCAGTTGCGGGCTATTTTTTCAGATTAATTTGCTCCAGAAAATGAGACAATGTTAATTTTATTCAAACTAAATATTGAAGAACCGTTAAAGTAAATGAAGATAATTTTTATCATGGAAACCTAATTATCCAAATATACCTACAGTCCTACACTACAATAAAAAAATATGTTTTAAGTTTAATCAGTTTAAAAATACACAAAACGGATAAAAAGTTCCCAAATGCCACAATGCTGATTAAAGACATATCAAGGGCTGGTTCAAAGGTCCACAGGGGTTAGATCCGGCCCGCGGGCCGTATGTTGCCCACCTCTGGTTTAAAGTCTTGCCATCCGTGTCCACGACCATGAAATGCTATCGCATTCTGCAGCCCCTTTCTGGACAGCGTAAACCTAACACCTGGTTTTAAAGAAGTTCTGCATAGTTTCTGATCTACTTCTGCTTTTCCCGATGCCGTGTTTCTCGTTTCTGTGGTTGAAACAAGACTATAGCCATCAGTTTACGTCTTCTCAATACGAAGCCAGAAGTTGAATTATAGGACCAAACCTCGGCATACTAAATGCTTACCTACTAATTGGCTTTGGATTAGTGCTGATCAGACGCAGTGAAACAACAAATGGACAAAGTTACAATTTGGTTGCATGGTTAGACAACGATGTGCTATAGTCACTTCACTTGAAAAGTCGGTATTCGATCACAGATCTGAAAGGAAGTGCTTTAAATATTTCTAACACGTGCCAACATTTGATTTGGCATCTTGGAGTAAAGCAAGATGGAAACCTTTAAATTATGATCATCTCATATTTGCAAATGCGAGGTGACTTGGTCAATTTGGTATCCTATCAAAGGGGCGCAAATCAAAAGGGCGCAATCAAAAGGACGCAATCAAACGGGCGCATGTTTAAAAGGGCGAATAGCAAAAGGGCGCATGTTTAAAAGGGCGACAATCAAAAGGACGCATGTTTAAAAGGGCGAATAGCAAAAGGGCGCATGTTTAAGAGGGCGACAATCAAAAGGGCGCATGTTTAAAAGGGCGAATAGCAAAAGGGCGCATAGTGGTAGGCCTAGCCTATACTTAACTCAGAAAATCAAGCGCTGTCGGAACTAACATGTGCGATTTAGATGATTTTAATAGCTCACACATACAACTGCTTTTTAGTTTGAAAATTCGAATAGCATTTTGTGATTGTCAAAGCCAATATTAACTGTGGGTATAATTTGGACATTGAGAATTGCAAGACCGGCTGTTGATGCAATTAGTGTTGGGAGTCGTTGATATCTAGCTAGGGCAAGAAGAATGCTTCCGAGATAGACACGGATTATCCTAAGATTAAGGGTCTGGTCCTTTGCTAATGCGAGGTCTGTGATTAGTCGCGGGTCACAGTTACATTTCTGTTTCACTGTACGTATATTCAAATTTTCGTACAATTATAAGTAAACTTAGTAATAGTAATAATTTTTAAATTATAGTAATAGTTATATTATTATTGTTGTTGTCGTTGTTGTTGTTGTTATTATTATTATTATTATTATTATTATTATTATTATTATTATTATTATTATTATTATTATTATTATTATTATTATTATTATTATTATTATTATTATTATTATTATTATTATTATTATTAGTAGTAGTAGTAGTAGTAGTAGTAGTAGTAGTAGTAGTAGTAGTAGTAGTAGTAGTAGTAGTAGTAGTAGTAGTAGTAGCAGCAGCAGCAGCAGCAGCAGCAGCAGCAGCAGCAGTAGCAGTAGCAGTAGCAGTAGTAGTAGTAGCAGCAGTAGTAGTAGCAGTAGCAGTAGCAGTAGCAGTAGGAGTAGCAGTAACAGTAGTAGTAGAAGCAGCAGCAGCAGCAGCAGCAGCAGTAGCAGTAACAGTAACAGCAACAGTAGTAGCAGTAGTGGAAGTATATGGGCCTACATTAAAGTAGTAGTGGTGATAGGCCTAACATAGTTGGCGTCGCCATTGCATCCTCTGTGCACTTAAACATCAGACGAAGAACACTTTAACCTTGACGTATCATCTTATTGCAATTTTTCTAGAGATATTGTTCTCATGTCTCCATGGAAATGTCCTCTGATCCTTTGATTCCTTAGTCAGATTCCTTCTCGTTCATCTGCCATTCCAGCGGTCAGACTAGACGACCGTTGGAATGGCTCTACATGGACTTGTTTAATCGACACTTCACCCGCAGACTGCCATTCGTATCACAGTCGTCTTGCCTTCAACAGAACCTTTGAACCTGCAGCTATAAATCCCATGGCAAAAAACACTTTCCGCACGCCAGCCTCCTAATGTCTATCTGTCTGTCTCTCTACCTGTCTGTCTGACCATATCCATCTTGTTGTGCGTGCTGCCTGTCCTAGTGTCACGCTTTCTGCTTTCCTGTCTCAATAAGTTAAATCCACTAGAGCAGTAGTCCGTAATTGCACCTATTAGGGGTCTACGCAGAGCTGGACGTTCATCCATACACACACCCGTGCACAGACACAGGGACTATAATCAGCTATGTATATGGAAGACGACGAGTGGCATATGTATACGTGGAGTCTCTTATGTGAATATATGGTGGCCAGATAAAATTAACGAGACGTCATTCTTGCACACATGCAGGGACTTAGGTGCATGGCTGCCATGGGATTTATGCCGCCTCAAAAGACCCCCAATAATGAATATATATTCAGGAAACCTGTCCGGAATAAGCCAGTCGCAATGGTCAGCAATCTAAACGGCTAGCGAAACTCTGGCAGCGACTCGTTAGCTAAAGAAGAAGACCGAGAGAAAAGACTGTACATGTATACTGTTTCTGTGGGTGTCAGTGTTGATTTAATTAAGTCTAGCAACCGAAAAGCTCGTTCATCAAGAACAGTTCTGGTTTTAGGTATATGGCCAGACAAAGACAATTAGATGATCAGGCTGAATAATGAATTATACGTATGGAGAAGACTGGCTGATTTTAAGTATTGTGGTTGGTCAGAGTTCAATGTTAGATGAACTAGGGGCCCAATTTGAAACAAAATCCTTTGCTGAACAGGAAGCCAATGCAAAGATTTAAGCACAGAGGTTATAATGTTCATATATTTTGACGTATTACTTATGACTCTAGCCAGAGTTTTGAACTGAGAAGTTTCAGCATGTTTGCAACTTATTAATGCCAACAAGAAGCGAGTTAGAGTAATCAAGACAAACTTTAAAAGACAAAAGACAAAAGTAATCAAACCATACTCTACACTGGCTTCCCCTCCGGCAGAGTATCCTGTATCGGCTTTGCTCTCTTGTCTGGGAATGTGTCTTGGGTACAGCTCCTCGATACATACGCTCAGTGATGGGCAAAATACTTTTCAAAAGTATTTTGAAAATACAAAATAAAATACTTTTCAAAAGTATTTTGAAAATACTTTAACAAAATACTTTTCAAAAGTATTTTGAAAATACAAAATAAAATAGTATTTTGAAAATAGATTTTCAAAATACTTTTGCGAAATCAAAATTTTCTATTTGTATTGCTACTCACTAGTGAGATACACGAAACGATGATGATGAACATTCCGGAGCTGAGAGAGGCGACGAGAGATCGGAACACATGGAGAAGGCTGACTATGACGGTCGCTAGGATTCAGCGAATCGACGGCACAAGGTGACAAGGTGACTCACTAGTGTGTACCGCTACATCGCTTTAGTGTGCTTGGCAGAGATCTGTAGTTTATAATGACTTGAAGCATTGATATAACTGTAATTGCAATTAGTAACTTCTATTGTGCCAGTGTCTAATGCACAAGGAATAGACCGATAGCACACCATAATCAAGCCGTAATCAAATCAATATTCAAAAGATAAGTCCTTAACATTAAGACGGATAGGCAGCCTATGATGGTGGATAAGCGGTTTCAACGAGACAATTTTTAAGTTGAGAACGAAATAAACACAAGCCACTGATCAGAGTGCACATACACCGGAAGGGAGTTCCAAAATGTAGGTCTAGCAATGGAAAAAGCTCGTTCACCAAGAACAGTTCTTGATATAGGTATGCATAATGCAAAGAAAAAAAGACCAAACAGAGAACCCTGATAAATATCTTGATACAACAAACTCGGAAGAAGTTGATGTGGCCAGAATGTTATTAATTAAGCATTATTGCAGTAAAATAATAATTTCGGCAGACGTTTTGTAAGATTTATTTCTGAAAAATACTTTAGAAAAGTATTTTGGAAAGTATTTTGGAAAGTGTTTTGAATTCTCCAAAATACTTTTTAAAACTATTTTGAAAATACTTAAATACTTTTACAAAATACTTTTCAAAAGTATTTTGAAAATAGGAAATAAAATAGTATTTTTCTATTTTGAAATAGAAAACTATTTTCAAAATAGAATTGTGCCCATCACTGCTTACGCTTCATCTTTACTCTCTCTTCCTCCTTTGCGGGTCACTCAGCCCTCCGTTCCTCTTCTCGGGGTGACATCTTGGTTTCAGCGCCGAGCATTGCTGCATTCTCTGTCGCTGGTCCAACAGCGTGGAATGACTTGCCATCTTTCCTTCGCCTATATCCTCGTATTCACTCGACTTCCTTCTATGCCCTATTGAAGACTTTTTCTCTATGATCAGGCCTGGCTTGGGAACGCCTCTGAGTAGAGCTCTTGAAGAGGCGCTATATAAATTCTATGATTGATTGATTATATGATTGAAACTTAAGGCAAAGCATGTAAGACAAGGCCAAGATCGATTGCATTGGGACTTGGGAGCCATATGATGTCGTTAAACATTGTACGCTACTAAGTATACCAGCGATGCCTATACATATATAGCAGTTCTTGACTTTTCTCAGCGAGTTTTCAAAATGCTTCTCAAGGACAAAAAATAGAAATAGGACATAAACCGATTGATAGAAGATTAGGCCTAGTCTGAAACTGAATTTGGGCCGTGTGTTTTGTTAGTTAAGAATAATACGAGACTATAGTTTTAAAGTTGTCTTATAACTTGAGCGCTCTATAACCAATCGGACATGGTAGGCGATTGGTTAGAGCGCATGGCCTGTAACGCGGAGGGTAGGAGTTCGAACACAGAGACATAATCATCCTCGTGATCGTCGTCATCATCATCCTCTTGATCGTCGTCATCATCATCATCATCAGCAGCAGCAGCAGCAGCAGTGGCAGTGGCAGTGGCAGCAGTAGCAGTGGCAGCAGTGGCAGTGGCAGTGGCAGTGGCAGCGACGCAATTTTCGTTTCTATGAAGGTGATGAGATTCGTGATGCACTGGCGATCTTCAATGGAAATTATTGCTCTCATTTATGCCGCATTGCATGGAAAGACGCTCCAACGTCTCTGCGGTGGTGATGCCCCAACGGCTTAGCCCTGGCACACGGCGGCGGCGGCGGCAGCGGTGGATGGCGGAGGCGGCCCTGGTGGGTGGCGGCGGGTGGCGGGTGGGTGGGTGTCCGGCCTCGGGTGACAGTCTCGTCCTAACTGAGGAGAATCATCGATCAATCAATGATGCATCGTGTCGACTGGTTCGATTTAGAGAAAGGTTCACAAAGAAAACAGCGTTTAGGAAAAAGGAAGACGATGATGAGACTGAGAGGAGGAGGAATACACTGGCAGCAACCAAGAGATTTCTTAAGTGAAGACCAGGAAAGAAAGATGGGCTGTTTGCTGAGTTTTGAAAATCACAGGCTAACCTACAAGTGGGTGGACGTGACAGTGAGTGTTCAAGTCTGAGACATTGCCTCATTGTCGCATTTAGGTGAAGAATGAATCTGGCCCAGAGGGTTAGAGGGCGATGTCCAACGGTGATCAGAGCATTTCATGACTACTTCTGACGACAGACCATTGAGACCAGTTAAGCAGAATTATCCCGTTTTGATTTTCAATTCGTAATAGTTGAATTAATGTTTCCAGTTGTGTTTTCTGTTTATGTTTGTGCTTTGACAACATTGCACAAAACAGTTAAATGTATGCCTCCAGCTGTCGCTAATTCATTAGTAGCCCAAACTTACATGTATTTCTAAAATCCAGTCACTTTAATAAGGTATTATTCAAACTTAATTGTGCACTGAATGGTGATACGTTCCTCGTTATTGTTTAGGGTACCATAAACTATCTACCCGATGGCCACCTCAGCTGTTGACTTCAAACTCAAACATAGGCCTACTATATATATATATTTTCGTTTATTGAAAAAACAAGTTGTCATACTGCAACGAGGTACAGGCATTGAGAATTTAAGAAATTAAAAGTTTTGATTTCTATCGAATGATTGAATGTCATGGGTTGCTATTTTCTATAGAGTATACTGCAACGCTATAGCACTGACTTGAACAAAACGTCTACAAACGATCCATAACAATCTTGCTCGGATACAGCCATAAAAGAATCTGAAACAACATGCACTACATAACCCCAGTTCGCAAATCACTTCATTTGCTTAAAGTCAGTCAGCGCTTCCATTACACACGAGGGTATATTACCTACAATGTCTTATTGACCTCTCAACCTTCTTACATTTGCCAGCTATTAACTATATCCAACCGCCCAGATCTACTCGTCCTATACGTACATAATATTTTTCTCTATATCTGCTTTCAGTTTACACCTCTACAGCATCTACTTATTCTATGCGTTGCACCAGCCATTTGGAATGAACTCCCGAAAGATCTCCACCCGTCTCCATCTCTGTCTTCCTCTCTGTCTGTCTATCTCTGTCTCTGTCTCTCTCTCTCGCCTGCGAATCACAACACGTTTTCACGTGCTCTTTCTCCTGCATCATTTCATTTCTCACTGAAGACTGAGAACCGAACTTTTCAAGCTATATCCTGCTTCTGCTCTTGCACCATCCATCCCATGACCACCATCCTCAACGATTTCCACCGCAGCACCATACTGTCTTCTCGGCTTGACCTCCCCGGATTCTGACCTGGCATCAGAACGCCAAACAACCTGCTCGTTCGAGCATCATTTTACATAACTTCAGTCGTCCTCTGTGTGGCGCTAAGAAATTTCGCAGATTGAAGTTTACATTACACCTACACTGAAAACTGAACAGAATTTATGTAGGATTTGATTGGAAGGCGGCGTTTACATGTATATGTATCGTTTGCTGTATGTCAATCACTATCTCACTGATGATGCGAGCATTGGAACGAGTTGCGGCTCTACCTTGAATCAAATCACAGTCGCAGTAGAAAAACCGGCTCAATGCATGGCTCAACACCCCCGCACCAGTCGGTAAAGGATATTTGACGTTAAGACCAGGACTATAATATTGTATATTGATTCTATCCCATTCTATTTACGGACTTATATAGCGCCTCTCACAGTACAGCCCGATCAGAGGCGCTCTAAGTGCGAAGAACCCCTCGAAAAAGTCTTAGTAGCTAGTGCCCCTGCAGATAATATCTAATAATAACATAAGCAAAATATCGCTCAAAGGCTCCCTAACAAAGCGCAAGACCTACATCCAACGAACTACATTTTTTGCAATTTTTCACAATGCAGAAAACTCTAAATGGGCTTTGATGCGCAAAACTCGTTTATAGAAATAGCCCAATGGAGGGGGAGAGAGAGAGAGAGAGAGAGAGAGAGAGAGAGAGAGAGAGAGAGAGAGAGAGAGAGAGAGAGAAGAGAGAGAGAGAGAGAGAGAGAGAGAGAGAGAGAGAGAGAGAGAGAGAGACGCGTTGCTGGAGAGAGTCATGCACGCATGTGCACGCACGCACACACAAACACACACGTCTCTGTCTGTATGTATGCCGACTGACCATAGGCCTACATGGACATATATGACTATAGATGGACGAGACCTTTTAACTGTTGTCTTCCATGGATCCGTGCATCATGCAGAACTTCTGAATGGATTCAGGGTATGCCTCAGTGCACGTGCATCGATTCAGTGCCATGGATTTGCGTCGGTTGCAGATGAATGAGTGACCCGACATCAGAAAATGAAGGAAGAATGGAGAAATGACTAAAGGCAGCAGCAGCAGCAGCAGCAGCAGCAGCAGCAGCAGCAAAAGAAAATGAAACAATGATGCGGTCCAATCAACAAGGAAACGAGAACGAAAAACGGAAAGAAATCGAGAACAAAGAACGTCATGCAAGAATAATACATAACTATTATAGATCGGTGCATGCCCACGAATGTCATGACGATGTTTAGCATATAGACAGAAACGCCCATGGCCCATCAAAACAAGTAGGCGATGAAATCCCTTTAATATGCCAATCCGAAGACAGGCATTTGACATAATTATACGTTCTATACCCACTTAGATACATTCTACAGCCGTGTATAGGATCTATAGATGTATAGGCTTATATATGTTCAGTTTGAGCATCGAACTGACTCTGACTATACATATGTATACGCAATATATATACATATATATATATATATATATATATATATATCCTAGACGTTGCTACCCGGCTTCGCACAGGTTTTCTCTACCATATATATTATTTTTGCCCGGGTTAAATATAGTGGACGAAGCGAGCGTAACTTTTCAGGGCGACGTCGTGGTTTTATTACGAATGCGCCTGATTTGGATATTTAGCCCCGCCTTGACGTCATAAAAATGGCCGCCGTTATTTATATTGAATGTCACTATATTGAAACTCAAAATGTCCAAATAATATTTTTGCCTGGGCTAAGCTCGGTCTTTTATTCTCGAATTTTTTGTAGACAGACGCTTATATGACTATTCTCGTAAATTCGCAAAAGAACGTTGTACAAAAATGTCATATCGCTAGAGTGTTCCATTCGCAAGCGTAGGCCTAATTTTTCAGGGCGTTGTCGCGGTTTTATAGGCTAGTATTATAGATATCAATCATAAGATATCAATCAATTATGACGAATGCTCCTGATTTGCATATTTATTCCCGCCTGACGTCAAGACACAATGGCCGCCGTTATTTATGTTGAATATCACCATTTCGAAACTTAAAATGTCCAACTATTGGAATTTAAAGTAAATTGTGGGTTGAAAATAGTACCGTTGACCTACAAATTCTTATAAGAAGGTTTTCAAAAAAATCGTATCGCTAGAGCTTTCTGTTCGTGAGCCTTTTGCCGGACAAACAGAAGGACAAACTTTGAGACTTATAGTATAGATATATATATATATATATATATGCGCCTACTTATGTGTGCATACAGGCATGTATCATGTATGTTGTATGCTTTTATGCATGTAGGTACGCATGTATGTATGTGTGTATGCATGTGTATATGTATATATATATATATATATGTATAGGTGCGTATTTATTATAGAACCTGTTGTGAGTTCTGCCGTCGGGTATGATGAGGCGATGGGCTGTATGCATATCTCTCTTCTGTAGAAGTAACTCAACACTGGAGAAGACATAGAAACTAAGCAGGTCATGCGAGTAATGACCTTTTCAAGGTAATCAGGGTCACACAAACACACACACACACTCACACACTCACTCACTCACTCACTCACTTTCTCTCTCTCTCTCTCTCTCTCTCTCTCTCTATCTCTATCTCTATCTCTATCTCTATCTCTATCTCTATCTATCTCTCTTTCTCTCGTCTCTCTGTCTATCTGTTTCTCGGTCTCTGTCTTTCTCTCGTTCTTGTGTCGCAGGGTCTTTTCTCTCTGTTTAAGTGTAAGTACATCGGAACTGATTCTAATGGAATTCTTGGAAGGTGGACTGCATTCTAGCAGCATAAAAATATATGCGTGTGTCGTTGATCCTATAATACAATTATGTGTAGTATACTTCTGCGTAAGGAATTTTTTTCTTTTCTTGTACACGGATACATTGCCTAACTATTATGCCATAGAGTTTTATTGGGGAAATATTTACACCAAGGAGATACTTGACGGCGCTATGTGGCCTGTTTGCATCGAGCATGGCTATCTTTTGCAGACCGTTGTTCATTATTTTCATGATGCGTGTCAACAAAATTTACCAATCTCTCTCGCGGTTTGTTGAGGAGGCGTTGTGAATTTCATAGAGTAAATTGTTTTGATCAGTTAATATATTTAATCGAATATTGTACTGTGAGGTTCTGCTTCCGGTGTGGATGAGATGAATAGGTCTACGTCGCCAACACTGAACAGACAGGCGTATACACTGTATCGTTGTAGCTATACTCAATAGTGATGGGCTGGGAACTCGTTATGAAGAAACTTTTTGTTTTTTGCAAAAGTGTTCTGCATTATTCAACATTATTGGCTGCCGCTTAGGATGTGGAATGTTAGCAGGTATATATTGGAATTAAATACATTTCGGTACCCGATGCCATCACCGACCGTAGTGTTGATATATATACTATTTGTGACAATGGAGATGAGGCAGCCTAATGCCGGCTGGATCAGTTCAGCACCGTGACAGATGCTGAGTTGAAATCGCTTTTCCAGTCATTCTCAACCAAAGCGTGAACACTTGACCCCGTTCAAAACTTTTCTTCGTCACGAATTCGTTGACGCCAGTTCCGTTGGTCATCGTATACAGGGCTCTTTGGATCCCCTTGTCACACACTGCACACGACTGATGTTCTGCAGACTGAGCTCATCGCTGCTTTTGGAGCGCGGCGTCACCAGAAAGAGGACGATGCTCAGAGTAATTCAACTTGTCATTCATGTGACGCATGCCTTGCGTCGGATAACTGACCATCGTTTCAGAAGTGTGGGCTTGGATGTCGTCAGATCGTCTTTGGTTGACCTAGGCTGAAACGCAATGCATATGGTTGGGTATACACGCCAGGCATGGTCCATGCTGCGAACAGTGGCGTAACGAAGAGTTTCAGCGTCCAGGGGCAGGAGTTGATGACTGAGCCCCCTTTCAATTTTCTTGTTGACTTTTAATCGTTCTTGTCGTAGTCCTATGTACCATTGAAAGCTAATTTTCCGCCCCTTGTGCTGCGCCTGGGGGGGGGGGGGCGATTGCCCCTCTGCCCCCTTCGTTACGCCACCCGCTGCGAAGAAACACTAGCGTCGAGATTCCAAGATAGGAGCACAGAACCCGTCATTCGTGACCTGGACGTGATATTGAACAGTGAATTAGCAATGGCTGACAACGTGAAGTCGCTTTGCAGAATCTACTTCTATCAGTTGCGTCACATACACGTCAAACGGTGTATACCCTTTCGTTTAATATTGCTATGACCCTAGTTCATCCATTCATACTGAGGCGACTTGACTACTGTAACTCCTAGTCGGGTTGCCAATGTTAAGAATACGTCAGCTTCAGTCGGTCATCAGTTTGATGGCCCGATTGGTGGCAAGTCCCTCAAAAAATACACGCATATATCTGAATATTCACGAAAAACGCTGCACTGGCTTCCTATGAAGGAATAGAATCGATTCTACATGTAGATCCTACTATTTGGACATTCTGCGATGGTTGGCGCTGCGCTGACGTACATCAAAGAATTCAATCCAATCGGTTCCCGTGTCACATTATACCTTGTAATACATTGTAAATGTTTACAACCTGGACTCCGCTCCAAACCCCGCTAAGCCAACTTACGGAGATCCCAGAGCGCTAAGTCTTCCCTCACGGTCTCACAAACTCTATAAGACTTGACCTTCATTCTAGGTTAACGTGCATGAATGATGTTTGCAATAGGCCTAGTGGTTGCCATAGGAGCCGACTTTTGCTTTTGTCTCTGGGTGCGTGGGTTCTAACCCGGGAAAATCTTTTGTATTCTACATTGCCATAGGTGAGTTTTAGCGCATTTTCGGAGAAAGAAATTTGTTTTCTTGTCATTACTTTGTTAGCAAAGGTATTTGAAACTCACCCGACAGCGTTAGGCCTATTATTTATTTAGTATTTATGTACGGGTTGTGAGATCATGCAATGTTGGGTAGTCTATTTGTGAAAAATGTGAATTTAAGGTCCGAATTCTTCTGGGTGCGACGCAGCCTCTGGACTTTCTTTCTGGGTGTATTCACGCCCAAGACTCCCATGCAGAGAGTCGGCGCCTATAATGGTGGATGCGGTAAAAATTATTCCGCCGAATGCTGCCATATAAAACTCTTTCGAGAGCAGATGATTGTGATATATATAGCGTTGCATCGGGCGCATCAAAGGATATCGTATCAAGCTTCAGGTGGCAGGAACAAAGCGACCGACTTCTGTGCGAATAGTTATTAGGCTCTAGTTTCTATGTCTTCACATTCATACGAGATATTAAATATATTTTATGCATACGCAGGTGTAATTCACGTTGATGTATTCGAAGGTTAATGCCACAGACGTATAAATGTAAAACGCATGTGCGTGCATAAAAACATTTAAACCCATAATTATTCTAACCCTGCTTCTGTTAGACAACGAAGTAAAAATCGTTGTTCCGAGGAAAAAGCAACGAACGGATATAAGCATAACTTACAGATCTAAAAGCACGTGTGGCAGATATATATATATATATCAGGTGAAGGAACATAGCGGATCCTGCAGTATAATAATACTTGGATATTTATACGTGCATTTATTTGCCATTTCCCTGCAGCGGATTGGAGCAACACGTAGGCCATATCTCCTAAACACCGGTGAGAGCTGAACGACCGAAAACACCATGACGACCAGCATCATCCAGCTGCTGATGCTGCTGCTGCTGCTGCCAGGCAGTCGAAATGGAACCACGGTGATGACGAGTTCTAAAAGCTGCTCATGCCGTCACCAACATCAGGGGCTCTCGGTCAGCGGACACACAGACAGATAAATACATAGACATTAAGACATGCAGAGACAGACGGACAGACTGAGAAAGAGACAGACGTACAGATGCCGACGAATGCATAATCTTTTCCCGATGATTGGTGTGTTGAGCCCCGTTGCTAGGTCTTAGCCAGGACCTCGGCTGCCGAGCGTCTATAGATGCGGTCACGGAGGCGTCTGTCATACCTAAGACGATTGCAAAGCTTCTTATCAGCTCTATACCCCGCTCAATAGTATTTGCTCTTGGCACCATCAACAACCGCCCCTTACACCGTCCGTCCATCCATCCACCCACCTGTACCACTGCCTCTCTCTCTCTCTCTCCAGTTCTCCCCTCTCAGTCTTCCTTCCTAATTCCTTCTTTCTTGTCCCTTTCTAAATGTGCCTTCCATTTATCCCTTCTTTTCTGTCACCGTCTAATTTTCATCCCTCTCTCTGTGGCTCTGGTTCTGTCTGTCTGTCTGTCTCTCTCTGTGGCTCTGGCTCTGCCCCTCTCCTTCTCTCTGTCTCTCTCTGTCTCTGTATGCGCCTATATCATCGATCCGTCCACCATCGATCCCTTGATGCGTCAATGTCTTCTCTCTCTCCCCCTGCCTCTCCCTCTTCCTTTCAACCCATTCCGTTCGTATTCTTGCCAGATGGAACTCGTTAAGCTCCAACGTTCCATTAGCAGAAATTCTGACTTTCACTAATACAAGTGCAAAGAAATTGAAATCAATTTGCAGTGCAGAATTAATTTAATACATTATACATCTGCATGGAAGCACATGCATGCATTCGTATATATATATATGCGTGTAAATAGCCTATGTATCTAAGTATGTATGTTTGTATTTGTCGAATGTATGCAGGTGCGTTCAGAATGTCATCCCTCCATGAGACAGTGCTTGTGGGTGGTAGGTGGAGGTCTTCAGAACCCTTTTTCTGCAACTGCCGATGACTTATGACATTTTATATGTCAGACGAATTATTTTCAAGGTATTCGAACGCTCGGGCCTCGTACTCTCGACAGAAGCCTAGCGCAACTCAAAACAAGACTCACAGTCTTTAAGTTCTGATCTTTTAATGTAGAAAAATGAACGTTCAATGAAACAGTTCGGAAGTTGTTGACCTACACATCGAAACACCGCCGACGATCGACAGGGTTCAAACAGATCCTTGTCACATAGACTTGACCGATCACTGACGCAACCCATCAACAGACAGACGTATCCATAAACACGCTCTGCCACTATCAACACAGATCGCCTTCAACCGACGACCAGTCACTGCGCATGCCCGGCATCTAAACAAACACACTGCCCGATCGCCCGAGGAATATAATGCCGCACGCAGCCCAACTGTTACGGTATACGAAGAATCGATCTTGTCATGAGTGCGCGCAGTTCACGGCCGCAATTATGTAGAACTGCATTTGCAACTGGTGAGCATGTGGCTAAGTCATCATGAAGTAATCGGTCAACTATTCTTGACTATATCTAATTTACTGATAAATCGTTTATCACCAGATTCCGTTGTAACTATGGGCGTAAAATTCATGCCTGCATTCTTTGGTATAGGTGAATATCACAACCGATCTTACAATTCTACATTTTAAGCTTACCTAAACTGGTTTAAGATTATCGAAGTCTTCTAAGTTATTTTTTTGGACCAGTTCGACTCTCCGATTTTTCACCCCTTTCACTCACATTTAATAGTAGGGCCTAAGGGGTCGTCCATTAATTATGTTTTTAGGCAGTTTTTGACCCCCTCCCCCTTGTCAACAACTGTGAAACATTGACGGACCCCCCCCCCTAAAAATTATGTCAACAATCCCAGAAACCCCCCCTACAAAAAAGAAACAAAATGGCTCAATACATGTAGAATCATTGTTTTAAATTTTTTACACTAAAAAATGCAATCTCGAATTTCAAAATATATGAGTTTAGTTTATTACCAGCTCTTTAGTAGTAGGCCTATTAAACATTAAGCACTTTATACATTTTTAGCATTTCTTAATGTTTTCGCTACCATTTGGAAGGGTCTGTGTTGATTTATTTTAGAAATTGTTTTGACGTAAACTTGTACCGAACCCCCTACCCCTTGTCAACAACTGTCAACCTTCTCCAAACCCCCCTCCCCCTATTTTGTTGACATAATTAATGGACGACCCCTAAGTGGGTTAACTTCGAAACGGAAAACGGATTAAAATGTTTGAAAGTCGCGTCTCTTACATAGAATGCACGAAGTCAATCGGTAAAATAGTGAAGGTAGTCAAACTATGACAGGCTTAACACACGCACACACTCGCACACACACACAGTCACACACACTATTGAAACATGTATAGACTGAAACATATATTTAAACTGGTAAAACCAAGCACATTGTACAACAGGCCGACTACATGAGGGGGATAGTATAAAGGATAACACACTTGCCTGAAGTTTTCACGGACCCGGTTCGATTCCCGTAAGGCCCCTGGGTTTAGCTCATGCCTTCATTCCCTAGGTGGCAGCAAAAGTACCATCAGCTTGCGCCTTGCATGTCTGCAACTTTGTTGATTTATGTCTTCTGTAATTTGTGATCTGTTTAATCGTCATAACATGTACATCGCAGTGCGTTTGTCAGGTGCTTCATTAAAGAATAAATATTATTATTATTTACTCGTTCCAATTCACAGTGTCTCTCTGTAGACGTTCCATCGAATGATGTGAGGTTAGATCATCGACGAGCATTTATATAGCGCCATCACTTGAGGAAGAACTCCCTCTGACGACGCTCAACATAAATGATGACACAGAACAAAGCCTGACTGCAGTCGCTAACTGATTCTCGCTGCATGAAAACCAGCGATAATGGAACAGTTTATCA
The DNA here is from genome assembly GCA_020284085.1 of Aporrectodea caliginosa. Taxonomy (NCBI): domain Eukaryota; kingdom Metazoa; phylum Annelida; class Clitellata; order Crassiclitellata; family Lumbricidae; genus Aporrectodea; species Aporrectodea caliginosa. The sequence goes on along the minus strand of JACEVL010000018.1, from coordinate 140,499 downwards.
TCTGCTTCGAAATCGGACAGATTTCCGATGAGAGGCAATTAATTATGATCTGCAAATAGAGACAAATATCGATTGGTCTTTCTACTACATTGAATCATATGCCACAGGTTATGGAGTCATTAATTATTTCCCTCTGCAGAATCAATGGACAACCCGAATATTATATATATTTAGGTACAAAATAAGCTCGTACAGTTGAGGTGACCGATATATACAATTATAACCTACATAGGCCTGTAAGCCCTACTGTATATATGTACACATAATATAGAAATCTTGATTTATGAAGCAAAACGGCATAAACGCGACGCAGACAAGATGTCGGTGATTGAAGTCGATGAATTCTTTCGCTTGGCTTTCTATAGGGCGATGACCGCAAAAGGCACCGCTACAATTACCATACAACTATGGAGACTGCTGAAGCAGCATCCATTGTGGAAGAGCGTTCATTCAAAGCAAAGAAATTTAAGACCTCCCCACGTATAGAATGCCGCCCGTAGTACGATTTTCATATATATCCGTGTTCACTCGCTTCCTCCAAAAGCCTCTAAAGGCGACGCCAGAATTACACAGACGCAAACACAAACACTCGCTCCAGTCAAGCACGACCATTCAGCTGAAGACGCCTGCTATGTGCATGCCGACAAACACACATAAGCTGCAGACCGTTCGCCATAACATGCCTCGGCGGCGGCGGCGGCGGCGGCCAAGGGTTCGTTACGCTCAGCAGCCGTAAATAGCAGCTTTATTAATTGTATTTCGTCGTCGTTGTACAAAGTCTGGGGTCAATATCCTGCATGTTAATGTCGCAATAAAAAAACAAGACATCTTTCTCACATATATATGTATATATATACATAAGAAAGATCCCTTATTATTAAATCTCTCTATATATACGTATTTAAATATATGTAAATTGTGTGCTAATGTGTTAATATGCGTTTATATATAATGTGCTATATATATACCTTATGTTGAAGCTGTGTTATATATCCGTGTGAGCCAGTTATTTCTTAGAGTCGATCGTCGGTACACAAGGAAGATTGAAGGAGAGCAGGGAACAAGGTCCACAACTGCAGAGTAAGAAGAAGACAGAGCGAGAGAGACAGACAGACAGAGAGACAGACAGACAGAATTACACAGACAGAGATAGTTCATAGTAGACGAGTACACAACGTCCGCAACTTTATGGCATGTCCCGTACACACAATCTACTGCAGCAGTACATTCGTCGTCTCAAGGATTCATACATATATATTAATATCATATACATATATATGAGATGATGGATGTTAGATGTGTTTGCAGCAGACTGCCCTCCCCCACCCACACCCCTCGTAAGAGAGAGAGAGAGTGAGAGAGAGAGAGAGAGAGAGAGAGAGAGAGAGAGAGAGAGAGAGAGAGAGAGAGAGAGAGAGAGAGAGAGAGAGAGAGAGAGAGAGGCTATGTGTGTAGAGAGGAGGAGCAGAGGCAGAGGCAGAGGCAGGAGCAGGAGAAGCTGGGGCAGGAGAAGCTGGAGCAGGAGAAGCTGGGGCAGGAGAAGCTGGGGCAGGAGAAGCTGGGGCAGGAGGAGACTGTCTTTGGTTTCTGTTGACGTTGGTCTAATTATTGGAAGAAGAGGTAGATGACGATGCTGAAGAAGAAGAAGAAGAAGATTAGATAGACAGAGGCAGACAGACAGACAGAGACGATAGAGGAATGGAGGAAAGCAGAGACAACTCCAATAGGAGGATGGACGGAAGGAGGGATGAACCGACGGAAATGAAAAGACTGAGACCAAAGGACGCAGACATCGACTTCCAGAAGACGCAGACGACCAACAGACTCTAATATTACATGACATCAAACGAAAGCGAAGAAAGTCAGAGAAGAGAGCCCAGAAGATTTTCTTTCTCTCCCTCCATCAGTTCATCCGTTTGTCCTTTCGTCCTTCTATCCTTTCGTCCTTCTCTCCTTTCGTCCGCTGATCCGTCCGTTCGTCCGTTTATCCCTCGGTTCGCCCATCTGTGTGCCTCATCAGACTGCAGAAACCAATTTCAGAGCGATGACGGACCGTCGAAGCGAGACTGATGTGTCGTCGCCGTCGTCTTGCATTCATTCAAGAATTCCGGAATGACCGGCAAAGAGGAATCAATTAAGTCGTCATGCAGTCTGGCGGAATGCAGCGATCTCTCTCGTCCGAAATTCAAAAGTAGCTATATAGAACACTGGAAAAGCCGTGGAAGACATTATAACGGAATCACTGTCACATTCAACCAGAAGTAAAAGGTCATGTCGTCATCGGTCTGTCAGGCAGTCATTTGTAGTCATAGCACGACTTCACTGCTCATACTGTGTCATACTGGCAGACATATATATTTAAGTTTACAAGCTGCGGAAAGGAAGCGGAGATTGTTTGTGGCAAAAGAATAACTGACACGCATTTAAGCTCATTGTTAAAGTATTGAACAGTAGCTGATCGATATATATGTAGACTTATATATATATATATATATATATATATATATATATATATATATATATATATCGTCCAGCAATAACATTGTGTCATAGGCGTTATAATTTTCGGCGGATACAAGGGGTACCCATTCTTCCACTGTTTGGACTGGGGTACCGTACCCCCACTTTTCTCACACCGAATAAATGATGCCGTCACTAGTCAACAGGGCCGTAGCAAGCTATAATTGCGCCCTATGCCAAGCGTAAATCTAGCGCCCCACCCCTCAAAGATCAACTTAACCAATAACGACCAAATTGATATCGAATATAACATATAAGGCTTTGTCTTTTAAAGAAAAAGAAACGAAGTTTCTGTGCTTCTATTAACATTTCATTTTAGTCACTTCAGATTTATTTCGCTGTTGAAGGGACTCTGAGGACAGGGAGGTTTGGGCAAGTTCCACGAGGAAAGGATTGGACTTCCATCGGGTTCGATTCCCCAACGTAAGCCATGGGCGCCCATCGTGTAATCAACACGGGTTTATGAAGCAGGCGTGCGCTCCTACGGGGCCTCGCCCATATGGTGGCTTGAATAGCGCCACTAGCCGCTATAAGCTTATGTCTTTCAGCTCTTCAGATACTAGGCCGAGCTTAGAGCCTATGACCGGCTTTGGTGGCGATAGAAAAGTGTCCTCTCTGATTAGGTTCCTCGTCCTAACACCAGTACTTTCATTATCGGTTTGGGTTCACTCCCTGTCTTTGCACGTACTATATACTCCTTATCACTTCTGCCTGTTCTTCTTGCCGCTGTATAACTTTCTTGATTAAATCATCTAGCTCTGCGTTAGCTGGCACTGACAACTCAACATCCGCCATTTCGCTTGTTCTGATTATAATTTAATTCAAACAAATTCACGGAAGATACCGGATAGCGGTTTTCACATCCAATTACGCGAAAATTATATCTGTAATCTGTTTGATTAAGTTAGTTGTCTTTTCCAGAATTACAGTTTCATCTGGATCGAATTAGCTTACGTCCATTCAATAGCAATGCACCTTTTCAGTAAGCAGGAACGGTACATACAAAATCATCTAAGATCCCCTTCTCAGAGCCTCGCCTCGTTTTATAGGCTAATCTACGCGCCTAAAGAACCGCGTTCTTTTCGCTCGCTTTTCCACCAATCACAGCGCAGTAGCGCAAGCGCCCTTTTCCCCGAGTACATTTCCATCAATCACGGCAGTTCGCTCTATTTGGCCTTCTGCGCCCATTTAGGTCTATGCCAGTTCTGTTATTATTTAATTTTACTACATTTATTTCATTTATGATGGATATTTCACATCTCAAGATCAAGTAATTAGTAATTAAATCGTTCCATCCCGTCTCAAAATTTCTTGAGTTGCGCCCTGTGCTATGCACCGCTGGCATACCCTCACTAAGGCCCTGCTAGTCAATCGACTAGATCTTACTGCAATTGTGTTTCTTCGAATGTTACTGTTTCTGCCTATCTTTGCATACACGTAGGTACGGATAGTAGATAGACGTAGGTACGGATAGTAGATAGACGTAGGTACGGATAGTAGATAGACGGTTGTAGATAGACAAACAGATAGCATTTACAGAGACAAGCAATCATTAAGACAGATAAAATGAGTATAGGGCTACTAACTGACTCCTATAGCTAAATAAGTATGTATAGTAAATTTATCAGCAGGTGGAGACAATCAGGCGAACAGAATTACAGGTATAGTCAGACTTTAGCTCCACAGGTCACCGCCCATACCGACCGGTTGGCAGGCAATAGAGCTATAGCTCATTCGCAAGATTATAGCAGGACCCTGAATTAACCCTCACTCTCCCGCGATCCAAACGTCTGATGATCATGAACGTCAATGCACACACATAACAAGCTATCTTCCAAATCGCATGTATACAATGTATACAATACATTACACGCGCAGTCATCTTGATATGATCCTCCTCTCAACATAACCAGTGCCAGCATCAAACAGGCTTACACAGATTCATTATCAAACTAGCACACATTAAGGTTGTCACACATTCATTCAGAGGACTTATATAGCGCCCCTCCAAGATAACTTACTCAGAGGCTCTCCCAGCCCAACTCCGGCGATAAAGAACAGTTTTCAAATTCTTGTAAAAGGTGTATGCAGAATTGCAGAGTCTCCAGCTAGAAGAACACGAAAGATGTGAAGGAAGATTATTCCAGATGGTCGGCCCAACCACTGAGAAGGCACGAAGTTGCATCTTTGAAGTGCGCGCAAAGGGAACAGCAAGTTCGCCACGAGATGCAGAACGAAGATTTCTGCGGGCAGCTAAACCTGAGGTAGAGCAACAGAACTCACGCAAGTAGGTTGGGGCGCTCCCTAACTGGCACCGCCAGACCCCGACCGAAATCCTAAATTGAATGCGCTGAGAAACAGGAAGCCAGTGGAGCATGCACGTCACGCATATAATGCGAGATATGACACAGATATGACCCTAGGTTTATAGTATATCAAATTTCTAATGCAGTCGACCTCTAAACCTAAATCATACGGATATGCACTTTAGGCATTTTGTATTGTTTTTATAAACCACAGTACTCTAAAAGTCGTTTTCGGATTAGATCGGAATTATGAATAGAACTGCTATATTATAAAAAAACATGTACATGTCAATATTGATGAAAAACTTTCCGTTAAGGAGGTTAGCTCATCCGGTTTTTTTTTTATCAGCGTTACAATATAGATCTTATATATAGTAGGCCTATTGCTCTGAAAGTCAGTCATCCCAATTATCTAATTTTCATAGGTTGGCTTAACTATCCGATGGCGGAAGGAAGATAGAGGAGGGCATAAATAAATAGAGTAATTATTAAGTTTAGAGTGCTTTACGGCTTTTACCGACTTTCCTAAAAGGCAATAAACATTTTCGATGGGCTGTTCAGCTGACGTTTCCCAGATGAGACATAAAAAACTATCTAACAGAGGCAGCAGCAGCAGCAGCAGCTAGTTCTGTGACAACACTTGTCTAAATTATGCGGTGATGAACAATAGGCCTATACAATCTAGACTCTAGAGACTTCGTCCCACATGGCTCACAAGTGCAGCCCTGAAAGGCAGTGTGAAATGTCGATGGTCAAAACACATCTCGAACTGGACTTCTTCCGAAACAACGACGCTTAATCCGAAAAAGAAAAATTTAAGTTTATTTCTGATTTATTACGTGTAGACAGCTAGCCTACATTTTCCATTGAATCTTTCATCTCTTCTGTGAATTTTTGTGGCGCCATTATCATAACATGCGAGGCATTAATCGACGACACCTTGTGAGTGAAATTACACTCCAAATTACACTAACGATTAGGCAAAAGTGGAGACGATCCACGGAGACAGGAAGATCAACACCGTCTTATGTAGACATTAAGCCATTAACTGGTCAGATGACCAGTTAATGGCTGGGACGTAACTAGCGAGTTGATGCGATTCTGTTTTTTCAGCATGAGATGAGGTTTTAGCCAAGACCTGAAAGACATTAGAGAGTCTTCAAAGCGGAAGCAAACAGGGAGTGAATTCCAAAACCTGAGACCATCAAACGAGAAAGCCCCGGAACCCCATAATGCTTTAGCCCAGAGTATACGCTACAGCAATTGAGATGAACAGATGCAATGCGTATGGAGACTGAGGATTTGGCAGAGACGAACAATACAATACAACTGATCTTTGATATCGCCCTTCTTACTAAGGTTGCCTCAAGCTCAGAAGTGCCAGACGCCTCGGCGGCGCAGAAGCAATTATATTGCAGAGCAATTGTGCGCGAAGGACTTGCTCAAGGTCCCTACGCGGACGGTTTGAGGTGGATTCGAACCTGCAACCCTCCGGCTGCAAGGCACCGAACATACCCCTGCACCACGGCGCCCCACAGATGCGCTGGTTGTTGTAAACTGTGAACTAACTGCTAGTGAATCCTCAAATACAGTATATATAAGAATACGGTTTCTGCAGGTGGCAAAAGCGAGGACACACCGTGGACTCCACCTGTATAGTTGCGCTACAGACGATCACAATCATGATTGCGAAGAGTGGACCAAGATTATGGCAGCGTTAAGCAAAAATCACCACAGTCATCGAATATAGCTTTCATTTGACAGAGTTGATAGAAGCAGATACGATGGACGAGTTTCGTCCATGTAATAACCAATCTAAACGTTGTCATGGTGACAACCGATTGGTTAGAGTGCTCTGTCTGTGACACAGAGAGTGGTACGACTTCACGTACAGTTGCCCAGCATCATCGATGTTCTGTCTTGTGGTCGTCGTGTGTGCACTTCTGACCTTTGGAAAGAATGTAATATCAATTGCAACTGTAGGCCTATGTATGTGTAGTACGGTGAATTGAAGTGCACCAAACGTTTACCGGAGTTTGTTGCAAATGCTGGCTTTTGGTAAACAAAGATTTCGATTTTTGGACATTGAACAATAGAAGTCGCTGCAGTCGGCCTGCTACTCTTCTGCACACTGTGAGCCAGACAGTATTGTATTGTATTTGAACACTTGTTATAGCGCCCCTACCAGATTGCCCATTCAGAGGCGCTCTCGACTACTGCGCGGACACTGAATCGGAGTTTCACGCCGAAGCGCATGAGCAATTGCGAGTGAAGGACTTGCCCAGGGTCCCTACTATACACATGAATTTTGGTATAGCAGACGGGTCAAACCATAAATTTACTAGATGTAGCTGAACTGGATAACACATAAAAAGTGTTCTGTGGATGAGTGACAAAATGAAAAGTGACGCTATGCGCGTGATGCATAAGAAGGTAGCTGTACATTGTCATGCATAACCGGACCTAACTATAGGAGCAACAGACTTGCCAACAGTCCCTGGACGAGTCTCAGTTCCCGATCGCCTATTTACGATCTGTTGGTGCATCGTTGCCACTCGGAAACCAGACTCTCTTTCGTAACTTTAAGAGAAAAAGATTATCATCTGAAATTGAAATCGCCAACCAATTTGCATAATTGGACACGATTCGAACTCACGGTATCGTGATACGTAAAAGTATCACGTATTGTGCAACACGACCAGCACTCAACCTCATATTTGACCTAACCTAGGCGTCTATATTAAAAAAATATGTGCGTCAGAAAGCAATTCAAAATCAGGCGAATATAATTATTGTATTTTTCTGTCCAACCATCGGAAATACATACAGACATACATACAGACAGACAGACAGACGTGAAGACAGACAGACAGACCGACCGATCGACTGACTCACCTGGATTCTTGTCTAAGGTTCCGGTTCCTTGAGACGCGTCGTCGGCACAGACTGTTTTTTCCTGGTAAGTGGTTGACTGCTTTGAAATCCCGCCTATCTATCTTCTCTTATCGACGGCGGCCAACTTCTCCCTCTCATCGCTCATTGGTCGGTCGATCGGTCGGGCTTCGCTGAGCAGCTTTCCTTGAGCGCAGCCAAGCTGACCAGCAGCAGCAGCAGGTGCGAGGAGGCCAGCGATTGCGCCGCTGCCAACCAACCTCTCACTCCTCTGCAGTTACGCAATACAGAAGTTGATCAGGAGGCATCTGTACCTTGCGTTATATGTTTGTGTGTATCTGTTCTTGTCGTTCTCTTGCTGTATGTCATTCTGCTGCTGAAAGTGTGTGTGTGCGTGCGTGCGTGCGTGCGTGCGTGTGCGTGTGTGTGTGTGTGTGTGTGTGTGTGTGTGAATACGCGTGTGACGTTCGCTAAACTATATGCTTATGTACTATGGCCGCTACTTTTGCATGAGGCTAAGAGTGGAAAGGAAGTGTTGCCAGTCAGTGGTTGCATTACGAACGATGGATGAATGACTTCTTCAGTCGATCATGGTCGGTCCATCCATTCAAAGACAAAAATCCCTAATCCACGCAGATCGTTGCAATGACCCCGATAAATGAAGACATAGTATACACCTCGTATACGCTCATTACTATTTGCTTAACTGCATACACAGGCAGAAACGAATTAGAAATCGCCACGTCGTATCGCCATAAACGTTTCACTAATGGTAGGGCCTTCTGAAATCCATCTGGCACAATCCAATCAGAGAAACATGGGTACATTTACCCGCCTATTCATCGACTACATCATTTGCTCAGCCACCCTCCCAATCATCCATCATCCATCCACTAACCAACCCATCTAGCCCTTGATCCATCCACCTACTAATAGATGGATTAGTGAGTGGACGCAATCGCTCAGTGTATGTGTGGTGGGGCTGACACACACATCTACATCTACTGTAGTCGTGAGAACGTAGAAGGCATTCATTCGGCTCTTGGAAGTGAAAGAGTGTCGTTGTGCATGTCTGCGCATTAGTCGCGACAGTAAAGTCTGTGTCAAGTCTGTGTGACAAGAGGCTTTGTGCATTAGTTGCGTCAGGTTAATATATACGGCAATAACCTGTGTGAACTTCGTCGATCGTATTACAGTAGATTCGGCGTTTAAGTCAACGATTTTGGAAACGTTTTATCAAACTTTTTGTTTTTCATAAATGCATATAAAAACTTAGAGACTGTTTGTGTTTGGTGTGTGTGTGTGTGTGTGTGTGTGTGTGTGTGTCTGGTTTGGCTGTGTTTTTGGCTTGTGTGTGTGTCTGGTTTGAGTGGCGCTACGATGCTAATCGAGAAAGTCTTGTGACAATATTCATCTGACACACTTAATACGCTGGCTTACTAAGCTGGTCAGTAGTCATCAGTTTCCACACAGCCTTATGAATGCTACTTTCTGCCCTCTGACCTTTAGCCTCTGTATTAAGAACATTTTATCATAACGATGTCTAAGTCTGACCGCTTTCTCCACTAATAGCGAATATTGTAGGTAATAGATTATCATAGTCATGTAGGCCTACCTCGTGCGGCACGGTGGCCGACTGGTTAGATCGGTATACCTGTAACACGGAGAGTACGGGTTCGATCCTCGTCGGGGGCAGTTACTGTGTATAGGGACCGTGAGCAAGTCCTTCGCGCACAATTGCTCTGCAAATATAATTGCTTCTGCGCCGCCGAGGCGTGTGCGCTTCTGAGCTTTGGGCCACCTTTCGAAGAAGGGCGATATCAAAGGCAGTTGTATTGCATTGTATTTTATTGTACATTCATTCATTTCAGATATTTATATAGCGCCCCTTCACGATTTCTACTCAGAGGCGCTCCCGACTACAGCGCGGACACGGAATCGGAGTTTCACGCCGAAGCGCATGAGCAATTGCGAGTGAAGGACTTGCCCAGGGTCTCTACGCGGCGGCTTGAGGTGGATTCGAACCCGCAACCCTCCGGCTGCAAGGCACCGAACATACCCCTACACCACCGCGCCCCAGGTTTTGTCTTACGCGTTTCACAGATCCTCACGTATCATTTCCACGAACTGTTGTAGACTACATGTACACGCCGTCCTTGAGAAGATAGTTTGCCTCTGCAACATTTTCTGAAAGCTTTTTGACGATGGAGGAAATAGGCCTACGTCAGTTTTTGAAATAAAAAATTGCCAAATTGGACTCACAGTACCTCGAAGAATGCTGATACAGCAGTGATGATGCTGAAGAACTGCTAAGCAAATGGAAAGACGCGGACGTAGCCCTGTTCACTGAGTGACCGTGCAACCATTATTTGCAGTGCAGAGGATTTCAGAGGACGAATTGAAAGAACGGAAAGTGTTCGAGTTACGAGCGCTGGCAGACGCAAATGGCTGTGATGCTGGATCGACACAACCAGATTGCTAGATTAGCAGGAAAGCATAGTTGGCTACTTGATAAAACTGACGACGAATAATTATAGGAAGCATGCTTTGCAAATAGTATCGTGATTATTTTCATGTACCTTGCGATCGAGAAACTTAAGGCAGGCATGATCAAGACATTTGGACGATGCAGTGAATGTCCTGCTTCCTGGAGAATACTGACCCGAATTTATTGTGAGTTAGTACAGCTCGTTTATATTACCCCCTATAGTACTGTGGGTGGGTCGGTCTAACCAATGCCAATCCGAAATAGCGATATATTCAGAAAAACCGAAATCGACACAGAGAACTAAATGACATATATGTCATTTACTAAATCTAATCTAATCAAATAACTTCTATAGCGCCTTTATCATGACGTACAAGGCGTCAATCGATGGTCATTAAAGTGAAACTCTAATTAAATAATACTTTAGAGAAGCCAGGTCGAAATGCGATAAGTCAGAGAAACCAGAAGTTAAGCTATGGAGGGTAAGAAGATACAGATGAGGAGTTTTAACATATAGAGATAATGGAGAGATAATATTGAAGTCGGTATTCGGAAATTCCGATAGATACCAAAAAAACTGAAACGTTGGTATTCACAGAATGTAAATATCGACTAGGCCTATTAATTTTCCTAACATATATTTTTTTTTATTCACTAAACTTTCTTAATTTGTTCAAAGCTTTGATGTTTACTGATACTCCAGGTCCAGCCTCTGAAAAACATTATATGGACCTCAAAATAATATAGCTGGAAAATGTTTAGGGAATCCATCCATGCATCCATCCATGCATCCATGCATCCATGCATCCATGCATCCATGCATGCATGCATGCATCCATCCAACCATCCAACCATCCACTCATTCATCCATCCATCCATCCATCCATCCATCCATCCATCCATCCGTCCATCCGTCCATCTGTCCATCCGTCCATCCGTCCATCCGTCCATCCGTCCATCCGTCCATCCATCATCCATCATCCATCCCTCCTCCATCCATCCATCCATCCATCCATCCATCCATCCATCCATCCATCCATCCATCCATCCATCCAACCGTCCGTCCGTCTGTCCGTCTGTCTGTCCGTCCGTCCGTCCATCCATCCATCCCTCCATCCCTCCATCCCTCCATCCATCCATCCATCCATCCATCCATCCATCCATCCATCCATCCAACCATCCAACCATCCACTCATTCATTCATTCATCCATCCGTCCGAATGCCCACCGTCTCATCCACCCATTAATCTACCTATCCAGTATCCACCCAATTGCATGTCAGTGAATTAAAACGTGTTGCTAACGACGCTTTGATGCACATGTGAAACTTGATAGGTGGCTGAGACGGTGAGCAAACGTTCGTGTAGGCTATCAACAAAACATGCTCACACAAAGTGTAGGCGAAAGATTAACATAGCTATAATATATATATATTTATGTGTGTGTGTGTGTGTGTGTGCGTGTGTACGTTTGTGCGAGTGTGTTCATGGTACATATTGATATGTGTATAATATACGCATACAAATATTAGTATATATATATATATATATATATGCATGTATATGTTGATAGGGCGTGTGTATGAGGCAGGTGCCATATCAATCTGCCGTCCATTTATCGGATTGCATTGAGCACTCTGAACAGCAGACATGGAGAAAAATTTAGACGACCCTTTACATTTTGACGAACTGACCGACCTGAGTGGCAGCGAAACCGTAATGATATTCAAAGTCAAGGATTTCACGGATGTACCCGCAGTGCATGCGATCAACATTGTCTCTACATTGACTTCACATTGTCTATACATTGTCTCATATATTCTGTCTACAATATTGTCTATACGTGTCTATACATTGTCTATGCATTATCTTTACATTGTCTTCACAGTGTCTCTTCAGTGGTTCTACAGTTTCGTTACATTGTCTCTACATTGTCTCTCGTAGCACAGGAAATTAGTCCAAATCTGCAGGAAATGTATTTCGATTCTGTAGGAAAGCCACCGAGCTTTGACATTTTACGATGTCAACAACTATATGCCTCTCTGCATATTACATAACCGTCTCTCTCGCTCTGTCGTATAAGTCTGTCTGTCTGTTTATTGGTCTGTCTGTCTCTGTCTGTCTGTCTTTTTCTCTATCCCTTAGCCTACTCTCCATTTCTCACCTCCTCTCTCCCTCCAATCTTAACTCTTCGTTTTTCGCCTGCATCTGTACCTTCATACCTTATGCTTATGCTCCATTGTTCGTCTGCTTCTCTGTCTTTCGCTCACTCTCTCTGTCGCTCTGTCTGCCGCTCTCTCTCTCTTTCTGTCTCTGTCTCAGTCTCTGTCTCTGCCTCTCTCTGTCTGTCTTTCTGTCTCTCTCTCTCTCTCTCTCTCTCTCTCTCTCTCTCTCTCTCTCTCTCTCTCTCTCTCTCTCTCTCTCTCTCTCTTCCATATCGTGAGTCATGATAGTCATGATATTCTTGTAAATAGATTCAGAAGCAAGCAACTTTTGTCCTACAGATGGTACCGTATTATATATATCTCCAGGCAAACCGCAACATATATTACCTCTTCGCATATCCACCGGAAATAGAGGAATGCCACATCTGGACAATCCTTACACGAAGCAGCGCTCGTGAATAAGCTGGTGCCCTGCGCTTGGTTTAAGAGTAGAGCTCTAAAATTGTTAGTTTATGACTTCGAATAGGATTACGATGGACAATTGGTTTAAGTTGTATTTTATTTTGCTGGTGCAACAGTTCGTAGAAGGTCTATGACTATGTATACACGATTCTAATGCTCATGTATTGTTATATACATGAGAAGCATTAAGAACAAGCTGATAGCGTTGTTCTTTCAGGTTCATTTGGTTCTGTTCAGCTGAGCATCATCCTCTGAAAGGGATTTCGATCAGTTGTTGCTTAACGCCAGATAATCCCACTTCGCTGCTGACCAGGCTCGGACTCCTCTAAAAGGTCTTTCTAGGAAACTTGCCCGACAGAGGCCGTATTAGGCAGCACATGCCGAGACGCAACGACCCTGAATTATTCAGGAATTTCTCCGACTTAAATTTTTGTCTGTGTTCCTGGGACGAGACATCGTCTTCTTCTAAATGCTGAACGCATGATATAAGAAATTAATGCACGGAACAGCATAAGTAGACCTTTGCGATAGTTTTGCAGAATTTGGATGCATCTATAGGCCTATACATTTTTTACAGTTTCTTGTAAGAATTAGGCTGAGCTCTTGTTCAGAATTCAGGAGGCATAATTATGTGCAAGTACTTATAGAGCATTAATCGCGGAAGGCATGTGAATACAACCATTGTGTTATGCATACAGCTCTATTTTTCATCATCATCATTGTCGTCGTCGTCGACATGATATTGATGATAATCATCTTTACAAGTCCTTATCGCTGTCTGTGTCATTATCATAACCATTCAGAAGCCGAATATGACCATACGGCAGAGTTCTCCTTACAGATTTTATTTTAGTTATAAGCTACAGTCACAGTTAATAATAATATAATAATAATAGTTAATGGTTTTTCATTCTAGTTATAATTACAGTTATAGTTAGTATATTTAGTTAGTTATTGTAACTAGATTTTTATTTTAGTTGTTACTACTTAGTAACAATAAGGCTAAGCGAAATTGCCTACAGACGCAGCAGCTGCAGGCATATTAATACCTATAGGTGCATTACACAATTTGCTTAGAGCTTCGAAAGGCTGTGAAGAATGGGTGCATTCAGCTTTATGAATAGGCTATACACTAAACCTTGATGCTAAAAATTCATCAATTCTGATGATAAGGGACAGCCATTCCAGACTGATTCGATACCCTGTTTCGAAATATTCTTTTCACTTTGAAAAATTAACAATAAATTAACCTTACAATGATTATATAAGCTGTAACAACACTCAATCTCTTAAATGTATTATTCCTCAGTCTCGTAATATGAAATATTGCACCAGCAGCACGGCTGTTTGAAGCACTCTTATATTATTAAATACATGAATCACATAAATATTTCTATATAGCACCTAGAAACAAAGAAAGACATTGTAAAGCCCGTAAAATCATCAAACACATTGAAAACCACAGCCATTAGCACATCTGATTCTGTTAATTTGACTGCACACTAATATCTCATCAGTTTTGATCGTCTTCGCCAAGTTCCCTTCTATAAGCTTACACCTCTTTCTATCACTCCATGCAGCGCAGACTTCTTTGTATGTAGGTGGATGGTGATATTTGAGATGACTGAGTAGATCAGTCCTGTTTTGCCGTCTATTAGCCGGCCACATAACTTCCCTTCATTAACACCAACACCGCTGATGATACACGAACTTTTATTTGTGACTGAATCGTACTTGAATTGACTCCAAACAACATCCCAATCTTGCGGCCGCTCAAGATCTTTACTCTTTAGAGACATTTTGATCACAAGATCACTATGAATACTAATTTTGCGAATTTGCTCTATTCAACTTGGATCGCAATAGCTATAGAAATGTTTACAAAATAACTAAATTAATAAAAAAAATGCGCCGCTGCTACTGGGTTAATTCACAAATTCAAAATCTGGAGCGAACATAGGCTATTAGTTGTAGCGCATTTTCACGTTTTCATGTTTGTCGATATTGCACTTTTTATTTTCATTTGCTATAGCGAAAGTAAGGACGGATTTTCGTTAGTGTTATTTTCGTTAAAGTTATAGTTAATGATTTTTTTAAGTGACAGTTAGGCCTATAGTTATCGTTAACGAAATCATTTTATTTTCGTCAAAGAACATTTTCGTTACCGTTAGCCTACCGTTAACGAGAATCACACTGCCATACGAAGGCCCGCATATACAGTAGGTGGCATTAATTGGAAGATCCCATTGCTGATTAAAAAAAACCAAGTAACTGTCGAACTGTGAAACTTCGATGGCCATCTTCGCATCTAAGAGGTTGGTATAACGGAAGGTTCCCAATTCGTCAATCCGATTCATTCGATTTCACGCGGCAGGCCTTGGATTCGAACCCAGGTCGGACAGTAGTGTAGTCCTAAAAAATGAAGTGGGGGAACGCCTGCATATTGAAGTAAGCAAAAAGTGCAATCTTGCAAGAATTTAGCATAGTGTGAGAAAAAAGTGGGGGAACGGCGTTCCCCCACGTTCCCCCCCACTACACCACTGGGTCGGAGACGAAACCTATATGCATAAGCTGCGCTGTCGGCGTGCCAGCGCCCCTGAAAAATTGATGCTGATATCTATAGGCGTTTTATACTGAGATCGGGTATCCGTCGTATCTCCTTACGGCCATAGCGTGATCAGTTGCGTCTCTATAGAGGACTGGTCGTAGTTTTGCTCAGTGTGCTTGCACAGTATGAGTGTAGTATTTTTCAATGTTTTTTTTGATCCGACACAGAGTTGCACCGGCACGCATGAAATTATCTATTAACTTATTAACGATACAACAACCACATCATCATGCCGCAATTACTGATTTAATTCTGTCATTTGAAGTGCACTACCGACACCTAGCCTATAGCGGAATATTTTCAGCGGTGGAACCATGATACATCATATTGCTCATTCATTCATTACGAGAATTTATATATCGCCCCTTCAAGATTACTACTCAGGAGCGCTTCCGACCCTGCCTCGGCGAAAAGGGACAGTCTTAAGATTAGAGTAAAACGTATCTGAAAAAACATCCACAGCAGGCACTGAGCTAGAGGGAGCCTATTCCAGACCGTAGGGCCAACAACAAAGCAAGCACGGTGCTGCCTAATGAGGTTCGTGCGTGAGCAGAGGGCCAGAAGCTCACCCTGAGCAGAGGAGCGGAGAGGGGCGGCCCCGCGCACCCAATGAGGAACAACAGATATTGTTACATTAGACGTAATAATGCACAAGATATATATTTCAATGGCGCAGTGCTATCCACAGTTCAGACCAACCAACGCAGGTCAGTCCGTTAAGACTGGAGCAGCCTCTCGAAGGTAAACAGACTGAAGCAGGTAGGTGGTTTCAGAGTCGATATCTGAAAGAAAACAGACACTCGGCAGAAGCGGACAGATTGACAAAGTGCATTCAATACTTGGCCGAACGAACCATCGAATGAGATCTCCTCCTGCCAGCCACGGTTTTAATTCATGTCACGTCCAGAGTCGGACAGCCAGAGAAACCGATTGCATAATGATGATTGGAAGGACTTAGCCAGGTTCAACAGATTGAGCTAGACTAGATTGCGTTGCATTGAATTGGAAAGGATTGGAAAGTAGTAGAATTTATGAGAATAGAAGAAAATAGAATAGATGAAATTAGAATAGGTGAAATTAGATGCTCTGATATTCCCCTTACGACTGCAGTGACTTCGTCAAATCTTCTTGCTAACCAATCGGAATCAATAAGACAGTGAGAATTATGCAGGAAAATGCTACGCTTTTAGTAAAGAATTAATCGAAATTATTAATAAACCTACATTGTCCAGATAAAGAGGCGCGAGTCGTTTCATAATAGAACACAGGAGTCTGAAATAAAGAATATATTGATAGACGGAGGAGAGAGATCGAGGAAGGAAGAGGGAAGGAAGGAAGGAGGGAAGGAAGGAGGGAAGAGGGAAGGAAGGAAGGAGGGAAGGAAGGAAGGAGAGAAGGAAGGAGGGAAGAGGGAAGGACGAGTAGCGTATTGCCAACGTCGTGATCATCATGCGCTCGATCATCGTCTTTAGGCCCTTGATCGATACGATCCGACGTCTAGTTGCATATATCCGACGACGACGAAAGAGTCCATAGGCAGCTATTCCATATCGCTCCTCCTCCTCCTCCTCCTCCTCCTCTTCCTCGTCATCATCTCCTTCTTCTCCTCCTTCTCCTTCTCGTCATCCTCCTCCTTTTCCTCCTCCTATTTCTCCTCCTCCTCCTCGTCTTCCTCCTCCTCGTCTTCCTCCTCCTCCTCCCCATCTCCTCCTCCTATTCCTCCTCCTCCTCTTCCTCCTATTCCTCCTCCTCCTCCTATTCCTCCTCCTTCTCGTCTTCCTGCGTCCCTCGTTTTGCATCGTCGTCGTCGTCGTCGTCGTCGTCATCACCCATCACCGTCGCCGAGCACGGCCATCATCAGCCATCGCTCGTGAGCAGAGTCAGCGCAGGATCTCAGTCGTCGTCGTCGTCTCAGCCAATTCCGTCCGTCCTTTCTTCCTGCCTCCGACGCCATCGATGGTCTTTCCTCGTCGACGAAAGAGGGAGGCAGCCACAGAGGGAGATAGGTAAAGAGGGAGAGAGGGAGGGAGCAGTGGGCTGGAGAGACTCAGAGAGAATGAGAGAGACAGAGGCAAGGACAGAGGCGGCTTATTATATTCGGAGGAGTGGGCATCAGAAAGCTTTCGAGACGAAGGTGACGTCAGGGGCGGATTCTGAAGTGTAAAAAATCCCCCGCCAGAGGTCAGAGGTCAGAGGGCGTTTGCCTCCTGAAGAATCCGACTGAAAGCATCTGCATATGTTTAGAAAAGCTTTTCCGGTGTTTGAGAACTTCAGCGTAAGTAATTAGAACACGGTTATGCATCGAAAAGCTGACAATCTTCGGAATTTAGAGTGGATTGCAGAATTTGCCGATGTCACAAAATCACAGCAAATTAAATGGTGTTAATGGATGCGAGGCGTAAAACTTTTGAACGGAGATCTGTACGACAGTCAGGCTATTCGGAGCAGTCCGGAAAGGCAACCCAGGCAGCTAACTATTTCAGAGTGAACCTTTAATAAATTCCTACTGAATATTTATTTGAGCCTTAAAAGGTTCATCTGTGCATAAAAGTAAAAGCTCGATGATTAAACTGACATCTCCAGCTTGAACGCTGATTGGCTGACGTTTGACCTGGTTAAGCAGCATTCCAACGGAATCGAGAATGCAGACCAGCGCTGCTGCAATGACTTCCATTGTACCTCTTGAAATATGCTGAAGTACTTACTTCTAATGGGTAAATTGTCACTGGGTGTATAACTGTAGGCCTATATATATATTGTAAGAATTAACACTTGCTCCTCTGCACAATCTATAGGCTGGGGTGGACGACTTTAACCCTTAGTAATAGGATTCGAAGGAGAGATACAGACACGTCCTCGACCGCTTTTTAGAGTGTGTCTTTTAAAAAACTGCTATTAAAAAGTTTGACTTCTAAAGGGTATTTTATGAGTAAATAACGTGGCATTGCCATAATGTTACAAATCAATACCGAACTGAACTCTTAACTCAAGGCTTTGGAGCTTGACTTGGGGTAGTTGACATTCCCTATGCACCCGACAAAACCAGCCCTGCAGTCACCTATTGCCTATTGCCTGTTAACGATGCAACAAAGAATTTGCATACTGCGGATCGTATACAATGTTTGAAACACATGGCAAAAAGTCATAATAAGCTCAACCACAAAGACCAATAAAAATGGAAAAAATTATGTATTAGTCTCTAATTCAAGTCGACTGCACAGCTTTTTAACTGTGCATTATTCACTCTAGAATTTGGATATTTGAACCTTTACACTCAACTCGAGCGCCTTCTACAACAGTGTGACGATATTACCTGATATTTCATGTTTATGACCTAAATAACTTTCAACTGATTTAGCTCAAATGTTGCAGGTCTATATAATTTGTATATTACAAATATTATATTGCTTAAACTCTTATTAGTTTATATTTATATTCTTCTTTATTGTACTAATCGCATATCAATAATAGACATAATCTCACACTAGAGTACAAATGGAATCTTTGGTAAGCTATTTAAAGCTTATACAAAGTTAGGCCCCTATTTCCAATTTGTAGTCTTCCACAACAGTGTGACGAGGAGGTATTACCTGATATTTCATGTTTATGACCTAAATAACTTTCAACTGATTTAGCTCAAATGTTGCAGGTCTATATAATTTGAATATTACAAATATTATATTGCTTACACTCTTATTAGTTTATATTTATATTCTTCTTTATTGTACTAATCGCATATCAATAATAGACATAATCTCACACTAGAGTACAAATGGAATCTTTGGTAAGCTAAAGCTTATACAAAGTTAGGCCCCTATTTCCAATTTGTAGTCTTCCACAACAGTGTGACGAGGAGGTATTACCTGATATTTCATGTTTATGACCTAAATAACTTTCAACTGATTTAGCTCAAATGTTGCAGGTCTATATAATTTGTATATTACAAATATTATATTGCTTACACTCTTATTAGTTTATATTTATATTCTTCTTTATTGTACTAATCGCATATCAATAATAGACATAATCTCACACTAGAGTACAAATGGAATCTTTCGTAAGCTAAAGCTTATACAAAGTTAGGCCCCTATTTCCAATTTGTAGTCGTTTTCATTATTGAGTCATCATGACGGAATAGTCCACGTCTTGAAACAATCATTAGAGTAATAGTAGAAAAACTGATAGCAGTTCCAGCTTGAAATAATCATTAGAGTAAAATTAATTACGATTATTTCCAGTGCAAATTCACTCAGCAACCTGCACACCTTTCGGCCTGAGGCTGCAGACATTTTGGGTCTATAGTTGAGTGTATCATGGATCCAGGTGGAAAAGAGGCCCCCCCCCCCCCCCCCCCCATTGGATCGATCTGATGTGAAATTGACGATGCACTCGCTGAACTATCGTCTCCTACGACAGATACACATACAAACTGACGGAGGACGGATTAACAGCAAACAGAAGCGCAACGTACGAAAGGACAGACACAAATAAACGGACAGACAGACCTACAAAAGGACGGACCAATATCGAGGGAGAGACATGCACGTGCTCTGCATGGTAGTGCCTGTCCCACACCTGAAAATGAAGGAGGAGGGCGTCGCTATTTGTCTTTGTAATGGCACGCCGTCGTTAAAAATCAATAAAAAACTATGCATGAATATCAAACTGGTTCCAGATTCAGTTCGATTCGAGATTCGATTCCACTGAAAATCTGTGATTCGCTGATCCCTATAGAAAACGCACAAAAGGGGTAAAGGACCGACCGCAGGACAGAGCCATAGGAATGGACGATAGAACGGACAGAAGGAAAGGACGACGGACGTACCAAAGGACGTATGCAGACAGATTGTAATTGTAATTGTAATCGAACATTTATAATATCCTATAGCGCCGCTCAAAAATCAGCAGCACTCTCGACCTGCTTCAGTGCCTGCGTCAGGGTACAGGAAAGTCTTAAGGCGTCTACGGAACTGGGAAGGTGAGATTGACAGTGGTATATACTCAAGTTACTGCAACCGTTTGGCACAGTGTATTATTTTGTAGTGCGTCGATCCTGCTGCTCAGTTTTCAATGAATTGATCGAGAAAGATCATCCTTCACGACCGTTGCTATTTGAACTAGTGCCACGCCAGTTAAGGTCCACGTGTATACAGACCATGCTAGCCCAAGATTCAAATCTCTTAAATAAGCCACCATCGATATGCAAACCGGGATCCTCACTCACAGCGATGCATGGGACGTCGGCTCTTACCAATGTAGCTAACCGGGATTCGTTAAGTCCAAGCCCATGCTTTCAACATGTTTCAACCGTAGCCAAGCCATGCTCACTTGTAGCACGCTGCTCCGATCGGATTTGGTTCTACTATATATATAGCGAACTTCTGGGCTGCATCATCTTCCGTTCTAAAGAGGTTCTCGTTTTTATGTGGCAGAACAACTGTCAATACGCATTTTGCCTTCCTCTACTTTCGTCCCTACTAGGCTACTGCTTCGAAAGTTACAATCTGAAAGTTTTCGCCAGCAACGGCTAAACATTTTTTGTTTTTCTAGAGAGAGTTTGCTAAATTATCATTCATGCGAAGACAATTTCGCTCTAAACTATATCTGTCTGTTGCTGCAGTCGGCTTCATCGCTCACCAAGAAGTGAATTGCACTTTTGGCGGATGCACCATTTAACGCATCATTTAACCGGCGTCAAAAGACACGACGCCGATAATCAACACATCAACCATCAACAGAACCGAACGCATGCATACCCCATAGACTTTGTGAAAATAGAATGTCGATCTCTGTATTTATATATACCAATATAGTCCTTCTATTGATAGGCCTGTATGCCCCATATATGTGTATTCATAAGTCTACGCTTATATATATATATATATATATATATATATATATAATATCGTACAAATTGATCATAAGTTTATCGTCGAACTCTTTTGCGCAATTCTGTGCACAGGAAGTGGGTCTTAAATCGTCCATTTTCTTTTCTTGAGCCGATGCAGAAAACAACAAAAACAAGTCCATGCGAATCCAGTGTGGCCATGCAGGCATGCAGCCAATCTCAATACACACACACACGTCACACCCACACCCACACACCCACACACCCACACACCCACACACCCACACACCCACACACACACACACACGCACACATGTTATTTATTATATCATATAATACGTTATATCATATATCATGCATAATACCCAGTGTGATTTTCCTTACAGATTTTATTTTAGTTACAGTTATAGTTATAGTTAATGATATTTTATTTTAGTTATAGTTATAGTTATAGTTAGTATTATTTTTTAGTTATAGTTATAGTTATAGTTAATGGATTTTTATTTTAGTTAATTTTAGTTAGTAGTTATAATGAGGCCAAGCGAAAATGTGCATAATTAAGACGCATTACACAATTTGTTCAGAGCTTGGAAAGGCTTTCAAGAATGGGTGCATTCAGCTTCATGAATACACGACGTTCCAAATTCACTGACATCCGATTGCGTTTTCCACTACATAGTTCCCCACATACACTAAAGACTCTTTCACAATACGCTTCAGACGCCGGGGCAGACACAATGTCTTCTGCTAGTGGAGCCAGCCTTGGGTAAACTTGCTCCCTTTCTATCCAGAAGGTAAGAGCTGGTTGCTGAAGATCTTTAAGGTAGCGACATTCGGCAATATAGCGTCCAAGCTCCATCTTAAAGTCATCGGTACTGTTAGCCAGTGCACTGATTGGTTGACTGATGATGTTGTTGATCCTGTGCGAGAGAAATGTGAATCTCTTAAGTGATGCAGAGGACGCAGAGGTTGCTGCAGTTGAACTTGATGAAGTTGACTCAGCAGTTTCGATAGGTTGGGCATCGCCTGACAGAGGAACTTCATGGTCATATGTTCTTGGCTGCATCTGTTAAGGCAAACAATTATTGAATAATTTATTTAATTTTCTGCTTATTACAAAATAATGACATAAATAGAAGAGAATAGTACATGTATACTTTAGCCAGTACTGTAGCAAGGATGCAATAATACCCCAGTTTCAGAGAAGTGCTTACTGCTTGGAAAAATATGTAAGTAAATAAATGCGACTTCAGCCTCGATTTTAAGAAAAATACTGAAAGACTCTCATATGATTTATATAAATTGCTTAATTAAGATAAACACTTTTACAATATGTTAGCAACATCGTTACAGCACCAAGATAAAGGCTGAAAACTGAAACAGATGCATAGAAAAAAAACGTAGGCACACATACCAGAACAATGATGTGCTTCTTTGCAGCTATTAGAAGATTATCCATATCTGGAGTGAACATAATCGCTGCTATATCTGGTGAAAGCAGACATGCGACTCCTGGAAGTGGATCGAACTCTGGGTCCACTGGGTTTATATACCTCTGAAATCTGAGCTTCATGGCTTGTTTGAGGGCGTTCGACATAGTGGAGTTGAGACTTGGATTGTCAAGATGGCAGTGTATGTCCTGAATGATAGGTATAATCATTGGCAATGCAAGTACATCGGTCTGGAGATTGTTAGTATGTATAGAAAATGGCTCCAAGAGATCGAATATTTCTTGTAGCTTGGTCCACTCGCTGGCCACAAGGTTGTCCCACTGCATTTCCAGGAAGACTTGGTTAATAGCAGTCTTGAGCTCCAGTAGTCGACCCAGCAGCAGGAAAGAACTCGACCATCGTGTTGGGCAGTCCGAAATGACTGTTTTACCAGCTAGTTCAATGAGCTTCTGTGTGGCTACTGATGACATTCGGACACTACTCACCACCCCACGAGCTTTTGCCATTGACGTTGTGAATGTTGGCACCTTATCCAGACATTTGACAATCAGTTGCACAGTGTGTGCCAGACATGGCAAGCGCTTAAATGAGGAAGTACAATCAATGTCAGTCATCTTCAAATCAAGAACAATCGGCTCTGAATCTAAGTCATCTTCATCTGAAGATTCGTCAACTTCATCATCTTCTATGTGACTGGCAGCAGAGTGAAGTGCACCAGATTCTTTAGTCACATGCTTCTTTTCAAAATCTTTAATGGCTTTCACCATGTTGCTGCCATTGTCCGTTATGACCATGAGTATCTTGCGTCTATCTATCTTCCAAGAATCCAGAGTACGCTGTAAGTGTTCAGCAATCATCTCTCCTGTATGGGGATGCTGAATGGTATGAAGGTTCAAGACTACATGGACAGCCTTACCGAGAGGACGATGAAAGAATGACGAAGAGATACCAAGGTACGAGGCGCTGTAACCTTTCTTGGTCCAGATGTCCATTCCAATTGTGACAAAGCGTGCAACTGACAACGCAGCTGCAACTTTCGTCATGTACATGTCAGCCGTGCTTTTCAGGTTTGCAGTCAGTCGCGTTGTGCCTATAAAAAAGAAAAGGTCAATAGGTCATTAAAGTTAAAATAATAAAATGAAACTACAAAAATACTTAAATAAAAAACAACAGAAAGCTTCACAGCACAAAGGCTTCTTTTTCTTGCAGAAAAGAGAAGTAGGAAAGTTACCAATCATGTATTAGTATTACACTTAACTTGAACAGACAGTGCTGTTTGGATACAAATTAAAATTAAGACAGATAATTTACATACTTCTGATATATTTAGAAGCTTGAATAAAAATAAAATAACCAGATTAATAACCACAAGAATAATAACTATTATTACTGAATTATTAATGACCACAAAAGTACAAAAGATCACCAGCACATCTGTTGTTTACACAAAACTTGGTAAATCACATAAACAATAATTAAAGTTACTGGAACTTACTGACTAATGCTGATATTCATGTCAATGTAGACGACAATGTAATATTTTACTGATGTTTTAACAAATACACAGAAACCAGGAAAGAGTGAGATAGTTACCTGGAACTTTATATCTTGAATCCATAGCTGTGCAGAAAGCAATGAAAGATTGATTCTGCACAATGTGTGCAGGCACTCCAGTCATAACGATCATCTCTGTAAGTAGCCTGTCTCGAACCATACTCTCAGTTGACCCTGGTGCCCAGTGTTGTTTTCTTTTGAAACACTCTGCTATGGGTACAGACCTTCCGGTAGACTCAACAGCCGAAATGTTGGACGCATGCTTACCAAGCTCTGCAAACAGTATGGCATGTGTCACTGATGCATTTTATACTTGCACAAACAGAAACACTAGTTATAGATACTTAACCTTGATGCTTAACCAATGATGAAGGGTAGCCATTCCAGAGTGATCTGTTTTGAATTATTGTCTTCACTTTGAAAAATAAAGAATAAATTACCCTTACGATAATTATATAAGCTGAAACAACACTCAATCTCTTAACAGGTTTATTTTTAATCTCGTAATATGAAATATTGCACCGGTAGTATAGCAATTTGAAGCACTTTAATTAAATACATGACACATAGAAATATTTCTTTATGACGACACCTAGAAACAAAGAGAGACGCTGTAAAGCTCGCAAAATTCAACAAACAAAATGAAAAACAGCCATTGGCAAAGTTGAGTCTGTTAATTGTACATGTACGGCACACTAATATCTTACCAGTTTTTATTATCTTCGCCGAGTCTCCTTCTAAGCACCGCTTTCTATCACTCTCTGCAGTGCAGACTTCTTTGTATGTAGATGGATGGTGATACTTGATATGATTGAGCAGATTAGTCGTGTTTTTACCGGTTATGAGCCGGCCACATAACTTCCCCTCGTTAGCACCACCACCGCTGATGATACACGAACTCTTATTTCTGACTGAATCGTACTTGAAATGACTCCAAACAGAATTTCCGCGCTTGCGGCCGCTCAAGATCTTTAGAGACATTTTTACTACAAGATTAGCCTACTACGACTATTGTTTTGCAAATTTGCGCTAGTTAACGTAACGTGGGTCGCAATCTCTATCAAAACGTTTACAATAAAATGCGCCAGTACTACTGGGTTAATTCACAAATTCAAAATCCCGGGGCGAACATAGGCTATTATTAATATTTGTAGGCCTAGTGCATTTTCAAGTTCTCATGTTTGACTTCAATTTTTTTGCAGGGCTAACGAAAATAGCGATGAATTTTCGTTAGTGTTATTTTCGTTATAGTTATAGTTATAGTTAATGATATTTTTTAGTTATAGTTATAGTTATCGTTAACGAAATCATTTTATTTTCGTTAACGAACATTTTCGTTATAGTTATCGTTAACGAAAATCACACTGATAATACCGCTTTCAAACAAGACATGCAGGTTGCTGAAACTTTCAGATATTTATCATATGTAATTAGCTGTTTTCATGTTCTGTCATCATCACGGACTGCTTCTTAAATGCTTACTTTATTACAAACGAACAAATAGACCGGCCTGAAACCCGTATCAGAGACAATTAGCGATATCTCGTTTGTTAGACCAACAGTATAGCCGATTATTTTTCTTTAGTTCTTTAGCTGTACAGAGACCGAAGCTTTGGAGCTCACTACCCATAAATCTTAAAACTATTAGCTCTACATGCAGCAACATTTAAGGCAAACTATAAATTGTTTCTAATAATCTCATTACTAAACATTTCCTCTGTTTTTGTTTTGTTCTGCTGTATTCAACAGTATCAGTGTAATCAATTTTCTTATGTACCTGACGTTTATGCTTGACGGTCTATAATTATAATCTGCAGGTATTTTCAATTGTTATACTGCATGTAAGGTGGTCTATTCGAGCTTGTTTCCCTTCCAGTGCTTATCCCTTAGGGTAATATCAACCAATAATTGCTGTCTCTCTCTCGTGAACGTCAGCAGATTGTAATTGCTCTACTTTGCATCATTTTCATTGTTTCTTGTTTTCTAGGTTCTTCGTTTCTTTCTACGCATGTATTAGTCGATCCTTGCGTTTTTCATCGACTAAACTTCGAAACTTTGGAGAACGTGAGCCCAGTGTATGTATGCATATACAGCATACAATCTATGGGTTAAAAACAAGGACAGTTCGCATAGACCAGTGTATATATATATATATATATATATATATATATATATATATATATATATATAGGGTGGAGGAGAGGCATATTATGTGCTACTCTCGTCTGCGTCTGTGTCAACTGCGGTACAACGCAGAAATCGTAGAAGCGATGACGCCAGACAGGAGCAATCAGCATGCATGAAAGTTCCTCACTGCACTTAATCATCGTTCCTCGCCCTTCTCTATATATCTCTCTCTCGCCCAACCCTACTTATCCCTACCCACACAGACATACGGACAGACGGAAGGACGAGCTATAGCTGCAGCTTTTCGTTCGTTAGCAACGTAAGTGACGTTAATTATATCCAGAAGACGAATATCAGCTTATATATCAGAGCCATATTTGATTTTTATAGAAAGAAACCGTTATTTCACACATACACACCTTTACATACATACGTGTAGACCTACATGCACAAAAATTGCACATATAAAATGTATTATATAAATATGCATAAACACTGCGCACGCTCCCATTGATCGCAAGACTATGCGAGCATGCTGACACGTTCATTAAGGCGACGTTTTGCCAATAATTTCAACTCTTACTTTAGAAGTAAAAGTCTGCTATTATGCGACGGCTGAATTATTCGAGGCGTACATTATCCGCTACAAAGGCTCCTGTATGCTGATTTATTATGACGCCAGTCGTACCTGAACACAATTATCAATTTTTTATCAGGACATAATTATAGCCTAATAAGACACCAACATAATATATATATATATATTATATATATAGCGATTGATTGGTATTGTGTGAAATAAATTACCAGCATGGATTTAAGGCAAGAACTCCTTCACCTCTGTATCAGAACATTGTCTGGTTATAGCAGACATCGATGTACTAAGAAAATAGAACGTTACTACTCATGTTCAAGCACAGATGTTCTGCAAGGGAATCAAAATATAAATAAGAATATGGGTTCTATAGACCACATTAATTGTAATGGATCACAAGACAGCATGATGTCTGTGAGCGCTATAGCCACAGATGTCACATGCACTCAGGTGTTCCAGCACAGTATAATACGAGTCCGTTAGTGTCTAGTACAAGAACGAATAAAGTATACTTAGATTTTAAAACATGAGAAATACTGGCGATGTAGTTCGAAGTATCTTGTCACTGGTGTTCGGTCGATACAGTTTTGATATTAGCCTACACCGCCATGACAAAACAGACTTTCGATCGATGCGCTAGATGCAGGTATATGGTATACGCTCGATATTCTACGCACCGGTTCATGCAGTGTATACCTAGAATAATTTATCTGAGAAGACATAGAAACAGAAAGTCCACGATGCACAACGAGTTTTCATCGAAGCCTAAAGGCCAAAGAAGACTCTACTGAGCGATCGTTTGCTGGAAGAGAGTTCCACAGTCTGTGATCAGCAACAGAAAGGCAGGCCTGCCAAAAACTGTACCTGGGCTAAGTCCAGTCGAAGTGAGACTGTACGGGGACCTAACGAAGTCTTGACAGTCTTAAAAGTCAGGATAGGACCAAGATATCGAGGTTTGCAGAAATGTAGAATCTAAATAGCCCGCTCTTGAAAACTATTCTTTTTTCTATGAGAAGAAGTGCAACGATTTTACGATCGAAGATTATATATATACATACTTTGGAATTTTAGTGTAATGGTGACAATTATGGTGTAACGGTGTGTAATGCATGGACTTTGTGAGCTTCATCAAGTTACCTTGCGAGATGTCAGTGAGAAGTGAGTTACAATAGTCAAGACTGCTAGAGACCATGGCATTTGCAAGACAAACCATGCAAGACAGAAACTGAATGTAGCACCTGATCCTTCGGATCTGGAGAATATTATAGTGGGCTGCACATTGAGTAAATATGTGTTCAAAGAAGAAGCTGTTAGAATCAAGTACAACACCGTAATCACTTGCCTAGATGGACAGAATTCAACCTGCAGTCTTATGTGCAATATACCTAATGGCCTTTTCGTTTTGGCGCACGGTGGCCAACTGGCTAGAGTGCTTGACCTGTAACGCAGAGAGTACGGGTTTGATGCTCTGTCGTATGGTGATGTGCATTGCTGAACTTTGGAGGGAGGGCAGCATCAACTACAGTTATATAATACAGTTGTATGTATACGGTCCATATTAACACCTTTCGGCACCACTGCTCTAATGTCAAACTCATAACAACCAATCAGTTGTTTAATTGCTCATTCGGATGTGGTAGACGTCCATATTTGTTGCAAAACTAAAGCTGAGGAATAACCCGATGAACTACTCGCTATTCGCTATTCGGATAAAACGTAAAGTACGTAAAAGAAATTGGATATAGTTCATGATAATTGAATTGTTGCCAAATACAATGCACTGGTTTTATCTATTTCTTCGTCTGCACAATAATTGGGATGCCATTAAATAAACCATTAGTGTACAGTCAGAGCCTTAAAGGAGGATTTATCGTTAATGGATCTCCTCTATTAGGTGGCCGATCTCAAATCAGATGTACCGGATTTCTGATCCGCGGGAGACTGGACTGAATCTATATCTCCTCAAAAACAATTTCTGTAACAGCCTATCAGTTTGCCAATCTGCTATATCTTTCAGTCTAAACAACTCTTTATCGAGTATCGATATTCTTGCGAGTAGGTCTACTTCAATCGTTTCAAGTACAAGTACTCTGGTTTCATGTACAAGTACTCTGGTTTCATGTAGGCCTAAACGTACTCTGGTTTCATGTACAAATACTCTGGTTTCATGTACAAGTACTCTGGTTTCATGTACAAGTACTCTGGTTTCATGTACAATGGCATGTATAATTACTTAAACCTAAACTCGACAAAGCAGCCTTTTACGGACTTGATTTGATATAGCACCGGTGAATAAGCTGGTCTCAATGAGGCGGCTTTTGTGTAGCGCTGATAAATTTCGAAAATGTACATTTACATTTAAATATATATATCCGAGAATAAGTACAAGTACCAAGTAGGCCTACAACATTCAGTTCAGGTTACAGCGGCTTAATAATTTAGTTTCCTGACACGGTGCTCTCATGAATCGGTCTTTATTTCTTTACTTATGTATATATATATATATGTATATGCATTAGGGAATGCAAACCCGGGTTACCCGGGTTACCCGGGTTACCCGGCTTTTTTTCAAACCCGAAACCCGGGTTTGAACGCGATTGAAACCCGGGTTCAACGGGTTTGAAAATCATAACTTTTGCTCTTCTTCACGGTGTGAAACTCACAAATGCAGAGTAATGGAAAATTTGAAATACAACGATTATAATAGTGGTTGTTAACGGATTTACGTAATACAACTTCTAACTACTTATTTACCGTATCGGCTCATTTTATATCTTTCTTGGTGACTTCGTATTTGTTTGGCTTCCCATTTCACACGACCAGTGACTAATGTTGAGTTTTTTGACACGTCGGCGTCGTAGCTTCGAATTCGTAAATAATAGCAGTAGGCCTATACTCTCTTTATTTAAAATTATTGATTTCAGATACAGATCCAAACAATGTCTGAATCAGCAAATGTAAAGACTAAAGAGTGGTGTTTGGGATCATTTTGTTCGCGATTCTGAGGGCCAGACGGCTCAATGTCAGTTATGTACTTCGCAGCAAAAATTGCCAACGGTGCAACAAAAAAATATGCATTGGCTATTCATCTCGGGTCCAAGCATAAGATAAACCTGCTGAAACACAAGGACCTTTGTCGTTCTGACGAAGCCAATGATGGTAGGCCTCTTAGTCCAAGCACAATCACAGGCACCGACGTCTCGAACGCAGCATCTACTTTAGTAAGTTCTGGCTCTGCCAAATTGGGTTGCAGAGTAACGATGACTAAATTATCTTCTGAAAGCAAATGGGCTGGCACTGGAAGGGCCCAAAGCTGCGATGTAGACGATTAACCCTCTAACGCATCCGGTGTCATTTGACAATTCTTTTGATAGGCCTATGCAATGTTTGTTTCAGACAGAACGCTCCGGAACAGCATTCCGTGAATTTTTTCAAGCTGCTAAAAATAATTTAATTTATTTAAATTTTTAATAAAAAATTATTTAGTTACTTTAATCTAATTTCAGCGTTTTCAGTGTTTATTGGTATTCAAGATGCTATAAAATAAAAGGCTCAGGTTTAGCCCTTCGGAACCCTTGCAACGTCTTCCATAACTGTTCTGAAATTGTTCAGTTCCGGAACCTTTTTATAGATTAAACATTGCTTATATAAAACAATCTATCACGATTTTCCTAAAGTTTTCTTTTTATGCAAAATTCTTGACTGTTGGATAACTTTGGACTTGTAGCTGCATACGACGACGTTGTACTTACGCAAGAAATAGTGCAGTAATAATATTTATCATGTAAAATTTGTTAACCCGTCCAAACCCGGGTTACCCGGGTTTTTACGGCGGTCAAACCCGAAACCCGGGTTTCGAAAAAAGGCCCCGGGTTTGCAACTTTGCATTCCCTAATATGCATGTATGTATGCTTGTATGTATGTATGTATTTATGTATATATAATTATATATGTGTATGTATGTATGTATGTATGCAGGTATGTATGTATGTATGTATGTATGTATGTATGTATGTATGGATATATGTACATATGCATGTATGTATGTATGTATGTATGTATGTATGTATGTATGTATGTATGTATGTATGTATGTATGTATGTATGTATGTGTATGTATGTATGTATGTATGTATGTATATCATGTATGTATGTATGTATGTATGTATGTATGTATGTATGTATATCATGTATGTATGTATGTATGTCTGCCAGTCTGCTTCATCTATATATATGGCTATGCGCATATGGTTCCTATACGATCGTCCCTATACGCTTTCGTCCTTCGGGATGAGGACGAGGCATCAGGCATCAGGCAGCAGCAGCAGCAACAGCATCAGCCGCCGCCGAAGGAATGAATGTTTATGCGTCGCTGAGGACCTTAGACCTATAATCAAAGTAGAAAGGCCAAAGAAATGAGATAATGACGACGAGGATTTTCCTCTCCCAGTTCTATTAAGATTGCAGCTCCAGCCGTCTTTTAAAATCCCAATATGACTACAGGCAACCTATCCATACATAGCTCTCTCTCTCTCTCTCTCTCTCTCTCTCTCTCTCTCTCTCTCTCTCTCTCTCTCTCTCTCTCTCTCTCTCTCTCTCTCTCTCTCTCTCTCTCTCTCTCTCTCTCTCTCTCTCTCTCTCTCTCTCTATATATATATATATATATATGTATATATATATATATATATATACAGCTATCTCTATCTCTACAGGCCTCTATGTATATATTATATAGACAGCAGCGGGCGTCCCTTAGTATAGCCTACGTATGCCTGTATATATCGCTCATATATATTTATATAAGTTCTATGCAATCCTCGTACACCGTGTACCGAACACCGTCCACGTGTAAGCCAATTACACGACTAAGTGCCAATTTAGCACCAATTTAGTGCCAAATGTGGATTACGGCTCAGATTCGCGTCTGCAGAGAATTTGTATATCTCGTTTTGAACAGAAGTCGATGACGCGCATGCGCATCTATTAATAGCCCGCGCTCCTCTCGTTCTCTCTGGTCTCACTCTTTGTCTACGGTACGTCTGTGTTGGTGTCTCTGTTTGTGTGCCTTCCTGTGTCTGCTACTCTTCGACTGCTTCTGGTCCTTCTGTCTCCTTTCTTTCTTTCTATCTGTCTGTCTGATTTCTTCTCAGTATACTTTTCTTGTGTCTTTGTTTGGTTGTTTAGGTCTGTTTGTCTACTTCCTCTAGTCTGTGTGTATGTCTGTCGGTCTCTGTCTCTTCTTCCTCTAGCGTCACATCGATTGTGTGGCGAATTCGTTGGTCCTGCGGACAATATAGGCATTGAAACGAGATGCTCGGGTGTGCGCGTGTGTGTATATGCGTATGTCAGTGTGAAGTGAGGAGGAACGGCTGGACATCTCTTTGCGATGTAAATGTAAATAATTACAGACGATGTAGCTTGATGCATGCATGATTAGTGGATAGGGCACTGAACCAAATCGTACAACTATATATTAGCAGCGTTCCTCATTAATTTATCCAACCAATCGACACCAGTGTCAAGCTATCTCTATAGTCAGCGCCATTGTGTAGACGACCCGCTTCCGTCCATAAATGACGTCACGCAATTTTGGCCGATTTTGAACCCCCCTCCCCTCGTCACACTGCGTCACAAAAAGTAACAGCCCCTTGAAAAATGACGTCACAAAGCTCTGACCCCCCCCCCCACCTAAAACCAAATTTCCATGGTGAAGCAAAAATTAATGCTCCTTCATGGAACAAATAGGAGAGCATGCATATTTTAAAATCTAACGGTGACCAAATATTGAAATAATTAGATAATTATTAATAATGGTGCCCGTACTATACATTAAAATAATCAAAAAAATAGTGAAAATTTAATACTCAAAATTAGTGCTGTTATTATTAAAATTAAATTGTTGTTATATGTTAAATTTAATTGCATAGACCTGATGTGACGTCACATTTCCCAGACCCCCCACCCCATGTCACACATCGTCACAAATTTCCGACCTCCTCCCCCTAGGTGCGTGACGTCATTTATGGACGGCCCCTAATAGTTATAGCTACAAAGGCTACAATGTAGGACCTATCGCCAAAAACTACGCCGCTGTTCTTTCCGAAGTTCGAATCCCGAAGAGTCCTATAAAACCAGTGAAATTGGCGACGGTTGTCAGCGGAGGAGAGACGCGATTCGCATGAAGGATCGACCGTCAGAGTGGTTAGATTGCATCTGTCCTGTCTGCAGCGCTGAAGGACTTTCCAGCGACGACGGCTGCAGTAGATCTCAGCAGAATGGCAGTTGCTAATGGCGACCGATCACTTACTTACATGCTTAGACTTGGAATACATCGAGCAACAGAAACCCTGTGTGTGTGTGTGTGTGTGTGTGTGTGTGTGTGTGTGTGTGTGTGTGTGTGTGTGTGTGTGTGTGTGTGTGTGTGTGTGTGTGTTTATACTCTTCTCTTTTCGGCGCTGCAGCTTGAGTGTCTTCTCATCTGTTGGCCATTCCGTGAATTTCACATCATCGTCATCTGAGTTTCTTCCGTCTGTGGAGACGGATAAGGATAAGCCTGCATGGAAAAGCGTTCTGTTCCTTTCAAAGGTCGTCACTTTAAGTGTCAATCGTCCATTTTTCAATACTTAATGATCCGACTTAGCGAGGATTCCATGCATCGTTCTATTGGGACAGACGTCTGTCCGATTTTGTTGCTACATTCAGGCCAACTAACTGCGGTTTGCCAACCATCAACTGCAATGATAGGCCTACCAATTGCATGCTAGACTTCAAGCTTTACTACAAGTTCCTGCGTAATGGTATAGCCCTCAACCTACCATGCAGGAACGCCCTGGGTTCGAAGCCAAGCACTGACCGGTTCTTTGATATTGGCGACTCGTGGGTGGCCAGATCATTAGTCTGAGAAAAAAACCGTAAAGGCCAGTACAAGGCAATACACAAGGCATTGAGCAAACATCTCCCGGGAATGTGCATTCGCCTTGCGAAAGAAGGCGAGTTTGTTAGTATACGCGGGTATACGTGTGCTCATTCCACTGTTTTGCAAAGTCTCATCCTATCATATCGTAATCGTAACCGTAATCGTAATCTCCAAACTTATAAAGCGCCACTCGAAAGCCAAGCGCTGCAGGACACCAGCTTATTCACGAGCGCTGCGTCTAGTCAGAAGGGTTGTCCATAAGAGTAGCCTAGTCCGAATGAACAGGACCATAATTATACTGCAACATTCACACGCGCATACGGTTGATCACCGCGTTGCATTCAGTCATGGTCTGCTGCGTTCAGTCACAATCGGTCAGTAATAGGAAGAAAGATGATCTAGACAGACGGTTATCTTTCTGTCAATAGGAAGATATCCATTGCATATATCTAAACTGTTCTAATCGGGAAGCTTACTATAGCGCCAGTAAGGCAATGCACATGGCATTGATCGAAGATCGTTTTTACGCAGCACCGCATTCCCAAACCACAATCTATTAGTTAAGAGTTTTGTCATTTGCTATATGAAACTACCGGTAACCGGAAACCAAAGAATTCCTGCCCTGAAGGAGCCTATATTTACAAGGAAGTTGTGCGTTATAGTCTGAGCCCGTGGAATATCTGTAATTCGTCGACCTCAACCGTGTGCCGTGAACGCCTCATTTGGATGTCTTTATCTTCATTAAGAAACTCCGAAAACCGTGTTAACTGTCAACCCTGGATTAGAATGTTTTGGTTGGATTCTGCTTTCCAGTTCTTTTGACTTCATTCGTCTACCTCTTGTTCCTCTATCATGCAAGCGAGAGGAACACCTGAGATGTTCTTCCATGGCCAGCGCAGTCAAAATGTTCAGTTAGAGCATACGTTTTAACGTAATAGCATATTATTAGAACCAGTTGAATTGTATACACTATAGTTGATGTACAAAACGCGGCAGCTGCATGTCTCCACGAGTACCATAGATCGACGACAGTCTACCCGGTTGACTTGAGACTGGTACACTGGGCTCCCTGAAGTGCATGTATGTCGGTGCAGTGCGGACCAATTAACGAGACCAGCCCCAGAACGTTGAAATTGATTCTCTGCCCAACGGGGAGCCAGTGAAGATTGTGCCTCATGTAATCCGATAAACGAAGGAACCTCAACAGATTGCCTGAAGCCGTCTGACGAAGGAATTATATGGGTCGAACTTTGGACGGTTTTATGGAACGTAGCAGCAGGGAACGGGAGCCGCGGAATTAGATTAGAAACAGTGGCTAGATCCTATTTACGTAATGTCTCGTCACTCTACAACGGTGAGCAGGTCTCTGAAGCTAAATATAGCCAACCGAAGTGCAAGGATTAGTGCTTGGCTAATGTGCCTCTTAGCCACAGGGGCGGATCCAAGGGGAAGGGGCCAAAATCCAGCCATTCCCCCATTTGATATTTACACAGGACGTGGCCCCCATCACGAGGTAGACGATGATCACTGTATACGTGGTCTTTCGTGAAGAAAATAAAATGACGAAACATAAATGAAATGATTAAATGAAACCTGACAATTTATTAGTTTAATTTATTAGATATAGTAGTATATTAGTTCATTGCAAAGAGTTTGGCTATAGTTGAGAGTAGGTGTCTGTGAGTATCTGGCTTACTTACTTCATAGTTGAAAGTGTAAAGTGGGCCACAGTCGCCAAGCACCACATAATGAGTAGCGTCATTCAATCCTACGTTATACTCCGTTAAAAAACATAGTACCATGCTAGCATCATGTCAAAATATACCGTAAAACGCCACTAAACTTACGCAGCATGATATTAATGTTTGTCACCTTAGCGTAATAAAGCCTAAATTAAGGTTTTCTGTCAATTTTCCGTCTTGGCGGACCGCTAGTCTTCGAAATTTGAGGGCCGCATGTCTCTCTCTGGAGTCACGTGAGACTGGCGGCCCGCTAGTATTGTAAACTTGCGGACCGCCTGGCGGTCCGCTAGTCACAGTGACTAGCGGACCGCCAGGCAGCCCGCAAGTTTGAAATACTAGCGGGCCGCCAGTCACGTGTCAGATCATTTATGTCGGGCAAGAGTTTTTTTTATAGTTTTAACGAGTTATAAAATTGAAAAACTGTATGAGACAACTAATTTAAGTAACCTAATCTTACAATGCGTGATGCAAAGACGTTTGAATCTATGAATAGGTATGCGGCGAAGAAGGCGCATGCACAATTGTGCGCATGCACAATTAGATCCAATTTTATTCATTGCGATTCTGTGGTGTTCCGTAGTCGAGTGGTTAACGTGCTGGTGTGTCAATTCGAAGATTTGAGGTTCGAATCCCATTAGGGCAGAAATTGTTTCCTACGTTATACTCCGTTAATTTTCTCCACATTTTAAAATGTACCTATTTCCTTGGGTCTGGAGTTGGGAGTGCTTATGAGTAGTTACCTTGGTTAGGGTAAAGTTAGGCGTCGTCAGGGTCGGTTAGGGTCAGTGTTAGGGTTAGTGTCGTCGTTAAAAAACATAGTACCATGCTAGCATCATGTCAAAATATACCGTAAAACGCCACTAAACTTACGCAGCATGATATTAATGTTTGTCACCTTAGCGTAATAAAGCCTAAATTAAGGTTTTCTGTCAATTTTCCGTCTTGGCGGACCGCTAGTCTTCGAAATTTGAGGGCCGCATGTCTCTCTCTGGAGTCACGTGAGACTGGCGGCCCGCTAGTATTGTAAACTTGCGGACCGCCTGGCGGTCCGCTAGTCACAGCCTTAAATAATACCAGATAATGAGTCTCTAATCAATAATTTTGTCACTGGTGCTCCTCGTCCAATGGATCTTAAATTATATTAAACTGTATACTAGGCCTATAATACAGGCTTCATCTTACAGTAAACTAGGACTAACACTGTTTTAAGGGCATATATATAATATTATATATATAATATTATATATATAATATTAAATTACACAAATTAGCACATGACTGTCTTAGTAAAACGCAAACAATTATTGATTTTTCGACGTCTGTATTTCATGCTTGCAAAAATAATGTCATCTGTGGAAAAATGGATCTGTGCAATTTTTTTACTTAACATTAGGCCACCATGCAAAGACGCCGTTTTTGTAAAATAATTACCACAACAAGATTTAACTCTCTCTCTCTTTTTCTGTCTCTCCGTCTGTCTCTGTCTCTCTGTCTCTCTCTAACTCTCTATGTCTCAGAGCAGAGAAAGCGGCATAAATACACATCAAGCGTGGATTTTTCCTAAGCGAATATGTTTGTATATCAATACATACCTGGATAAATAGATATCTAGATGACGACATGCATTCCATGTCGCTTGATTTAAACCCATCAGCGTCACCTCACATGCACTGGCTCCCAGCTACGCTATAGACCAATGCGTCTGTTGCATGCAAACAAGACTAACATCAGCAGACTATATATATATATATATATATATATATATATATATATATTTTTAAATATTTATATTAAATATTTATATATATATATATATATATATATATATATATATATATATATATTATATCAGAACTGATATTCGTTACTCAATGGAACTGGTTAAAGCCATTCTCAGAGTACATCGCAGAATTATTCAAAGTTCAGAATAGTTTTACATTTTTCATTCAGAGTCTTTGCTGTTTAGTGCGAAACCAGGTTTATGCGTTTTAAGGGTTCTTTTCAAATTGTTTTTCTGTTCTTCACGCAGTCAGCTAAAACATCTAACATCCCAAGCAATCATTAGCGTCCATCAATTTATGTGCAAAGTGGACTTTCGCTGCAGCTGCTGAAAGTCTATTAGCCTTCTTAAAAGGCTACATAGGCCGTGTACCGGGTTAAACGTTAATGACTTGTGATAGATTCAATTCTCTTCCGGCATTACCTTGGGCACTAGATATGAGACCCACATGGGTTCTTTAATAATAATAATAATAATAATAATAATAATAATAATAATAATAATAATAATAATACAAAAATAATAAAAAAAAATTACAAAAAAAAA
>JACEVL010000018.1:77500-100000 GCA_020284085.1 Aporrectodea caliginosa | reverse complement strand
TTCGGCTAAAAGTCGGCGCCGCAGAAGAAGAGGAGACGGCGATTGGTCGGATCCGTTGCAGCAGCAGCATCGATATGAAATTGGACCCGATATTAGGATGACGAAGCGGATGGATAGAAGGAAAAAAGAAGAACAACAACATGGATGGAAGGAGACGGAAGGAAGGAGGGAAGGAGGGAAGGAGGGAAGGAAGGAAGGAAGGAAGGAATGAAGGAAGGAAGGAAGGAAGGAAGGAAGGAAGGAAGGAAGGAAGGAAGGAAGGAAATAGTTAGTAGTAGTAGTAGTAGTAGTAGCAGTAGCAGTAGCAGTAGCAGTAGTAGTAGAACAGGAACACGAATAAGGGCAACAACAGCAACAGAGAAACAACTAGAAGTACAAGAAAACGTACAACAAGAAGGCGAAGAAGAGTAAAAACAACAAGAACGAACGGTCGTGAAAAGAAGGTCAGATTAGAATGGTCCGAAGGTTTATTACTAATAGCTAGCCTATGTTTAAACGAATGGTCGTCAGATTTGGCTGATGATGCTCGCTAAGCTTTGAAGTCCAGTTAGTGGCTCAAATTATACCCAAATTGCAACTCTCTCTCACTCTCTCTCGAAGATCACAGTAGGCCTAACCAGACGCGTAAATTCATACAGACGAGTGGACCGAACTGTCAGTGTTTGCTCAAGTTCAAGTTTGTTTTATTGCAACCAAAACATTACAATAATGCTAGAGAATGTAAATTAACAAAATGCATTGGCGACAACGGGAGGCCCAAAAGGGATGGAGATCCCGCTAAGGAGGGTCACCCAGATAGCAAATTTAAAAAAATCCAAGTTAGCCAATAAAAAGCAGAAACTGAACCAGGAGGTGACTAGAGACAATAAGAGTTGAATTATCCAGAAACAATTTAGTGATAACACGATCTTAACTATAAACTTAACTAGATCCTTCAATAAACGCGGTAATATGCACTTCTAGTGACAGTATAGATGTTTAAATTGATGAAAGAAGAAATGCACGTAATCTTTTTTTGAAAACCTACAGAGTATTAGAGGAACGGATTTCTGTTGGTAAAGCGTTCCATACTATAGTGCCGTATGATTTAATAGTAAAGCGTCGAGTGTTTGAATGAGCTTTGACAGGACGATATGCTGCTAAATTCCTAGTGAAGTGCGTGTGATTTAATGTAATTTTGTGTAAATAATCATGGTCTCATTTTTTGCCTTATTGATGAATGCTCGATCGTTTATGCGATGACACCGCTTCCATTTGTCCAAATATCACTAGCTTTGAGCGCCTTCATGACCTTTGCCAGTGGTTAAATTGCTCATCCAGAGGTGCCGCCGGATCTCCAAATCTTTACAAATGTAAATCTTAAGCCTATCGGACGAATCTGTAACGATATATTCGCTATTTGCTATTCGGATAAGCATAAAATGTGCGAAACAAGGTGCATGTTGTCGATTATAGGTAGCGGATCTCAAATAGGATGTGCCGGATCTCAGATCCGTAGGCTCCGGGTGAATTTAACCACTGCCTTCAGGTCTATCGAAATCCCTCAGTTAGCGAAATCTGCAAAGCTCCTAAGCCTTAAT
This sequence comes from Aporrectodea caliginosa, assembly GCA_020284085.1. Classification (NCBI taxonomy): domain Eukaryota; kingdom Metazoa; phylum Annelida; class Clitellata; order Crassiclitellata; family Lumbricidae; genus Aporrectodea; species Aporrectodea caliginosa. The sequence continues at coordinate 98,420 of JACEVL010000018.1, read as the reverse complement.
TGCTGTGCATAGGGACTACTTTTATTTGTGTCTTCAAGGTATGTATGATCTCTCATGATTAAAAAATTAAATTTCGTTACAATTTACACCTTCAGGTCTCCTGCTTTGAGTTTAAGGAGTTTAAATTACCGTTCTCAAACGTTATCTTGCACGAGCGGCTGGCCGCAACATTATGACCTTTGTTCCTGCAGCAACGCCTGTTCATATCATCCAGCGTTAAATGAAGTTGCATGCCATGACATCTTCTGATAGTCAAAAATAGTAATTGAATATGAATATGATGGACAGTTGAGAGCGCTCTTTTATCTAACATAATTTTATATTACGCAATGGGAACGTTCTGCAGAAAAAATTAAACAATAAACATGTTATAGCAAATTTAAATTAGACTGTAATAGTTGTAAAAACAATAAAAATGTATAAACATGGGTAATATTGGAAATAGTGTAATTTCTGTTAGAAATTAATGAAAACGTGTAGCGTAAATGGGGAAGTGCAAGAAGAGAGGAGAAAAGGGTGTATTTCTTCCCCAATGTTGCGGACATATCGACGACACTGTTAGAGAGCTATGGGAAGAGCAAGAGAGGAGGAAATATATATATATATATATATATATATATATATATATATATACACGGAATTTGTGAGGGGAGAATGAGAAGCAAATGTGGAAATGGGAACAAGTTGAGAATGGGCGTAAAATCAGACGACAGAGAAGGTTTGATGAACATAAGCCATCGAGAGCGTATAGCGATGGTTAGAGGGGCAAAGTTGTGAACCCCTCCCCCATTGTAAGGCGAAGATCAACGCCATTGCTATATGATAGATGATTGTTTAGAATGGAGAAATCGAAAAGTGGAAGAAGACTGATGTGGATGAATCGATGGACGGCGGATGAACGAATGAAGTCGAAGATGAACGGCTAAGACGACGTCGTCGACTTGTATGCACAGATAGCAGCCCAAGATGAATAAAGACACGAAGAAAGAGACGCAGAGACAGCGGCGTGTGACCAACAGAATATGTTGACGTATCGACGTCGGCTATGTATCGATTGACCGCCATTGTACTGTACGCTCTTCCTCCTCCACCTCCTTGTCCTTCTCCTCCTCCTCTTCCATTGCTTCCGTTTACCTCTTACCTCTTCTCTCTCTTCGCTGCTTTGACTATGCATCGCATCCCCGGTCTTCGTCTTCGTCTTCTTCGTCTTCTTCAGCACGACTTCAATGGAAGATTGCATGGCGATGAATCGGTTGTCCGTCGCAGGCCATCCGTCGCCTGTCCATGCAGCGCTCAGATCTCCTTCGTTTCACGTCACTCGGTCTTGCTCCAGTCGATCAGTGCACGTCACCCACCCACAGGGCCACCCACCCACCCTCACTCCTCGCTGCTGTTCGAAGGACCCTAATTGCACGAGACGAAGGCACGAGAAAATGGAACGTACTGTCAACAGACGGGAGAGCTACACGCAAGCGTTGATCTGACGTCGTGATGTCGACTTGGTTGCCACCTGATCAATTGCCTAAACGTCCGGAGGCATTCGAATAGATAACTACTGTCTCAGACTTCTCTGCACTGGCAGTTGAACGGAAATTCAGAGTACAGAGTATTACTAATATACTTACTTACTTACTTAACCGATGAAAGTCACAGTCAGTTAGTGTGTCTTGACTGAACGCATACATTGTACAATGTACATGCATACCAACAAACTAACATACAAACAAACATACAAACATACTCGCATAAATACATGTATACATACATACATGCATGCATGCATGCAAGCATACATATGCATATACACGTACATACATACATTACATACATACATACATACATGCATGCATACATACATACATACATACATACATACATACATACATACATACATACATACATACATACATACATACATACATACATACATACATACATGCATACATACATACATACATACATACATACATACATGCATGCATACATGCATACATACATACATACATACATACATACATACATACATACATACATACATACATACATACATACATACATACATACATACATACATACATACATGCATGCATACATACATACATACATACATACACACCTACATACATACATACATACACGCATACATGCATACACATACATCTGCCACATATCCTTCAACGAAAACTTGAGCTCGGTCTGCTTCTCCTCTCTTCGCATTTGGTTCGGCTTTAAGGACCTTGCAATCAACCCAGATAAGCAAGTCATTTCTTTGTTTACAACCCAACATGCAGCGTATGCGTGCATTCTTTCTCTGCTCATTCATCTGTTGACGTTGCAGGAACAGAAATCCGTTATCAGACAGAATTAAAACTCTTGTTACAACCATTAATAGCTCGCTCACTATGACTTCGCACATACCTTCTGTTTGCAGGTCTTGTTTCTTCTACATTTGTAATACTCGGCATCCTCTTACTGGTTGGATGGTTAAGACGAATACTTGCGCATTGGTTGATTCTCGAATAGGCCGCTAAGCGAATGCAGTGCTTTATGGCTATCCTCATTTACTCTAAATAGCCCCAGTTGGTTCAAAAAGTCTCTGTCTAGAATAATAATTGTTACTTGTTCTTCTTCATTAAATGCATTGGATAGCCCTCGTAAACTTATGGGTTTCTGTTGTACATGTATGGCGCTCTAAATTTAAGATTGCATGCCCTAACTATAAGACCCAGATACGAATACCATCCATCCATCCATCCATTTATCCATCCATCCATCCATCCATCCATCCATCCATCCATCCATCCATCCATCCATCCATCCATCCATCCATCCATCCATCCATCCATCCATCCATCCATCCATCCATCCATCCATCCATCCATCCATCCATCCATCCATCCATCCATCCATCCATCCATCCATCCATCCATCCATCCATCCATCCATCCATCCATCCATCCATCCATCCATCCATCCATCCATCCATCCATCCATCCATCCATTGTACCTTACAGTCCTTACTACATTGCCAACTCCATATCGCCCTCCTGGACTATTACTTTCTCCTAATAGCATAGGCCTACTGGCTTGTTGCTTGAACCTATAGACTTAGTTAAGTTTGTCGCCATCATTGCTCGGCTCCTCGTATTTAGAATCGTCTACCACAAGACTTGCCATCTCATTGCCATCATTAAATCACTAGTCAAGGCCTACTGTTAATTTTTACTCTGGTATTTGCACGCCTTCATCTTGTCCCCCTAGCGTACGTTCATCCGCGCTTCAGGCTTAAAAGTTTACTGATCTTGCGCGGGTAATAAGTGCAAATAAATTTATGCAAATAAAAAAATAAATCAGGGCTGGTACTGATTAAAAAAGCAATCGATCAATCTCCTGAGTTTAACTTCGATTAATCGGTTAAATTCTATAAATTTGGTATTTGCTACGTAAAGCGTGACAAACTGTTCTAAAATGTAGTCACTGAGTCAGTTACTATCGTTCTACTACAAAACTTGAATCATTCCACAATGCAGAAGGTGATACGTCAGCTATGTGTTTGAACCAAGGTAATTAGCGAATTGTTTATTGCAATGAAGATAGGCCTAGTTAAGTTTGTCGTCATCTTCGAATTTTCCATCAGCATTTGCCTTTGGCCCTAAATGCAAAATGATCGGTTAATTTTCCACCTAAAATTTCACATTATCATTGTTCGCCATATTGTTTACTCCGGAACATCATGACATCATGAAATAAGTAACAAAATTAATCGAACAAGCCAAGATTAATTGATTAAAATTTTAACGATTAATCGATTAATTAATCGTTAAGATCCGCAGCCCTAAAATATATGCATGAAAAGTATAGATCCTAAGATATATACGACCAAAAAGAGAAAGCGGCATACACACATTGACAAAGAAGACAAAAGACCATATGCTACATACATTCGTACATACGTAGACATAAATACATACATACATATCTGTTGCATAGCCTACCTGTCTGCTGGTCTTCAGTTGCTATTGCGAAGAATTAGTTAGCCTTCGGTGAACGTCCGTGATATCAGATCCAGAGCATGGTTGAAGCCCGCAATGGTTTCTCCGATTGCTTCCGGCCGGCCTTGATCGCTATAAATTGGCTTTCGAAGGAGACTCTTCAGTTCTCCACTAGATGTCCTAATGGGCGACGGACAGACGGAAGGACAGACGGATGGAGACCTGGAGAAGGAGGGAGGGACGGACGGATGGAGAAGAGGCCCGAGAGGGAGGGAGGGAGGGAGCGCTGTCGAGGGAAGATAACTGCCGTTGTTGGAAGGCTCTGTGATCAGAGGAGATTTTCTGGAATTTGGGTGGATGAAAGTAATAACTAATCAAATTGCTGCAAGTAGCCTATACGCTATACGCAGGCATTTACTAACAGGATGCTACAGAAAGGCCTATGTATTTTCCCCTCGACTATCACGTCATTATTTTTGTCCATTTCGAAATACATTTTGAATCCGGTGCTTATATAGATCACTTCACATTAAGATCGAAAGAACTCTGGGCCTTTTTATAGACTGTCAAGTCTGTATACGGCCTGATGAATTTGGAATGGAAGTACCAATAGCCTTGAACTATAGGCCTATGGCCCGTAAAGTTCCAGGTCTATATAGTCTGTAGGCCTGCTGAATTTGAAATGGAAATACCAATAGCCTTCAACTATAGCCCGTAAAAGTTCTAAAGGTGCAGGTTTAATCTACGTAGCCATACTCCTCCGAGTCCTCCCATTCTGCGTGATTAGGCTTGGATGCAACTCGGTATGCGATGGAATATCCCAGAGCGAATGTTGTATATGTGAGGCATAAAATGCAAGGACGTATCGACGCTCAGCTGTCGGAAGATTGACAAATAAACCACTTAGCCAGAACAGATTTACGTAGCACCCCTAACAACAGTAAACTCAACTCAGCCTTTGCACAATTAAAGGCATCTCCAAGACAGTGTAATGGCAAGTTAAGTTTGAATGTAATTTATGTTGCCCCTAACAACAGTAAACTCAACTCAGCCTTTGCACAATTAAAGGCATCTCCAAGACAGTGCAATGGCAAGTTAAGTTTTAATGTAATTTATGTTGCCCCTAACAACAGTAAACTCAACTCAGCCTTTGCACAACTAAAGGCATCTCAAGACAGTGCAATGGCAAGTTAAGTTTGAATGTAATTTATGTTGCCCCTAACAACAGTAAACTCAACTCAGCCTTTGCACAATTAAAGGCATCTCCAAGACAGTGCAATGGCAAGTTAAGTTTGAATGTAATTTATTATGCAATTTGCTTTTTGACAAGGTCTCCTCCCAGATATCCAGATATTAGCCTACTCTGCTACGAGTACTTACACGATCAGGTGAACTGTTAGTCTATAGGACAAACGTTTCTAGACGCAGAATTGGAGTGAATGAATGGGTGGGAGCAAACATGGCTTGGACTGTGGATGGGTTTGAGTGCTTGGGGTAGGTTGGGTGACGGTTGACGTTTAACGACGTGTAGGCCTATGCTCTCAATGAAACTGGAAGGCGTTATTCGGATATATGTGCCTTCGGTAACAGTCTTAAAACAAATAGTCTTACGTGCATCTACACAATGTTGTATCAATTACATTCCAAATGTAATTCAATTATAATTGCAATTACATGCATGCTTGTAAATGTAATTGAATTACAATTACAATTACTTGATTGTGAAAGTAGCCTAACTGAATTACAATTACATTTTTATTGTAATTCAATTACCAATTACATTTCAATTATTCCTTTAAAATTGGCAAAATTAATGATTTAGAATGTTTTCGATAATTTTTAATTTACTCAATGGACGAGTGGAAATTGTAATAATATTAATATATACATTCAATTGTATTATAAGTTTGTAAGGTATCCAAAATACGATTTACAATAATTATGATCCATTAAAACAAGTTAGAGTTTATTTGATTTTTAGTAGAAGTTTTTCAAAATGATAGTCTGTTAGAGAACTTAGTTGATTGCGCCTTGATGAGTGAGTCAATTCGTACAGCAATGCTAAAGAGACGCTCAACTGGAGCTGAAGATGGAAACTCAGTTTTCTGTAGGCAGCGCAGTAAGCTGTAGCTATCTAAGAATGAGTGCGTGACTGCATGGGTAGTCACAATTATGTTGCCATGCAAACATAATGTAGAGCAGTTTATTGAATTAAACGAGTGGCCCGGATCAACTCGGCAGGCTGGCATCTTTGCTGACTTTATGAAAGTAATTTGTAATTTACACTTCATTCAATTACAATTTACATGCAATATTGTAATTGAAGTACAATTACAATTACTAGACATAAAATGTAATTCAATTACAATTACAGAACTTGTAATTCAACTACGTAATTCAATTAGGCCCTACATGTATTTCAATTACTGAACAGCACTGCATCTACAGGCGTCATCTGGAGAATGTGCCAACATAAGTCACTTCCCATTGACTGTTGTTTTTTCCAGATGGGATTCAATTCGCGAAACGAAACCTGGCTATAAATTACTTTGCTAAATCCAGATGGAAGACATACTTAAGTTCTTGTAAGACGTCTCCCTGACATCACTGGTTTAGAGGTAAGTCCGGAAGGCCTTCCCCTTGCGTGGACTGGTGGGACACGGCAACCAACTGACCGGTCTGGCAGGATATTGGCGTCTGGGGTGCACTGCGATGATCACTCATACGTGTCCCGACAAAAACTGCTTTCTCTTGTCTCACGCACCAGTGGCTGGCTATGGGTCCCTGTAGATGGTCGGCCTGGAAGCAGCGATGCCTCGAGAAGACAAACGGGCTGTGAATCAACCGCATCGTCGTTTCCATGCACCCACCTTAACTGTCCGACGACGACTGCATGGGGGGGGCCGAGACATATCCGGGCACGACATATGGGTCCACTGAGGGAACGTCTTCTTATTATAGACACACAAACGCACACCAACAGGCAATGGCACAATTACACTGCTGCAGATATGCATCAGCATGGTCAAACACGCATACATAGAATACTTTTTTTGTACAGGCCAATTAATGCACTAAATATAGCGTCCTTTAGGTAACTCTTAAAATCCATGTGTAGGACTACCTTAAGGCCTACGCAGCTGCGCAGCAGATGAGAAGTCTCGAGTTACTACCTTGTCTCTATGAGGAGAATACTTCTTGACTGTAAAAAGCTTCTTAATTGTAATGATACTGCCTTCTTACTTCAGTGGATCAATCAGAATTTATATAGCGCCCTTTCAAGACTCCAACTCATGCAGAGGCGCTCCCGACCCAGGCCAAGCGGGAAAATAGTCTTAAGCAGCACATTGTTACTGAGAGCATTCAGGTAACGTTAGGGAGGTGATATATATTGCCAGAGGGAGCTCGTTGTTCCATGTTGTTGGATCAACGACAGAGAAGGATCGGCGCTGCATTGCGCTGCAGCAGTGCGGGCAAATGGGATTGTCAAGTCGCGGCCGTTATCTACTTGTAATAATACCTCTTAATTGGACAACATGCGCCTTAATTGGAACAATATATACCTCTTAATCGTTATACTTCGTAATAATTGTAAAAATACTTATTAATTGTAAAAAAGCTTCTTAGCCTATATATTTCGAAAACGTCTTAACTGTAGTGTCACTTCTTAAATGTAATCTGTGTTTGCTATATTTCTTAATTTTGAACAGAGAGCTTTGGGTCAATGATGAGTCAATATTATTGTGGGAGTCGGGTGTAATGCACGAAGACGATGATGAGGTTTAAACGGCAGCCATGTAACTAGCTGACGTTCACTATCTATGTATAGGCCTAAACGTGTATCATGGTCCATCTGTCTCTGCTGACGCGTGTAATTCACGGTCGATTCGCTGGTAACCGTTTAGTCATCGTAGGCCTATATAGGCAGTGGCGAAGATAGGTATTTTGGCGCCCGCGGCGAATAGTGGCCCCCCCCCCCATAGAAAATTGTAATTTAAGACGGCAGGTTACAGAAGTATTATTTATTGAAAGTTAATCTATGATATGAATATGTGACTCTTACCAACGTCTGCAGTAGGCTAGTAGCTTTATTGACTTACGTTTGCAGGAAATTATGGTAGCCTAGGCCTACTCTGTGCTAAGGGTTCTAGGGCAATTCGGAGCCGGCCAATTGGGAGCGTACAGTTCGGAGGGGACAATTCGGAGACGGGCAATTCGGAGCCGGGCAATTCGAAGCGGCCAATTCAGCCGTAGACAATCAAACGAGTATTTAAAAATGTAAGCTTAAATCAAATTTTATTGCAGTGAAAGATAGCCTAATAATTTTGTAACTGATAATCTAAAACTACTATGCATAGCAAACAAGTCACGAATTAAAAGTTTAAAAAATTCTTAAGGCTACGAAGTGAAATTGCAGTGAAATATGTAGGCCTACTAATGTTTCAACTGATAAAACGATCAGAGCATCTCCATATCTCCTTCTGTTCCGTTTTTTTTATCCACGTGATAAAGGTAATACCTTCGTAAGAATCACGGTAGGATAGCATTCTTTTACCTTTCTCGGACTCCAAAAATTGTACAGCCATTTCTAAGACCGACACTATGCCTAGTTAGGCCTAATACTATTTTGACAAGCTCAGTCTTATATACTGATCGAAGACGTGTTTGTGTTACGTTAAAAGAGAGTCACGTGACACATGGCCATACTGTGTAAAACTAAATAAAGGCCTTTGATGTCATTATTTCAAATAAATACGTGAGAGCCCGATGCTATTCTATCCGCTCCGAATTACCCGGCTCCCAATTACCCGGCTCCCAATTGTCCTCTCAGATTTATCCGCACCGAATTGCCCGGCTCCAAATTGCCCGGCTCCGAATTGCCCGGCTCCGAACTGTCGATCCGCTCCGTTCGAACTGTTCGCTCCGAATTGGCCGGCTCCCAATTGTCCGGACACCGTGCTGAAGTCCATCACAATGATCAGATCATCACAACTTTTAGTCTTTCACCTTTGTCACTGGTTGATTAATTAATTCATTCATTCGGGAATTTATATAGCGCCTCTTCACCGAAACTACTCAGAGGCGCTCCCGACTCCAACGCGCATAAAAAGAACAGTTTTAGGTTTAGTGGAGAAAAGCTTGAGGCAGAGTCCCAGGGTGTAGACGCAACTAAATGGTACGTGATGGTACGTGCCACGTGGCATGCTAGAAAATATAGGCACTGAATATTATATATGCATATATATATATATATATATATATATATATATATAGAGAGAGAGAGAGAGAGAGAGAGACAGACAGACAGACAGACAGACAGACAGACAGACAGACAGACAGACATACAGACAGACAGAGACAGAGACAGAGACAGAGACAGAGACAGAGACAGAGAGACAGAGAGACAGAGAGAGTGAGAGACAGACAGACAGACAGACAGACAGACAGACAGACAGACAGACAGAGACAGAGACAGAGAGAGGATTGCATATATCCTAGTCTATACATAGACAGTTTTTAGACACTGAACGTCAGCCAGATACTACATAGCTGCTTTTAAACCTCATGCATTACGCCCAACTCCCACAATAATTATTGATCGACGCGATCATCATTTATCTAGAGTTCTCTGTTGAAAATTAAGAAATGGAGACACGATGCCATGGCTTATAGACGAAACGAGGGTTGACCTCCCCGGATTCTGACCTGGCACCGGCATATTCATTTCTATTGCGTTTCTTCAAGGTAACTACTCAGAAGCGCTCCCAACTCCAGCCGGGGAAAAAGGTAAGTTTTTAAGTGGCCATTAAACGTATGAGTACATGATCTATGGAGCAGGCGTAACTTCCGAGGGAGACCATTCCAAACCCTAGGGGGCCGTCCATAAATGACGTCACGCACCTAGGGGGGGGAGGGGGTCGGAAATTTGTGACGATGTGTGACGTGGGGGAGGGGGGGTCAGCCAAGTGTGACGTCACATCACGTCTGTGTAATTAAATTTAACAATTAACAACAATTTAATCTTAAAATAACAGCTCTAATTTTGAGTATTAAAATTTTCATAATTTTTGATTATTTTTATGTATACGGGCACCATTATTAATAATTTTCTAATTATTTAAATATTTGTCACCATAAGATTTTTAAATACTTATTACAATGACAATAAATGGGCATTGAAACATGTTTATTATCATGTGGAAGTTTCGTTTTAGGGGGGGTCAGAGCTTTGTGACGTCATTTTTCAGGGGGTGTGACTTTTTGTGACGAAGTGTGACGAGGAGGAGGGGGGTCAAAAATCGGCCAAAATAGCGTGACGTCATTTATGGACGGCCCCTAGGGCCTACCATGCAGGTACCACATAGAATGCGCGGTTCTTCATAGCTGCTGTGCGGGCAAACTGGACCACTGGAACCCCCTCTCCGAGAGCGAAGGGCACGAATTCCCCGAGCCCCCGATACCGGCTGATAGAGGTCTAGCTATTAGGTAGGCTGGTGCAAGGCCAAGTTGGCATCGCCAGACCAGAGAAACACTCTATTCTCGATGCGCTGTCGGACAGGAAGCCAATGCAGAACCTCCAACGTATCTGGTGACATGATCATTATTTGGTATTTGTCACTATTTGGCCGATAAGTCGCGCTGCAGCTTGCAGTACACGATCAAGACAAGACAACCGGCTAGGCTGCCTAGCCGGCAAACCAGCATAGAGGGTTAAACAGTAATCAAGCCGTGTCGTAATGAAGGCCGACCCATTTCCCCGACAGCCAAAGCAGCATTTGCGGGTCGGCAGTGAATATATGACTGTATATCATCTACGCAAAGCTGGTCCTGGGCCCATTCTGCCAGAAGTGTGGAAAGCCCAGAGGTAAAGATGATATAACCTACAAGAGCGGACCAAGGACAGAGACCTGGGGGAGACCATAGGGGCAGGGATCCATCTAGACCTTGTAGGGTCATGGATCACACTAAGCGTACGCCCACTCAGGAAGGAGCTAATTAAGCCATTCAATGAACCCCACACGGCCCAAATGTAACATGCAACCGCTTAAGTAAGATGTCGTGGTCAACAGTATCAAAAGCGGCGCTGACATCAAAAAGTGGCAGCAAAGTGAGCTCTGAACGATCGTTGTAACCCCGTAGATATCGGATGAGAGGCGAAGCACTGCGGAAGCAGCAGTGTTTCCATTAAGTGGAACCTTCTGAATCCTGACTGGCACCATGGCAATTTAGAGGTTGTTCTTTTCCAAGTGGCCAATTAGTTGACACTCCACTATCTTTTCGATGATCTTTGATAGGAAAGAAACATTGGCTATTTGACCTGTGTATATATATAGTTAGTCGGGTCCGCTTGTACAGGTAGGCTACAATCTATCGAGTCATATTCTTTTTATGTTCAAGAGATAATGTTTCAGTTGAGCTTTAAATTGAGCCATGTGTAATATAAGTTTTGAGGAAAAGAAAATAAAAAAATGAATTCGTCTTTTTCTAAACGTCGATCTTCATTTGCCACTGGTTAAAACGACTTGTAGAAACAGCGCTAGCGCGCTGCCAAAAAGGTTTACCAGAGTATAATGTAATTATTTGTACTGTGGATTTACTGTACGTGAATTACGTCGCGTTAACTTTCAGTATAAGCTATTAAAAACGGATCCGAACACCGAGCGACGCCAAACGATGGTTACTTCCGGAATGTTTGGTTGTTATGACGCTGTGATGCCAAGATGGCTGCCAAAACAAAACCGAAGGCGACGAAACTAGAAACATCTAAACATGCCAAGTCTTTCAGCACATCAAAGGTTAAAACACAGTCTATTTGCAGATATGATGGTTAGATTTCACGGAAATTTGTAGAATTGTGACAGTGAAAGCGTGTTTTGTCAAACACGTGCACGTTACAGTTGCGTGCTCCGTTCGTGGCTGTGCATGTTTACAATACAATACGAAATTTATAGCGCGCTTTAACAAGAGAAGTCTTGAACGAGAGCGCGTTACGCTGTGCTCTTGGCCATAGTGTAATGAGAATAGATGAGTTTTTACTTTTGATTTAAATTGCGTAGCAGATGAACATTGACGGATTGTAACTGGGAGACTAGCTGTTCCATTCTCTGCGTCCTGAAACAGCAAAAGCACGATTTCCAAACTTCCTCTTAGACGTTTGATTCACTTCAAATGAATAGTATATATATAGTTATATTTTGGACTATAGTTTATGAAATATGGCGTTCATTTTAACTGTTTGCATTTTTGTGTGAAAAGTTTGAATGTATATACGTGCACCACGATAATGTAATTCTCCAATATGCATCCAATGAGTGATTTCTTTAACAACAGCTTAGCTTTCCAGCTCACTTAACCCATCAATCCCACCTCTGCACCAGTCCCATCCATTCAGCTTACATTTGATTTAAAAGCCGCCATCATCATCACTCTCTCTATAGTTCACTGTAAACTAGCTTATTGCAATTCACTCGCTTTTGAACACATACATGTTAGCATGAGCATCTACATGCAAGACTTTGTATTGAGTTATATTTGCCAGACCAAGAATCGTTTTCATAATAACCGATATTTTTGTTCATAGCGGTTTCATCTTATGAGAACAAGTTAATGTTAAAACGTATTGACATCAGTGTATTGACGAAGTTTTCATTTCATACTAAGTGATATTTATGTACTAAGCCAGTGCTTCCCAAAGGGGTGGTCCGCGGACCGGTGCCGGTCCGCGAGCCCTCAGTTGCCGGTCCGCAGAGTGAGTCAAGAAATTGGTCAAATTGTCTCGGAATCAAGAAATGACTATAATATTTTTTAGAGTCATAAAAAACACTGATTAGGCTCGCAGTTAAATGGCAATAGAATAATAGAATTGGCTAAACATGCATTTTAATCATTTTTTAATACATATTTGAGAAACCTATTTTAGGTGACCGAAGAACATAAATAATTAATAAATTTTGCACCGGTCCTCCTGCAGTGGGAAAATTCCTGCCGGGCCGTGACACTGAAAACTTAATTTTGCCGGTCCGTGACACGGAAAAGTTTGGGAAGCACTGTACTAAGCTATCCATATTTTGTTCTAAGTGTTTTGCACTGTGGGGAGATGGTTGAATGGTGACATGCTGGCATGAAGATCAGGACGTGGGTTCGATACCCGCTAATCCCATTAGGTTGATTCAGCCTTTAACTCCCGTGGGGTGGGGGGGGGGCGACTGTAACTGACCAGTAGGACAGATGGGTGCCTTGCATGCCATACAGTTAAATTTGACTCCTGCTAAACTTGTTTTCATCTGTTACTACTATATCGTGTAATCTTGCTGTGTACTTATCAGTTTGAATTAATAAACTTAAATAATACAATTCTGAATAAATATATATGTCGTGCACTACATAAAAATATTGTGTGTATAGCTTGCTGAAGAAAAATCCTCGCTGGCCTTCAAGATGTTGTCTTCTGCCAACACAAAGAAAGTATTGGAAGTGAGAGATGTTGGTCAGCTTGAAGTGTACGTGGTTATTTTCTGTTTCAAGCAGACGTAAGGGACGGTGAACAAAATGACTTCACTGGGGTCTAAAGCAAAGTACATGCTGTAATTTATTAAACAGCCCTTGCTAAAAAGATTAATGGCAGAATCAGCATCCACAGGTGTCTTTTGTCCAAATAGATAATCATCGGATCAGATTCGTAATTAGTGGACTGACACAAAAAATATGGTGCGTTTCGCTTCCAGTTCTCTGTTTTTAGAAGACTTGGCTGGGCATTATTTGGGGCTGGGTTGAAAAGCCTACTTTCATTTGTATGCCTGAGCCATGAGCAAGCATTCTAGGTGCATTCTGGTTTGCTGCAACCTTCTGATTTTTCTGTTAGACAAGACGATTAGTTGGGGTTTCTGAATAATTCAGAATAAATGAGTTTTCATAATTGCTGCAGTTGGATCAGATCAGCATTGGGTCTATTAATCACTGGTTTTTCTTTTAAGTATTACTATAATTCCTTCAATATATATATTTATTTCTGATGTAAATTATGTATATTATATTTATTATATATATTTATTTATTCTGGTGCTAGAATTATGTTTACACACAACCAAGAAGTTGCTATATAGATACATATTAAACAAATGTGTGTCTCAATACCTTTTACCTTCATATATAATTACACTGGATATTCTCTCTTATGCTGCCTCGTTACTTATCCAGCTGGGCTTCCTCTGCTCTAGGGCTTCATATGTTTTCGAAGTGTACATGTAGAGTTTTTCTTACAGCCTTGTTTCAGAGATTTTAGAACTTCGAGATACTACATATAGTTTGCGTGAGTACATCACGCTTGACTACTATGTATCTGGATTGTGGTGGTGTCAAGAGCAGAACTTCTCCGCAGAACAGACATCGGCCTTCTTCACCATCATGGATTTACTGCTGAAAAGTATGGGTAAGTCCATTAGACATTAACTTTCTTCACCATTACTGAAACATACAGTTACAGTTAAAACCTGTCTACCTGACAAGTCTATTCTTAGACCATTTAATGCCATTTAGGCTAGTATAGCAAGTGTCTTTGATTAGTTTCTCTGAAGTTGTACTATAGAAATTTCTAATCACAAGTACAATTATGGTCTTGCAGCTGAAAAATAGGTATACATTAATTAAATATCAACTTTATGACCATCATCATTCGTTAATTCAAGAATTTAATATAGCATCCCCTCAAGAAACCTACTCCGAGGCACTCATATGTACTTACTTGTGAAAAAATAAGTAAGTTAATTAGACATTAACCTTCTTCTCCACGATCAACTTATTGCTTGTCAGATGCCATTTACAGCCTTGAAGCTTTTGCACTGTTGATTTGCCTGACCAATGGTGTAGAGCAACTTAAAGCAAGACAGTCTTCAAGTTTTGTTTTGTAAGTATATAAACCGAAAGCTCAATAAGTGTTCCAAAGTCATTGACCTCAACATGTAAATGGCAAATCTACATGTATTATGACAAAGTTCACACACGTCGTTGTCACATTGAAGTTCTTTTCACATTTAAGAAATGAAAGACTATGTGAATGTGTGATTCTTGTTGCAGATGTAAGTTTTGAACATTTTAAGTTACTCTTTATTACAAAGGAGGCTCTGTTAATTGTACATAAAACGTCCTTCAACCTATGTTGTAGTAAGACCAATCAATAGGTATATCAAGTATGCATTAAAAATGCATGCTGCCAAAATAGGAAGGTAATTCCTTCCCTTATCATTATTTTTTAGATTGCTTCTGCTATTTAAGACACTCATCATAATTGTTTTGCTACTGTAGAAAAGCAGGTCACCCTTGTTGATACTGTACTGGAGCTGAGACGGATACTGTCAGATGCAATTCTAGATGGGGGCGAGTCTGCTGGCAATGATCCAACAAAGATTTTTACCACAGATCAAGCCAAGGACATTATTGGCTATTTTCACACCAGGTTATTATTTGCTGAAATCCTGTTTCTTAATTGGTAAAGAGAATTTATAATGCCTCTTGAATTCAGATGAAAACAAAATGTATTTTGATATCTGTTAAAATTATAATTGCAATATGTAGATGCATAAAACTATAAGTTGCATGACATGAATGTTGCAATGCAATTAATATTATGTGATGACAGCAACTATGCTGATCTGGTTTTATGACTAAAGTAAGAATTTATGTATTACGGTAATATTAAATTAGTGGTGATTTAGTTATGAAACTGATTATGATGGCAAAAAATACAGTATTAATTAATGCAGTTTTGATTATACAGATGATCATATTTGATTGTTCACAGCCTTTTTCAGCATCACAAGCTGTACGATTGTTTCTTCCAAAGTCCATCTAAAGACTTCATCATTGGGATCGATGTAAGAATCGGAGATAAGAGTTGTTTTGCTGGTGTGTTCCTGTAGTAATTACCACAGTGGCAGATTCCTTCTGAGAACATGCTCTGCATATGTATGGATGAGGTTTTGTCTTTGTGTCCCTTTTGGCTTAAGTAAAAATTATGTGGTTGTATTTCTGTTAGCCTTCAACTAAGGTCTTCTAATTGTAGTTTCATAGATATAATTTTGATTTTTCGAGATTCAAGTAGATTTCTTTCACTTAGCGTTTCTATATATTATGCAGCTTTATAATTTTAGCATGTTGATCTATTATTCATGTTGATAATTAATCACCTTAATCTTTCTCAGTTTGGACACAGCTAACTGATATAAACTTGGATTGACTGAAAAAAAACTATTGAAGGACCATTTTGCTATTTGTTCTTTGCTGTTTAATCAATTGACGCCTTTTGAACTGCTTCCAATTCCCAGGCTTGGATGAATTATTCCATTTTTCCAGTCTTGTTCTTTGCACCTTTACTCCCACTAAGGATTTTCCTGAAGGACTTCGTTAGGGCCTTGCCCCACACTACCCTGTCCACATATTTTTTCCGGTTATTTCCTCCAACTACAAATCGCACATTGTGGACTGAATGGCAAGTGAATGATCAATTAATCATTTGAGTGAATTATTGTGTTTATACTGATTAGCTGTGAAACTGAGCAAATGTTTTAGTGAAGCATTGTTTATGTGTTTATATGTTTATGTCATTAGATGGAGCTGGAGGTTCCAAAGCCTGCTGATCTGCCATGGCCAGCTCCTCTTGGTGAAGCCATTCCGGATGAGATCATGAAACTGTGTCTGCAAGATAACGCAGATGATAAGGTACTTTGAAAAACACATTTAAGCAGAAACAATTGTCTAAAAAGCAAAGAAATGTAATATTATCAGAAAATTGTTTTTTTTTTACATTTTACATAAATGAATTTGTAATAATATATGAAAGAGGCCTTTTCATCAATAGCTCTTTAGTCACAGATTCATTAACACTTTAATGACAAGAGTGTACTATAAGCGACTGGGAAACCAATGCAGCCTGTCATTAAAGTGTTAAATATGTAACTTAACAGCATGTGTTCTTAGTTATTGTTTGAATGTTTCAGTATATTATTTAGTATGGCGTAATTGCATAATAAGAATTGGACTCTCACTTTCACTCTTGCTATCACTCCCATCTCTTGGCCCGTAGCAGGGAGAGTACAGGTTCAAGCCTCAGCCTGCACTCAGGTGGTCACTCTGTCCTAGACCAAGTCCTTCATGCACAATTGTTTGGTGCCATCGATGTTCTGTCTTATGGTAGTGTGCATTTCTGAACTTTGGAAGGAGAGCAATATCAAATACAGTTGTATCGTGTTGTGTAACTTGTGTGTGCTGTTAGGTTGGCCAAGTGGTGGAAGAAACAGATGAGCAACAGAGACTGGATGAACAGATGGAATTAGATGGAAAGTTGGAGGAGTTTCTACTGTCACAGATGTCACCTGAAGAGATCAAGAAAATCATCACGAGCGTTTATTCTGAAATGCTAGCAGGAGTTGAGGTTATTATCCTCCTGTCCTTTGTTGTTACTTCAGTTGATTACACATAGTTTACAAAGATGTTGCTGCTTTTACTGCATGTATAGGATACCACATTGACTTGCAGCTTGTTAGATCTGTTACATACCCCAGTAGCTATGATTTCTTAAAAGGTGAAATGTCTAGGTGCATGCATATTGTTGACGTTTCCATCAAGTGCACCCAAAAAACATTGCGGGTCACAAAGGGCATATAGCGAGTTCAGCATTGCTAACAATGTCTGAAATCTTACCTAGACAAAATAGGTTAAAAGCAGAGTTCAGCTTTCAGGTGGCAGCAGAAAAGCATCTATAGAGGTAGTCGAGCATGGTCTAACTAGCGGACATGGTTGATCGGTTTGACCAAATATGAATAACTGAAACACGAGTGAACAGCACGGTAGTTATGTAATTTTAGTTACTGACATTTCCTATTTATCATTTATATGCATCAATCATGCCAAGTTAAGTTGTATCTTTTGTTACAGAAATTTTTATGTCTTGCCTACCTTTAATATTTGAATGATGTTTCCAAACTTTCATGGTGTCAGAGGAGGCGTCAGAAATTTTTTATAGCCAGGGCAGTCATATAAGCTGCCAGTGCAGGGGAAGATTTATGCCCCAAAATAAACTCTTGGCAGGGCAAAAATTCTGGCAGGGCAATGACCAGGGCTAAGGCTTGTTTACCAGGGCATTTGCCCTTGCTTGCCCTGCTGTAGCACCGCCACTGCACAATTGTAAGAGTTTCAGAAGCCCTGCACAACATTTTATCTAATGTTTAATAGTTGTATTTTTTCTGAGTTTATTTTCAACTTTATTTTATATATCATTCGTTATGCCAGTTTTGTGTGTCCATGTTGATACAATGCTACTACGGTATTTCCTTGACATGGCTTGTTAAAGAGTGTATGATGAGGTGAAGATGAAACTGCTAATTAATGCTAGGTTAATATATGGTTCAAGGCATTTTGCTGACACATTAACATGCAATCATATTGGCAAGTAGTTGACATTTTATTTTTAGTTCTTTAGTATGTTCTAATAATTCTTCGTTTTTTCTATCAACAGGAAGATATTGTCATGAAGATCAAAGAGAAAGAAAATGCTCTCATTAGCAAAATTAATCAGATACACGTTGTTGATAGAACTTAATCATGCATCCAACCTGCTTGACCTCTTTCCTTCCTTCTTTCCTTTGTTTCTTACCTTCCGCCCATCTATGCAACCCATGTTATTTGTAACGATTCTGCAGTTTTAGAACTTCTTGGTTGATTGCATTCATTCACTGGGTCCAGATTTTGCAGTCTGGACATTTCATTGCTCATCAAATTGAATCATGGTTAGATGCCTTGATCTCAGTTAGTAACATAATTTGAGTAGACAAAAACAATAAGTTAATTTAAGACATTATTATATCATATCCTGGTTGTATAATTGGTTTATTGTGTAAAAATGTGCACAAGACATTTGTGTTGAAAGTAACAAGATAACGGTAACACTATTGAAACTCCTCATATGTATCGTCTAAAGGTCAGAGAATCTTGCAACTAAGGAGCTGACACAACTGTAACAGTCAAACAACTGGGTAGTTTTACCCTTCCAACATATCCTGGCACTGATTTACCAACTCCAGGAGGGATGGAGGGCTGAGTTGGCAAATTAAAAGGCTTGACATGCCATTGATCCAACTGCAAAATGAGCTTGCATTGCTTAGCTTTAGTGATCTTGCCAGACTTGCCAGCGTCATATCCAGAGTGCCAAGCATTTGCTCTGTGCATCATATTAAGCAGTGATCTGCAAACAAAAGACCGTGCAACTTCAGTCTGCTTAATCAGATTGTAATGTAACGTAAACATTGCAATTTGTATAGCACTGTTAGAGCAAGGTACTTCTATGGTTCTTTACATCTACTTGCTGAATGCAGCCATGTGTGGCACGACTGTCTGCATCTGCAACACTCAAGGTTGGATTCACTGACATGTCAACAGACAAATTATGCAATCATTGGACAGTGAAAACCAATCCACGACTAACCGATTGACTGACTTAATCGGTTCTTCGCTGAAGAGGACCTCATTAACCACCGAAGCTATTCTTTTCTAGCACTGCTGCACTGGTCGTTTTCTATCTGTACATGAACATGTTCAATCAATCAATCAATCAATATAGTTATTGGTCCAACAAAAGAACATTACAAATCCTGTAATTGCATTTAAAAGAAACAGAAAAGTTCTTTGATGGGAACAAAAGGAGAACCTGAAGGGACCTAGGTTCCACTAATTAGGGCTCCTTAATTACCAATTAAGCTGAGTGGATGGCGATTGATGTCAATGTTGACCATTAGAATAATTTGCATGCATCGGGCTTTGTGTTGGATTTGTAGTGAGTGGTGATGACTAACAGTTGATAAGTCATCAAACGTTTGGCGTTGGCTGCTGCGTACTATTGTAGTTAAGCCAGCGAATAAAGCAGCTGATGATGCTGTGACTGATCGACAGCTTGTCCTGGCACTCATTAGTAGGCCCTAGTTGGCGACGGTTAGGATAACGAAAATAACAATGACCATACACACAGTAACTAAAGGCAATTAAATTTTTGAGAAAGGAAGATTTGGGTTCTACTTCGAAAATGCACTTAAATTTCAACGTGTAAGTATAGAAACTAAGCCATCTGTGACAAAGGAAATTCTGAAGAATGCGCCGTAATAAGCGCCCTCGGATTGCGCGAACGTACTTACTCGTATAATCTCAAAACGCATCCAACCCGATTTAGTCGGCGATGCCATCCACCTGCAGGCAATCGAAACTTGTGCAACGAGAGTCGTGCATGGCTGGATGGCAGCCGCCGTCCAGCTTGATGTTGATTTTGACTCATCCTTTGTGCGAGCCTAAGTTACGAGAATAATCATCAGCTGAGGCAACTTAGTCATGGCCGTCTAGCGATGCGCTGTGTCGCGCACATTCATCATAAACGCCGCGGACATTATAATAAACGTATGACCAATGCGGCTAGCATTGGCTGTAGGTTGCTATAGCCCGCCGTGGCCAGAATATCGACTATATAGCCAGGCAGGCAGGCGGGCCTATAGCTTTTCTGAGATCGAAAAACGCAGAGAGAACACGTGTTGTCTTTATGTAAAGGATACAAAGAGCGATACAAATATTACTCGTTTTCAGCAATCGTTTTAAATTCAGTCTTAACGAGTACAACGATGTTATAGTTACACAGCGTGCGTATTTGCATTCAACATATTGACGTTTTCGGTTGTTGCTCTTTCTTTTGCGTGCTGGCTTTCGCGTTCTTTGTTCACGTGTTTATATGCGCGTTACTTAATTCCAGAACGCAGTAACATAATCCAACGGAAGGACTCGTGCGAGGTTTCATACGTGCGTAATATACACTTAATTTATTTTTATGGTGCTATTGAGTAATTTAATGAAGGTTGGGGCCTGTTAGTAATTCAGTGCGGCATAGAAGCCATTGTGTT